>VUYV01000286.1:618506-762696 GCA_008711295.1 Anarhynchus alexandrinus | reverse complement strand
CTCCCTCTCCCTCTCCCTCTCCCTTTCAACCTTCCCCCGCAGGAACCCGCCGTTGCCGAGCCCTGCCCGCCGGCTCCCGGGCCGGGGGGGGTGGCACTCCCCGCCGTACGGGGGCGCCCCACCGCCGCTTCGCCGCCGCCGCCGCCGCCGCCCGTGCCGCGCCTCTTCTCCAGGCATTACGGTAGGAGGGCCGCGCCGCGCCTCTTCCACCTGCCAGCGGGCTTTAAAGTTGCAGCCGGCCGAGACGCGCGATGACTCGGGTCCCGGTGCCCGGGGCGGGCAGGCGGCAGCGGCGGCAGCTGCCGGGGCGCATCGCGGTCCCGCAGCCGGAACAGGGCCGGGGGGCGCCCTCCCCCTCCCCTTGGCTTAGCGGGAGTTTGTCTCCGCCGCCCCCGCCGGCCTGCTTGTGCCTTTCCACCCGGCGGCAAAGGAGGGCCGGGGAAGGGCGGAGAGGGGGGGGAGGCCGGTTGGCCCGGGAAATCCCCATGTCTGCGGCGGGTCACCTGCGCGGCTCGCCCGCCGGCCCCGGCGCTGCCGCGGATTACCGCGCCTCCGCGCCCCTGCAGCGCCCGGGCGGCCGCGGGCAGCGCCGCCGCCACCGCGGGTCCCCTCCGGGGCAAGCCATGGAGCCCGGCGCCCCGCCAGACCTCCGCGACGTCGAGCAAAAACTGGGGCGCAAAGTGCCCGAGAGCCTGGCGCGGCCGTTGCGCGGGGAGGAGCTGCCGGGACGCCCCACCGCTGCGCCCCCCCCGCCGCCGCCGCGCCGCAGCCCTGGCCAGGCTGGAGACGAAACTTCACCTCCTGAGGCAGGAGATGGTGAGTAGCCGGGCGCCGGCCGAGGGGCCCTGCGGGCAGCCCTCGGGGCCTTTGCAGCCCTCCCGCACCGCCGCCTCCCTCACGGCGGCACCGGCCCTCCGTGGGCAGCGCTCCCCTGGCGGGGGGGACGGGGACGGGGGCAGGGACGGCTCTCCCCACCCGGCCCGTCGCCGGGGTGGCAGCAGGGAGGGTGCAACCGGCCAGGTGAGGAGGAGGAGGAGGAGGAGGTGGTGGTTGTCCAGCCCAGCGGCGTGGAGGGCCGAGTGGCGGGTCACCTGTGACTCGCTGTTGGCTTCCGTCCCTCTGTCGGCCCGTTAAAAGTGCTGAAAGCTGGTGTTGCCAATAAACGAAATAATGCGCTAATCTTTCTCTGTCCTAAACGCGTTTTCTGCGTCGCACCTGTTTCCTGGTGATGACTAAATCCCGACACTGCATGGTTTTGGGCTGAAAATTTGGCCTGGTAATCAGTGACTCAGTTTCTGGACATTGGTCTTCAGAGACTTACTTAGTTCCAAACAGACTGTGCAGAAGATGCACAGTAACCCTTGAACAAACAACTATTAATAATTTGGCTGAGAGGTGGGGTTTTTTGCCAGTGGTCTGTAATGGGACTGTACTGTATTTAGTTCAGAAGTTCTAACTCGTTTACTGTCTTAATGCAGGTGCTCATCTTACTTTGTATGTCACCATCTCAATAAATTTAGTTTTTGATGATGCTGTAAAACTTGCTTCTTTTTTTTTTTTAAGGCAAACCAAAACAACACTCTTTGCAAGCAAATGAGCAAGCAACTTGCGAACACTCGACAGATATGATTCTGACAACTCAGAGCACTTCAGATGTGCAAGCATAGTTGGCTTCCATTTTTATTAGGCTGTAATTGTTATGTGAGGTCCCAAAAGACCGCTTTTGGTAGTGGTTCTTTCCATAGCTCTTGCCACTAACTAAGTTTATTTGAAAACAGTGTGGAATTTGATCTTGTTGGGATGAGGATTTTGCTGGCAACCTGTTGAGATGACTTTATGCAACTATCTTGGAACTCAGTCGTTTACAGTAAACAAAGCAATCTCATCTTAACTGAACAAGTATAATGCCATACCATCAGTCCCTGTCACATATATATAAGCAAAAGGTGGGTGGATTGGTAGGAGTTTTTAAAGAATAAGCTTGCTAGGGGAAAAGGGAAATAAAGAATATTCTAAGAGTTAATAGCCAAGATGATGACCTTCATCTTGAGAGGTAATTTATAAACCACACTTGCTACTGTATGGCTTCATATGGTTTAAGAGATCCTCACGAATCAAACAGTGTAATGATCACTGTGAATTTCAGTTTTAACACTAAGTTCCACATTGTCAGCATTATGTCATGTTTATTTCTGAATTTTAAGCTTGCACAATGGTTGCAGAGTCACCTGCAGGTAGCTTATAATGTAAAACTGTTTGGGGTGTCAGACTGCAAAGGAAACAAATAAGGTAGACAGAGTTCTCGTCGTGACTTTGTGGACATATCATGACAGGCCTATTAAGCGGGGAAAAAGATGAGTGACTTTCCCTCATTACCTTTTCCTTTCAAGCTGGTCACTTCACCAACTTTACACTTGCAAGTTTCATGTCACAGTCATGTCTTCAATTTGCCTCTTCTTCCTCCTGCCACCTAGTTTCCCTCTTTTTCCTTCCTGCCCTCAGCCTGAACGTTTTACTCCCAACATCCCTGACCTCTCCTGTTCTTTATCACTTTAATGACTGATTGACTTTCACATCTGAACGCATTGCTCATGCTAAGTAAGGGGAGTTCTTTTACACACCTCTTCCCATTTGACTTCTAGTCTGTGCATGTCCACTAAAACACCAATATAATGACTATTTGTGAAAGGTGAAGTATTGGTACTTTGACTGTATCTTTTTCGTGCTCTCAGCTGTCTTCTGTAATGCAGAACATGAAAGTGTACTATCTTCCCGGGGTTTTTCTCTACTGTCTTTAGCGACTTAAGGATTTTCCTCTGTCCTTAAGGATTCTTCAGGTTCTTAATCTGTCACTTTCCCCTCTGCAGTTTCCTTTGTGACATTGTACAGATTTGATCAATTTAAGAACAATATCAGGTAAAAACCACACTGTTTCTTTCTAATTTTTTTCTCTTTTTTTTTTTTTCTGTACATCATGCCTAAAACCGAGCCAAAACTAGTTTCTGATTTCACACCTCTTTGTAACATTATTCTTTGGCTTTGCTGCAAGGCCTAAGAGGCCTTGAAAACGTAGAAAAGTAGTTTATAGCTGCTGCAGTAGTAAACAGATACAAGAAATGGAAAGATTAGAAGTTTAGAAAACCAAGTGTCATCCATCAAGCTATCTTTTCATTGTGCTATGACGGCATCTTCTGCAGCCCACTCACTGAACTTTGGATAGACACGTCTGTGCTTTTTTTACTTGTTTGCTTCAGACTTGAGACAAACTTTTTGTAAGAGTTTACAAAGCAAGATTATTCAGGCTCTGCTTTTCTATTCACATACAAAAAACTTGACACTGGTTACTGTGCTGACATCTTGGTCTTTGATGCTGAGCAGTACTGTCTTCATTATCTTCTTGTATTCTTGTTTTTGTTAATCAAGATATTTTGGACAGATGTGGCTATTTTCTGCGTTTTGTTTTGTTTTGTTTTTAAACTTGGCTTTATACAAATTGTGCAATTATGCAGCTCAACTTCTGTCCTTTCCCACAGCTATTGTTTGTCGCAATGACTGTGCCCGTGCTGACAAATTTCAACTAAATCTGACAAACAAAGTGATTTCATAGATACTGTCTTAGTATGTTTTGACTTATCATTGCGTTTAAATCATGGCGATCCCAAAGCTCTTGACTATGCTAAGGATGTATTTTACTGTTAGCTACATTTTCTTGTCTCTTCCCACCTCATAACTTCTATAAAATACCTCTGTGTTCTCCCAACATCCTATTGTTTGGCCCCTGACAGTAAAGGACAAGGGAAGCATACCTGAACCTGTTTGTAATGCTTAGGAGTAGACACCAAACTTTAGCTGAGGCAACATACAACCCTTCCAGTGACCAGAGTAGATTCAAACATACAGGAGTGGCAGTAGGTGGAAGTTTTTGTTCATTTAAAACTGAAGGGCCATCTCCTTTCCTGTCAGTGCACACTGTGTCCTTCCAGAGAAATCGATCTTCTGTTCTTCTATCATCTGTCTTGTTTATGAGAAGCTAGTGCTTATCTTGCTGCAGGACAAAGTAGCAATATCCGTTGGACTGGATACTTCTGAGGAAGAGGTGGAAGCTTTGGGAACTCTCATTGAGTTGCCATGTCCTTGGGCTGGAAGAGCATGAATGAAATGGTGGAAGTGATTACCTCTCCTGAGTCATCTGCTGCAGGGGAATGTTAAGAGATAAGCATATTATCGTGTCACTATTTGACTTGGAAATGCTGGTTTTGACTGTGAGTTAAAGAATCTGACAGATTGGTGGTGTGGGTGTGAGTATGTGTGGCAACTGTACATCTGCTGGCTAAAGGCCTTCAGGCTTGCATCTTGCTCTTCAGATCCTTTTGCTGTTCCCAGTGTATGTTTCTTTTCCCCTCAAGCCTGATTTTGCTGGTAGTCACTGGAATCACACGGAAAGCACCGTGGAGTATCTTTCTTGAAATACGGGCCTTCAGTTTTCCCCACTGAGGCCATGATGGAGACTGTTGGATCCTGGAAACCTTTGAGGCATAAAGCCATCAAGTAACAGGAGAAGCAAGATGTAATTGCCAGTGTGGGTCAAAACACTGTGCTCTGGTCAGCCTAGGATGTGATGAGTCCCTCCTACTAGCTGATGTGCCCTTGATTCAGCATGAAATTTGTCACAATGTTAATGTTAAACTCTTTCCTCTTGTGGTATTTTAGGCAGAATCTTCCATTGGGGGATTAATAATAACCCTTTATAGCTGCGGCCCTGTTTCTAGTGTACCACGCTCCTGAAGTCACCATTCAATAAATATGACTTCAACAGCTACACGCCGCCGTCAGTAACCAGTGAGGTTTGTTCTGCAGACTAAAATGATACTGCTTCAAAAGCCTCATTTCTCCTTCACAAGTTCTGGGGTTACTCAAAGGGAGATTTTCCTTAACATCTAAAGAAAAAGTGTGGGGAGTTTTCTTTCTTTTTATTCAAGTTTCCCAAATGAACTTTTTATTACCTCTTTGAAAGCTAAAAAAGTTAAACAGAGTATAGTCTGCATTACATGTAATAAAAAAATAGCATACTTTGCATAAAAATATTTCCACCAGAAAAGGTGAACTGTATCTTGGAAGTGAGGGGTAAACGGCAGTGCTGGCACTTGTAGATGAGATTCCTTCCAGTGAACACTGTTGAGGATCAAATATTTTTAATATTTAATTACTAGTTATTAATTTTAACATGTATTATCAATATTCTTAATATTTACTTATTAATTATTAAATTAATATTTGAAGGCCAAACTGGGTATTGTGAGTGCAGCAGTTTTTAGGGTGAAGGGATAAAGCAATGGAAACAATCCTCTTGCCAAGAAGCTAAGCATGTCATATTTAGGCTAAAGCTATTTGAGATAGAGGCATATTCCTGTGCTTTCCCATTAGTTGAGTCTTCTCCCCTTTTGCTCTCCTAGTTCTATTTTAGTATAACTATTTTTAAAAGCCTAATTAACATGGAGCCCTGACAAAATTAAGCATCAGTAAAAGTACTTTCTACTGATTCGAATTAAGGCAAATATGATCATTATGATGCCAGTCCTTCTTTTACTCTTTTATTTTATTTTCTTTTTTAACATATCCTTAGCATGTAAATGCAGGTGCAGGTTGGAGGGCAGAGCTGCTGTAACTCTATTCTACCAGCTCTTAAGGGTTTGAACAACTTCAGATTTGCTTAGATTTATTAGATCCACAGTTGTGGGGGGTCTGCCTTTATTAGTTTCTTTAAAAGACCTTTTTACAAAAGTCAACAACTGTGACTTGAAACATCTCTAACACATGCTGTAGTACAGGCTGCTACATTCACTGTTTTGTATGATAACATCAATTGACTTAATTGAAGCCAAGATCTGGTTTGGTGTGTCTAGTCAGCAGCGCTAAGCTGTGTATCAGATGCTGGTTTTCTATTAGATTAATTGGAATTTTTGCTTAAAAACTTGATTGAAGATAAAATCTTAAATGTAAAATTACTAGTGGCTAAGCCTCAAGCCTGTGTAGGAGGGTTTGATTAACCTTGGTGTCTTAGCGAGCAGTTATTCAGTGAATCCCTAAAGTGAGGTTCTTCTTAGAAGTAGAAAGAAGGTATACAGCAATGGAAATGAACTTATTTCCCCAAGACCTCCTGAAGTTCAATGAAAAATCTGGTAATCTTGGATCTTGCTAACGAGTTCTCTCCTTCATACCCTCCGATTTGCATGATGTGGTAGAGGAGTTTGTAATTTTTACATGTAAGGCAGATTGGGCAGTGTACTGGGATCAGGATAGTCGGGTTAAAAGGGGTTTGTAGATTGATCCTTAGGGAAAATTATCAAATCTAGCAAGAAAAAATTGCAACCTGATTATACTACTAGAACTATGCCAGGTCTTCCATCTTTTCAGACCATCTTTGGAAGGATGAGGTGAGCAAGGTTCTCTAAATTAATGCATATTTGAAGATATCTTTTGACTGGCAAATCTCACTCAGTACCTGGCAAAAGGCTTTGAATGGTGGAACATCTGCATGTTGTACTCTGCCAGTGCTTATGGCCGTTCTCATTCAGCTATAGCAGCCGCTGAAGGGTTTAAATCCCCAGGAAGCACAGGTGAATATGTGCTTACATTGTCAGCTACTGCTTGACCAAGAGCCTGTGAAAGATTGCTGATACCTTGCCTAGCAGCATCAGCGTGAAGTACTTCAGTATACGTGTTTCTGTCTTATGTATGGATCGTCACAGCAGTGTCAGGGATACTTCAGTCGAGACTTCGGTTAGACTGCCCATGTACAGTGACACTTTTGCCAGCCCTTATTTCAAAGAATATATATTATCATTTCATGATGTTTCTTTCCTGATTACTTTGTTGCAAGGGTAGAGGAACCCTTGTGGCTTTGTTGACAATTTGTAATGAAAGACGTGAAGACTAAACCCCATCTGCACAGAACTCTATAGTTTAAGTGACTTATAATAGCTGTTAGCAAACAGATTACAAACTTTCTGATGAAATCAGCAAAACAGCATGATTTTCATAGAATAGCCCAGGCTGAAAGGGATCTCAAAAGATTCATCTGGTTCAACCTTTCACGGGAAAGGAAGCCTGGATGAGACTATTGAGCACCCTGTCCAGTCGCATCTTGAAAACCTCCAGTGACGGGGACTCCACCGTGTCCCTGGGGAGGTTGTTCCAGTGATTGATTGTCCTTACTGTAAAAAAAATTATTTCTAATATCAAGATGAAACCTCTTCTGTTGCAACTTGTACCAGTTGCCTCTTGTCTTCCCCACATGGCTGCTTGTGAAGGGAGAGCCTCTGTCCTCTTTGTAGCAGCCCTTTAAGTACTGGAATACTGTGATGAGGTCCCCTCCAAGACTTCTGTTCTTCTGGAAGAAAAGACCTAACTTCTTCAGTCTTTCCTCATAAGGCAGGTTCTCCAGCCCTTTGATCATCATCATTTTGTGAGGATAATTTTTTTTTTTGTGGATACTCATGACTAACAGTAATTAAAAAGTACCTTTTGTGTATGAGCAGGAAAAACTTGAAATGCACAATACCAAATACATATATTGAGCAGAGGTGATAGCCAACAAGTGCCTTTCTACTCTTCCATACGTTTTTTTTCCCCTAACAGTAAATAGTTAAAGAATACATTTTCAATTCAATTTTGTAAGGGTTATAAGATCCTCTGTCTGTTCTCTGCCTTCAAGCTGAACACCTAGTAAACTTTCCACAGTGGACATGTTCATTTCCTACATATTTCAGTTCCACCCATGTCCTGGAAGAGAGGCTGGAAACTGGAATCTGGAGCAAATGAGGATGAAGTTACAAGATCTAAGCTGTTGAAAAGCAATTGGAATTGAATTCAATTGAGTGCAATTTCTCTCTTGGATTTTCATCTGCGTTTATAACCATGGAAGCTGGGCATCTTACATGTAAGATGGTTGTCAGATCACTGTTTGTAAGGATGAAGAGCTCTGAATAGAACATTATGGGCAATCTCATAATAAAAGGGGAACTTTTTTGTTATGAAGGCAGACTTGTAGGCTTTGTTTTCCAGCCCTCACTCTCATAAGTGGGGCTGTTAGTTATAAGCATTTATCCATGGTGGATTACTTTTTGCCTTCATGCCAGTTGTTCCCTGTGTTGAATTTTGGCTTCAACCACCCACTTACCCTTACTGGTGTGGAACGGGAGCTGGTATCTAGGAGGGCAACTGGAGCCTGAGACGGCATCAGTGTATCATTTAGTTTCTTCATTTGAGAATCTGTAACTATTTGGATAACAGTGCTAAGGCCAGCTCAGATCAGAGCATCTGTCCCCTGTGCAGTCTGTAATCTTCTGTATAAATATTTTTAAATTCTTACTGAGACACAGGTAACAGCCAGTGCTTGAACCTTCAGCATGTTTTTTTGTGAATGCAGACCTTCTGTACTGGAGATATATAGGAAAGTGATGACTTTATAAGCTGTGATAACTCAGAAGTAGCTTGACCAAATATTGCTCTAAAATAACTGCAACAAAAATGGCTTTTTGCTGGCTTGTCAGAATGCTGTTATATTAATTACAAAGCTGAAGAAACTGTTAATTGCAGCTGTTCAAAGCAAGTAAAGAAGGATGCAGGAGACGCTTGAATTTGGACTGAAACGTGTAAGGGTCTCCATCAATACAGCAGTTCTGAAAAGCAAGCTTACGTAGTTTTGGCCAATTGGTTTACTGAATGGTTAGAGGGGGACGGAGAGGAGGGAACAACAAAGCAACCCCAAATTCTGTAAGACTTTCATATGTCTGGTTTCCTTGTTAGGAAAATCTGGATGTATTTTGGTCACTTAAGATGTTCTGGCTTGCTGTCCTGTGGCCTTGTACACACTGTAGTTGTTTTCAAGGGCAGTTTTGCAATATCATCCTTGTCATTGGATAACTTCAGTTAACGCCAAAAGGGAATCACAGTACTAAGAATTTTATACCTGTGAATCTTGGTCTTTTCAGCCACTTAAGAAAAATAATAATTTTTTTGTGGCAGATGGGATAAGTTGTTCAAGGACTGGAGAAGGATTGGAGAGAGAACTGGATAGGAGTGACTGCTACAGAGTTTGAGGAAGGGTTTGAAATATTTCTTCTGAAATATATGACTGCAATAAAAGCCAAGAAGGAGATTAATTATTAAAATAGTGATGTTTCTTTAATGTAGGCGATAAAACATTCCTGCACATCTGTACTTTGCAGTTAAGGATATGACTGTGAGGAGCTCTTCCTTTAGCAGCTTAATGGCTACAAACCAGATCTAGCTGGGAAACCTTCTGCACCTGAGCTCGTCATAGTAATGCTGATTATGAAGTAGTAAGCCTTACCCTGAGGGTAAGTTGCTTTCTGCACTTAATTTTACTCTGTGCCTTGATGCACAGAGCCATGTGAGTATACAAATGGCCTTGGTATCCCTTGGTATGACTGTGAGTCTATAGCAAGCTGTAGCTGTACTGAGAGTAAAACCTGGAATGACAGAGACAATATTTTTATATAGAATCATAGAATGGTTTAGGTGGGAAGAGACCTTAAAGATCATCTAGTTCCAACTCCCCTGCCATGGGCAGGGACAGCTTCCACTAGACCAGGTTGCTCAAAGCCCCACCTAACCTGGTCTTGAACACTGCCCAGGGTGGGGCCTCCACAGTTCCCCTGGGCAACCTGTTCCAGTGTCTCACCACCCTCAGAGTGAAAAAATTCTTCCTAATAACTATTCTAAATCTACCCTGTTTCAGTCTGAAACCATTACCTCTTGTCCTATCACTATGTGTCCTGTAAAAAGTCCCTCTCCAGCTTTCTTTTTGGTGCCCTTCAGATACTGGAAGGCCACTATGAGGTCTCCCCAGAGTCTTCTCTTCTTCCAGCTGAACAAGCCCAACTCTCTCAGCCTTTCTTCATAGGAGAGGTGCTCCAGCCCTCTGATCATCTTTGTGGCCCTCCTCTGGACCAGCTCCAACAGGTCCATGTCCTTCTTATGTTGAGGGCCTCAGAGCTGGACACAATATTCCAGGTCAGGTCTCATGAAAGCAGAGTAGAGGGGCAGAATCACCTCCCTTGGCCTGCTGGCCATGCTTCTTTTGATGCAGCCCAGGATACGGTTGGCCTTTTGCGCTGTGAGCACACATTGCTGGCTCATGTTGAGCTTCTCATCAACCTACACCCCTAAGTCCTTCTCCTCAGGGCTGCTTACAATCCATTCTCCGCCCAGCCTGTATTTGTGATTGGGATTGCCCGGGCCCACGTGTAGGACCTTGCTCTTGGCCTTGTTGAACTTCATGAGGTTTTCACAGGCCCGCCTCTTACGCCTTTCTAGGTGCCTCTGGATGGTATCCCTTCTTTCCAGCGTGTCAACCACTCCACACAGCTTGGTGTCGTCAGCAAACTTGCTGAGGGTGCACTCAGTCCCACTGTCCATATTGCCAACAAAGATGTTAAATAGTACGGGTCCCAGTACCAGCCCCTGAGGAACACCACTTGTCAGTGCTCGCTACTTGGACACGGAGCTGTTGACCGCAATTCTGCTTGCGACCATCCAGCCAGTTCCTTATCCACCGAGTGGTCCATTGGTCAAATCCATGTCTCTCCAATTTAGAGACCAGGATGTTGTGTAGGACAGTGTCTAATGCTTTGCACAAGTCCAGGTAGATGACGTCTGTTGCTCTCCCCTTATCCACCCACAATTAAACACCATCGTAGAAGGCCACCGTATTTGTCAGGCACATACGCGTCCATTGAAACAGTCGTATTGTAATCCACATGGTATTCCATTTTGTTTTCCTGTAGATAGGTGTCTGACTAGGATACCTAATTCACTAGTTGTTGAATTCACAGCTATGTAGTGACTTCTGTCAAATTAAAACATCACTAATGATTTTGCCTGCAACATGTCTCCGTTTTGTAAAGTAACCATTATTGGAGGATGTGGTTTGGAGAAAGATTGTAACTATACTTATTGAAGTAATATTCCTTCTTTTTCACAGCTTTTAACATGCTTTCTCTTTGTCATCAGTCATTTACAGATTAGGTGTCAATGGATGTCTTTCCATGTCTTTCTTAGTCTCTAGTGAGAGCTGGGTTGTATCCAAAGTGACCAGTGGGCCCACTAGGTACATCCTGAGATGTTCTCTTCAATGAGTTCTGAAAAGCTGTTCAGCCACATACCTGAGCAGTTTGCAAGCTTCAAGAGATGCTTGACTGTGTCGGGGAAGTGTTCATGATAACTAACTGGAAGGAACTCTAGTCTGGAAGGTGACCAAAGTGACCAGAATACGTCCAGAGGGTCTGTAACGCACCTTCTGTTACAGTTTTGAAAGGTATAAACAATACAGCTCCATTTTTTTTTTCAGATCTAGAAGCATATTCAGATGGTCAGTTATTTCAGAAATATCTTGTTGTGTGTGCAGATGATCGTGTGGAATAAAATGTGTCTGAGGATTCTGCCCTCGAAGTTGCTCCAAAGGATGTTTCCTTCCTTCCATAAAGGAGATAAGGGGAGGAGACTGGAAAGTATATATATGTCAGGTGTTAAAGTTTGTTACTCTGTTTTGTCAGAATATGCAACTTCTCCCAGAGCTTCCATAAACATGGAGAAGAGCAATACTGGCACAGCTATGCAAACCCTGCTCTCAGCAATCCAATCCTTCTCCTCCCTCCACACCAGCCTGGGATTTCATAGAATCATAGAATGGTTTAGGTCGGAAGGGACCTTGAAGATTATCTAGTTCCAACCTCCCTGCCATAGGCAGGGACACCTCCCGCTAGACCAGGTTGCTCAATGCCCCATCCAGCCTGGCCTTAAACACCTCCAGGGATGGGGCATCCACAACTTCTCTGGGCAACTTGTTCCAGTGCCTTACCACCTTCAGAGTGAAAAATTTCTTCCTAATATGTAATCTAAATCTGTCCTCTCTCAGTTTAAAGGCATTACCCCTCATCCTATCACTACATGCCCTTGTAAGAAGTGCCTCCCCATAAGTATTTCATAATACTTATATTTTGCCAAGGGAATAGTATGGCACATTTGTTAATTAACAGGAAACACAAAGTAGCTAAACTTCTGGGAGAAGTTATCTGAATGTTACATTTGCCATACTGTAAAATAAACTACGCGCAATGCTGCATTGCTCTGCTGGGTGCAGTGCCAGGTGAAGTGAAAGCATTTAGCGCCTGTAAAGCAATGCTAAATTGCTATTTAACTACTGGGAGTTTCAGATTTTATAAACACTTTACTGGCTTAATTTGTAATTTTGTTCATTGTTGTTAGGTACCAGCTGTATTCATGACTAAAATGCTTCCAGAAGGAGAGTCATTTTTCTGCATTGCTGCTTTGGCCATGAAACCTACCTCTCTCTAGATACAGAAGGAAGCATACATCCAAGAATCATAATGTAACAAACGTGTTGAGTGTTTCCAAGCTCCCACATTTTTACCCCAAGGCAGAAACGAAGGTGGAACAGCTCTGTTGCTTTGCATTTTTCTGAGTATTATTTTTTTCTGTCTTCCTACAAAATCTCCACTGGTTTAAAGAAGTGTTCTATTTGACATGCTTTCACTGCTTTTTGTAACTCAGATAAGTGCTTATAAGACACAGTAAACATTGCACAGGACTCTTAATACTGAGTGTTTGCTGAAAAGGTTTTTAATTTACAAAACTTCAGATTCTGACCCTGACCCTTCCAATAATTATAAATTATTAGGAAATCCAGTCCTTACAGCAAGGAAGAAACTGTGAAGCATTTCTATGTAAGCAGAAATAGGATCTGCATCGGTTTGCCACCTCTTCAGAAAACTACTGGGTATCTAGCACCCTTCCTGGGATAAGACTAACACATAAGTTTGCAAGGATGCATGGAGAAGGCCTGTTCCAGCCACATTGCAAGCCTGAATTTGTTCTCTAAGTTTGGCTGCTAATACAGACCATTTTCTCTGTTGAGCAAAGCCAAAGGATGTGTGTTTAGAGCAAAGTACAGGATGAACAGTGGCAATGATGTAGTGTTTTTATGTAGTTTGATACTGATGAATCCTTTCCACATGCAGGAAGGTTTTTCTGACTAAAAGAATTTGGATAGGTCTGCACAAAAACATGACAACTTCAAGAAGTTGGCCAGCAGGTCAAGGGAGGTGATTCTGCCCCCCTACTCCGCTCTCGTGAGACCCCACCCAGAGTACTGTGTCCAGCTCTGGAGCCCCCAACATAAGAAGAACATGGACCTGTTGGAGAGAGTCCAGAAGAGGGTCATGAAGACGATCAGAGGGCTGGAGCACCTCTCCTATGAAGACAGGCTGAGAGAACTGGGGTTGTTCAGCATGGAGAAGAGAAGGCTCTGGGGAGACCTTATAGCAGCCTTTCAGTACCTAAAGGGAGCCTACAGGATTGCTGGGGAGGGACTCTTTAGCAGAGAGTGTTGTGATAGGAGGAGGGGTAACACTTTTAAACTGAAAGAGGGTAGATTTTGATTAGATATTAGGAAGAAATTCTTTATTGTGAAGGTGGTGAGACACTGGAACAGGTTGCCCAGGGAAGTTGTGGAGGCTCCACCCTGGGCAGTGTTCAAGACCAGGTTGGGTGGGGCTTTGAGCAACCTGGTCTAGTGGAAGCTTTCCCTGCCCATGGCAGGGGGTTAGAAATAGATCATCTTTAAGGTCCCTTCCAACCTAAACCATTCTACGATTCTAAGTCACTCAAGGAGTCTTTGTAAACTCTGACTTTAGACTATTGTTCTAGTTCTCAAAACTATACAATTATGAGAGGAGTGAACATGAAGACACAGCGATAATTTTTAGAGGAGTTTGCCTGATCTGTGACTGCAAGTGCATTTTGCCTTCACAAGGCCACTTCAACCACTATAACTGTTAATGGGCTATCCATATGTTGTAGGAGAATTTTGCCATACACTGAAATGTTTCATTCTCGAGTGGTGGCCTGTGGCAGGTTCCTAGTCTTACAGGGTTTATAGGAGAAAACTAAATCCTGCAATAGTAATGGAGAAAGCGTCCTTGCAAGAGAAGAGCGGTCCTACTCGCATGCCAAAGCAACAGTAATTTTCTTCAACTTCAGATGCTCATGGAATTTACTTATCCTTCATTAGCACCTACCTCTAGTTGCTGTGACGGGAGCAATGGAGTGGAGGCACAGTTGCTGTTTTCCCCATAGGCAGATGAGGTAGCTCACGGTGACTATCAGATTCATATTGCTGGTTATGAATTCACCAGTGCACAGCAGCAGTCCTCGGATTTCAGAGGAAAAAGAAATGCAACCTGAACAACAATATGATGTTTAAGCTTTTGATGTTTCTTTCCTAATTTTTATTAATTTGTACTCTGTTGAAGTTTAATGACAAAATTAGTTCAGAAGAGCCCTGACCAGCCCTTTTCAAATACAACCAACTCTGTTGTGTCGCAGATTTCCTTATCTAGTTTTCTCATTTCCCAGGTCACACTTGATTATTGGCAAAGGCCATATTTGTCTTTTCCTGGCCATCTAGTGCAAGTCTTGCACCTTATTTCTGCTCCCCAATTGTCTTAGTAGCTAGTATTTCCTCAGTAGCAGGAGAAATGGTGAATGTAACCAATGAGCTTGATTCCTTCCCGCTCTTCTTATACCTTTGGTAACTGCATTGATAGTTATGATTAATATTCTTTGCCAAACTAGGATTAAGCTACACTGCCCCAGTAGTCTACTATGTAGAAATCTTTGCTAAGAGCAGGTTTTGTTATGAAAAGAGCAATATGGCATGAGCTAGAGTGGTGTAGGAGAAGCTGAGGTCTGCACCACATGGTGTGGATGATAGTTCTTGTTCAGAGAAGGGATCAAATAATATGGAAAGACTGGTACCTACAGTGACTGTTTTTGTCCTGAAGTTCGTAGTTCATGGCTGATTACTGCTGCTACCTTCTCATGAGATGTCCTTGGCTAGAAGCATAGGATTTCTATTTATTTAATTTTTAATACATGCTTTCACTTTATTACCCAGGTAATCATGCCTTTTGACCTCCAGAATGGACTACTTCATTGTTTCCTGTAGGAGCCAAAGAGGCTCTTGGCTTTTTAAGCCAAAAGGGCTCAAAAGCTGCCACTGGTATAGCCTGCAGCAGCCTGCTTGGCTAGTTGTGTTGGCCAAATTCAGCGCTTCAGCTTGCTAAAAATGTTTCTAGCCTCCTGTTTGCTTCTAGCTCTTTAACCAGGAGACCCCAGAAGCAGATAGCTGCTAGCTGTTTGATACTTTCTTAGTGGGCAAGAAAGAACTAAAGCAGTTAACAATTCATAAATATCTGGAGGTTTGGAAGGGTATTTTTGATGGAAAGACTCAAAATAGACAACTTTGCTTCATTTTATTTGAAAGATCTCAAATTTGTTAGTACATTCAGATGGGCACAAAGCCTGTGTATGAACCATATTTTAGCAGGATGGTGATTACACAAATGGGGAGATTTGGATGAAGTTTTTAATTTAAAAGAAAAAATAAAGCTGAATCTGAAAGACACGCAAGTTCAAATAGTGCACAGATTAAGCTTAAGGAAAAAAAACCTCAAACCTTATTTGATAAGATGTTGACTTACTTTTATTCAATAAGTTTGAAAAGATTTAGCACTAAAACATGATGTTCATAACTTTTTCATAGGAAAAAAAAACAGTGATCAACATATCACTTTCTAACTCTAGTAAAGTAGTTCTAAGAGGACATGTCATCACTTATAATTACAAGGCTGTCTTGAAGGTCCTTTTTATTCTTATTCAGATAAACCTTCAGTAAATAGGGCAGGAGTTTGCTGTTAGTGAAGATTTGGTAGTTAGATTAAAAATATGTTTTTAAGATGACCATCTGGCCCATCTGCAGGGCCACAGAATTGTTACAAACAGAATCTCATTTTGAATTCTGGGGAGATTCAGACAAAGATTTGAGGTTTTTTTAATCTTGTGTGTCTCTCCAGTGGTATTGCGAAAGCAGACTTGAATTTCAAGAAAGTTCAGATTTGTCTCCAGTAGTAATATTGTCATGTCTCAGTTCTGACTTAATAAAACAAGTTGGGGTTTTTTGTTGATTTTTTTCCCCTTTAAAAATAATAATGAGGTGAGGATCGCTTTTGTCTCAGTAAAAGCAACATTTTCAAACTTTTGATATACCTGTAAGCAAAACCCATGATCTTCTTTCACTTTTATTTTACTTCTGTGCTTTTGAGTATACTTACACAGTACCAGTATTAAAACTGGTTAATTTTAAAGGGATGGGCAGGTCTGGAGTGCTCATTAACTAAACCTAATTCAGAAATGAACAGATATTTTATCCAGTTTTCTTTTTTTTTTTTTTTAAGAGCATGGTTTGGTCAAGACAAGCATAAATAAGACAGAAAGTGAAATCCAATGAAAAAAATGTCTAGATATGCTACTGAGCCCTCGTGCTGTCTCATGTTGATGGGGAAGACACGTACAGTCTTGTGTGATGGTTAGTGTCCAGAACATGTTATAATGACGCTGTGATTGTCCATCTGCTGTAACACTTTCTGACACCCACAGCCGATTGTTATTGACCTGAATGTTTGCAGGAGTATTATCTTGTCTGTCAACATATGTGGGTCCATAGTATGGATTTTTCCGGACATTTTCACCTCTCTCATATTAGATACATATCTAAGGTCAGACGCTGCTTTTATGACAGCAGTGTGGGATATTTCGAAACATTCAATAAAAACTTCCCATAGTATTAGAAGCTTTTTGCTCTTCGCAAACCCCTACATTTCCTCACTGCTCATTTAACTAAGTTTTAAAATAATCAGGACCTTCCTTTTATATTCATTTATCCTTCTGAGGCTGGATGTTTCTCTCCCTGAATTTTGTGGTGCTTGTGTATTTAAAGAGTTTATTTATTGGGCAGGAGGTGATGAACTAGGGACTTAACTAAATAACCTTTTTTTTTTTTCCGCTACTTGCTCTCTGATGTATAGCATGTTTCTCTGTGATAATCATCGTCATCTTAGTAGGTATTTCAATTGTTTCTTCTTTTTCACAGTAAAATAAAAACATGGCCAAGAAACTAAAACAAACAACCAAAAAAAGATTTTCCCCCTGAGAATTCTGTGTTACACTTAGGCATGCAAGATTCCTCAAACAGTATAATGTCTAAAAAAACCAAAAATTACACCCTACTGAGTGAATGATTCATCCAAATCATTGAGATTTTACTAGGTATTAATGCAAATGGCAGGTTGCCCACAGGTACTCCACAGAAAAGGATCATGCACATTTCAGGGAGGTGGAAAAAGGCCTTGACATCCACTTTTTTTTATTACAGAGATAATGTAATTAAAGAATTTCATAACTTGGTGGTATGTATTTTCCTGTCATGTCTGAAGGAGATCAATTACTATGTACAAAATTAACATATTAAAATAGTGTGTTGTAAGAGAGATGTAAATCACCAATGCTGTCATTTCCTATACCAGATGATAACCATACTAGCAATATATTCTGTTCATATATTAGCAAGGAATGTCCCTGAAACCTGTTCATTAAATTATTTACACTCATTGCTTACTGATCTAACTTGCTCCCTCACGAAGTTGCTCTGCCTCCTGGTTATTCTGGTGGTGTCTCAGATCTGACCAGCCCAGTTCCTTGCTTTAGCTACTTCCCAAACAGGGTGTTTGGGAAGCCCTGCTTACAGAAGGAGAATCCTTTTCTGGCTGATGTCGAGTCACACTGTCTGTCTTTCTCCTTCCTAGTTAAAAAACACTGTTCACAAAGCTGTGTTATGTTGCTGCCAAATTTTACAGAAGGACCTGTAGAAATATTTATGGTAAGCATTTGGTGCAGGATAACACTGGAACTTCAGCACGTTGAAACAAGACCATGACTAGGCTAGGGCTTCTTTTTAAACTAGCAAGGTCAAGGGCACAGACAGAAATTGAAGACTTAACGACTGCTCACTTTCTGAACAGTTGGGACTTCAGTAGTCGTAATGAATTCTGCCTAAAAATCTGCTATGAGGGTTTTAACAATTTTGGAGTCTTCAAGAGAAACAAGGGTATAAATAATCCCTTTTGCAAAAGAAGGCAAAAACTCAGCCATCAAGACGGCTTCTGTAGCCTGCCACAATGCTTTTATAGTGACTCATTATGGGAGTGCAGCTGAGAAGGGTCAGTGTAACTTGCTCAATTTGCAGAAATAAACTAGATAAGCAAACTGCAACTCCAAATCAATGATGAGTCACATAAATTTAGCTCTTGTATATGTAGCTTTTGTCTGTGCTCCCTTGTTGACTGAAAATTACCACAAGCCTAAAAAACATGAGGAAAGAAGTGGAAAAATGTTTCAGCAATACATTACAACACAAGTTCATGCTGAAGGAAACCAGACACGCAAAAAGCCGTTGATCTACATATATCACTGTAGACTGAAGTTTAATTTGCCTAAATCAGTGTGGTAAATCAGAGACAGACACACATGGCATAACGATGAACACTGGAGCACCTACCTCGACTCACTGACAGTCTCACCTCTGCCAGACTGTGGTCACCACCTCAATTGTTTATGCATATGAAGAAATTGAAGAAATGAGAGAGCTCACATACAGTGTCAGGTTGATTGGGTTAGTCTGAATTATTGCAATGCCTGAATCAGTGCCAGCTACTTGATTTTGTGGTGGAGTGGATGTGGAGCATTCCCACAAGCAGTTACAGTTCCACCTGTGCGTAGATGATCCCTTCCAGCTAAGGATAGTAAACCTGTGTTCTTATGCTCTGTCCCATAAAAGCTCCCTGGCTTTTTGACAGGTGATGCTGAAGATTGTGTTCAAATTCAGAAGTTACTCTAGGCATTCTGCTTTTTCATCTTGATCCTGAAGTACCATTTCCCAAAGTGGCTTAATTATATGAGGAAACTAATACAAACATCCTGAATCAGTTGGACAGTTTTGAAGTAGGCAAGAGGTTTGAAGTCATGCACATGCCTACATACTAATTAAAGTAGGACAGAGCTCATGCACAGCCTATTAATTGTCCTGTGCATTTCAGGAACAGACATTTGTCCCTTATCTATAATTTGTAGTTTTATTTTAGACATGTTAAATGGAAAAAAAAAGCATTTATTTTACTCACTGGTGTTGAGAAGCTATTATAATATCATTCTGAGCTTGCTAACCTTCAAGTGGTATGCTTCAGGCTTTATGGTGGTTGCTTAATAAACAAAGCCTGTGTCTGTGACAACACTCATCCCTGTTGTAAACATGTTAGCTCAGTCACTCCAAGTAAATAATGCTTGCATTCACATATTCTGAATTTTCGACTTCAGATAGGTGGCTTATGGTCTTTTTAGCTTATTATATATATTCTCTCACATGGTTGGTTGATGAGGTTTTATTGATGAGTTTTATATCCTTTTATATGTGCTTACTAAATTTGTATCTTCATAAGACTCAAATACTTCAACATTGCCGACCAATGTTTATTTTATTTTTCACACTTTCACCTTTCTCCTGGGGAATTAATTTTCTTAGTTACTTAAAAAAATGTTACACAGTGTTTGTAATAGCAAAAGTAAAACACCAGGAGAAAATGGAGTAAGCTTAGGTTTTGGAAGAAAGAGGCTTCTCAGAATTAAAAACAAATTATTCAAAACAAAATCCAAGGCCAGTTTGGATGGGGCTTTGAGCAACCTGGTCTAGTGGAAGGCATCCCTGCTCATGGCAGGGGGCTCGGAACAAGCTGATCTTTAAAGTCTCTGCCAACCTAAACCATTCTATGATTCTATGATTATTTGGACATCAGTTGTTAGATTTTTTTTTTTTTGTTGTTACATCTCGATCATCTCCATGGAATTCATTATTCCATGGAAAACTGAGGTAATCTGTCTTTAAAAAAAGAAGGGGAAGTAGGCATAGCTGGGTGACCATAAAGCTATTTATCCTGAATGATATGGGAAATAGAAGAAACTGAATGGGAAAGTGGAAAGCTGTCTCTGACACACCCTAGAAAAAGGAAAACAGCAGTAGCATTAATACTCCTAAACCGTAGTGGTCACACATACCTGTTTGGCACGGAAAGATTCTACTGGTTTGAAATTCTGTTTGTAAAATGGGCGATAGAGATGAGTATGGCAGCGTTTAACAACAGATGGAATTGGCTCCAGTGCCCGTTTCATCTAACTTCTTCACATGCTAATTGTCTTCTGCAAGACTGTTCACGCACTGAACAGCTTTCAGTCAGATACCATATTTTGCTACTGTTTCCATCCAACATCCATTTATTGTGGAATATCTGTCCAAAATTATCCTGGTTTAGAAACACAAGATTCCATAGTAGCCAACCTAGATCAGTGTTTGAGTCCTGCTCGAGATCCTGTACAGAACAGAGTGTTTGAGCTGAGTGACTTAAATAACTCCCTGAATCCATTAACTTGTAAGTTTAAGATTTTGTGTCTTGTAGTGACTTGTTTCACTGTGCTCTGGCTAAAAGATTTGTCTTGAAGGAAATAGCTTGTTACTCATGCTCGCTCATTTCCTTTCCTTTTACAGTGGGCTCTTTACAGCACACATCATAAAGGTGTTGAGGAAAAAATGAAACTAATATCTTTTAAATAAACTTAGGAGTATCTTTTCCTCAGACCACATTTTATGGTTACCGTTAATATCCCTGCAGACTTCCTGTAGTTAAAAGAAGCAGCAGCAGCAGCATGTGACCCCAGAAATCTAAGAGAATGAGATTACTTTCTTTTAGGTTAGCAGAAAGGAACTGGAGTTGCAGACAGCTTTGACAGGTTAAAATTCTGTATCAAACAGAGTTTTCAGCTTTGTCATTTTTGGAAGGGAAGGGGACCCACTGTGTTTGGAGGCTACTGGAAGCTAAGTCTGCAGAACATGCAGCAGGAAAACACAAGTCCATTCTTCCTGTAGTCAGCGTGCAAGTGCGACTTTGATCCAAAAGCAAAGTGACCAGGCTAGGGACAGCTAATGCACTGTTTTGGGTGACTGCCAGGAAGTGACAATTGTCTTTGTTAACAGCCTTGATCATTAAGAGTTTTATTCTAAAACCAATAATCTAGTCAAGTCCTTGTTTAAAAACACTGTATATATAAAAATAACATGCATATTTGGATATAACTGTGCATACATACATGTACACAGATGTCCATATCTTTGTGTATATGTAAATTCTCTTGAATAAATTATGACAATATTGCACATGTTATTATGGAAGACCATAAGCAAGGCTAGTTGTGTAAGGAAAAAACATCTTGTTAAAACAGTGTGAGAGGAAGGGAGGCACAGACAGGTGCTTAGGCCATTTATCCCTTCCAGACTGAAGATCTGGTTGTGTCTGAATGCCAGTCTGTTCTGTCCACCTATGTTACCAGACTGAGTTACTTGAAAGATACTCACTGTCACTTTAATTTCATTATTTTCTCTTGCCATGACTGGTTGTTTATTGTTAAACATTCACTATCATTCCTGGGGATCTGCACTATTGTGATTATACAAACTAGACAAAAAGAAATAAAACCTAGCCTGTCACTAGAATTTTGTTTTTTCTCTCTTGTCACAAATCATTTCCTTTGTAGACCACAAGTTTGTGCTGAGGACTGATAGATACTCACACACATCTAACCTATGGTGGTGCTGTGCTTTTACCTTTAACTCAAAGAGCAGCTGTGGAAACTGTTCTGAAATACCTACATTAGCTATGATACATGCCGTTTAGAGTGTATCTGAAATGCACCTGTCACTGTGCATAAGGAATGGAGCTGTCAAACGTGATGAGATTTTACTGTGTTTAGTCCCTTTAGCTGTACCATCTTGGAACTGACTTGTTTACTCCCAACAGTTGCGTGGGTTACAGCTACATAAGCGAGTACAAACTAATGTGATTGTGTCTGGGCTAAAGCAGATAAGAGGCATGAAATGTCGTAGTGACATTTTTGTGTTACCAAGCAGATGATGAAGTAAGCCGTATTAAAGAAAGATGACACTTGGTGGATTGCTTTTTAATGTTTGCTTTAGGAAAAGCACACTCTTGATATGAGAGAGTTGGGATGACACGATAGCTTGGAGGAGGGGGACTCAAGTACGCAGGAATGCAAAGAATTACTCCCAGTAAGGCTGTTCCACAGAAATGCTGAAGCTGTGGGTGTATTTAGAGCAAAAAATTATTTCCTGTGAACTGAATCTGAAATATATGAGATCACTGCTTTGTCTAAAAGGGACTGTTTCATTAGAGGCATATTGGTGCTAGCTCTGCTAAACTTTTCCTTAATCAGCCTCTTGGGAAATTTGCTGTCTCCAAGCTTGCTTATATTCAGCAAGTTGCTGAAGTCTGTAGTTGCATTTGAGAAGTTGGGTAATTTACTGCTTTCATGACAGCCTAGTTGCTGAGCAAATGGTTTATAGTGATTTATGGGTAGGAGTAGAGGAACTGTCTTGAGCAGGAGGGCTACGAAATGGTCAATCTGTTTTCAGAACCTCACATCTGAAACAATGATAGATGGGCAGTATTGTTACAACTGTGATTAGTAAAGCTATTTTGCACAGTACCGGGTTAGCTGTGTTAATTCCTGTGATACTGGATTGAGGATAATTCACAAGTCATTCTGGGGATTGGGGAAGGAGACTGGGAATACATATGAGAGTTACATAGACAGTCTGTTACTAGCAAAGCTTGAAATGTCTTTGTGTGAGGGTTGACCCTGGCCAGTAACTAAGCACCCACTAGCTGCCCTCTCCCCCTCCAGTGGGATGGGGGAAAGAACTGGAAGAACAAAAGAAAAATAATGTGTTGTNAACTGATGCAAAGTCAGTCACTTAGGATCTCCCACCAGTAGAGCAGATGCCCAGCCAGTTCCCCAGCAATGGCTGCATTGGAAAAACCAAACACACGGGTTTTATTGCCGAGCACAACACTATATGGCAAGGAATACCCCTTTGGTCAGTTCTAGTCAACTGTCCCAGCTCTATCCCCTCCAAACATCTTTCCCAGCACCAGCCTACCTGCTGGGGTAAGAACATGTGATAAAATATGACACAAATTACATGCTAGACATTTATCCCTATGAGTTTATCTGAAATGACTGACATCTTTTTTCCAGTGGTTTTAGGCGTGCATGCCCTATGTTGGCACTATGGCAGAAATTAATCTAGGTAGAGGTCTTAACTGTGGAAGTTATGAGACTGGAAGTGTCTTTGTTGTGATGTCAAACATTTAGTAGTGGTGAGGCACTGTTGGAAAGGGCTGGAGAGTTGATTAGGTCACAAACGAGCATTATCTTCTCACAGTATGGATGGAAGTAGCTTCTGGCTCTCCACACTTGATATTATGGTCAAACCCATTAGTCAGACTGCCTTTTCAGGAAAACATGAAGTCACTTAACTTAAATATATCTGCAAAATGCAGCACTATAGTATTCCACTGTGCTTTACCATTAACACTTCTGTGTGAATACATCAGCCACCACAGCTAAGTTGGAAAGTAGCACTTCGTGCTTAATGTGCATTTTTTATTTAGTTATTTTTTGCAAATTGTTGCTCCTTATGTTAATCTATAATAAGTGGTTGACTATGAACTCATCACCGTCATCTAATATGGGTTTACTGTCATCTAATATGGGTTTAAATAATTTTTAATTTACAGTTTCACTAAGTTCACTATTCAACTCTCAGACGTTTATAAAGCAGCTTGCAACATAAACTCAAGTGTAGTGTGAATAAAAGCTGAAAGTCCACAAGCCTTTTTCCAAATGATGCACATCTGAAAATTTTAGGTTACCCAAGTAGCTATAATAAGGATAATTTGGAGTGAATCTTTAGCTGCCTGGATCTTCTAAGAAGTTTACAGTAATTGTAAATGGAAGTGGGCTTGTGTCTTGCTTCTCTGAATAATGAAAAGCTATGCCCAAAAGTTGTCATAGCAGCTGTCTTTCTCATCAAAATAGCATTGTACTAGTGTATGTACAAGTCTTGTCATTGACTATCATTCCTGTTAATGGACTCCTTATGTAGCTTAATCAGGTTGCCACTTGAACTTCATTGAAAGTATTAGTATAGCAATACTTTAACTTTTTTTTTTTTTCTAATTATTTAAATAGATTTGTCCTAGATGTGAAAGGTGGATTGTTTGTGTGGGTTTTTTAACCCATTCATTGCCTCCAGCTTGCTATTTAGAGTTTGATTTTGAAGAAAATTAGTAATGTTTTTAATCACTTTTGCCTTGTAGGTTAATCTCCGAGACACTGATGTGAAGCTTATGCGCCAGCTACTCATCATCAATGAAAGTATTGAATCAATCAAGTGGATGATTGAAGAGAAGGCCATTGCGAGCAGAGGTAGCAGTTTGAGCGGCAGCCTGTGTAGCTTGCTGGAAAGTCAGGAGATATCCCTCCATGGCAGCTGTAACAGTTTACAAGACTGTAGTGATGGACTGGATGGAATATCAGTGGGGAGTTACTTGGACACTTTGGTGGATGATGTCCCTGGTCACCAAACCCCTTCAGATATGGACCAGTTCAGTGATTCTTCTATCATGGAGGACTCACAGCCTCTACATAAGCATCCCAAAATTGATTCTGATGAGTACTACTGTTTTGGTTAACAAAAAAAGTTCCAGTGGGACACAAATGCACTTGTACTTACCCTTTTTCTTTGCTGCTATTTTATTTCATGTGCAAACCCCCCAAACTTCTCTTGGAAGGAAAACATAATATGATACTTTGATTCCACTTCATAACTTTTCTTTTGCTTCTAATACATTTTGTCCTTGGTGGGTTACACTTTCCTCCTCCATACCTTTTCTTTTTCTTAATTTATTGTCGCAATTTTTCTTTTTTTTTTTGTTTTAATTTTTTACAATGCTGTATTTACAGGTCTTTAAAAGTGGTGAAGGAAAAGCTTTATCTTTATAATGAGACATCAGGGAACGAGAGCAACAATTTTGTATTTGATGGCAATAAAATACCTTCTGATAAATCTATGTTGTGGTAATTTTTCTTGACTACCAGGTTTGGCCTTTCCAAAGACACTGTTCTTATTAAGCCTTAAATCTGAATCTTGAAAATACCTCCTCAAAATAATTTTCCTTTTGTAAGCAATGATATTTGATTGTGTTAAGCTGTCTTCACTTGGAATATAAAGTATTGTAAACTTTTCTGTGTGCGGTTTCTTTCTTCTGGAATGTTCTCATCCTTCTTGTCTAATTATGGTTTTAAATTTTGGGCTTCATTGGTGTCTTGCAGTGATGCATTCCAATACTGGAAGCTGTGCATAGTAGTTTATTTCCTATTTGTGCTTCATAGCTTCCATTTTTGTTGAACCTGCTGTTTTATAGGCACAGTCTACATTTGTAAAAAAATGAGAGGCATCCCACATTAAAAATATCCAATTGTAATAGTTTGGATACTGACCCAAATTCCTCAGCAGTTATTTTAAAAATATAATTTAAAATCTTGAAAGTTTTTACCTTGAAATTTTGAGGGATTAGATGGCACTGGTGAAACAGTTCACAGGAGACAACATGCTAGAAGGAGGCATGTCCTGTTTTGCTTTTGTATTCACACCCTCTTCCTTAATGTTTACTTTGTTTTTACCAAATATTGTCACTGAGAGAAAGCATCGCTCTACTGTCTTTTTGTTTCCTGTTTTACAAGTAAGAGTGTGATTTAACACTTTTGTGCCTAGTGGTACAGTTGAGAGCTATGGCTGTCATTCATATTGGGAGCATCTGGGAAGAAAAACAGGAACAAGCTGCTTTGTGGAAAGTCTCTGGCTTTGTGAATCCCCTGGCCCATGCTTTTGTGCAGAAGATTAGGAGACAGATTTTTCTTTTAATTGCTTCAGAATCATAAAGAAATGAGATTTTATCCTTTTACAGTAAAACAAAATAATAAAAGAAATGCAATTGAACTGGACACTTTAACAGATTAATGAATGTGTATTTCCATCTTACAGATAGTGAAAGAGATGTTGATACTTGCGCATCATCTAAAAGTGTCCCTTCTTGCCATGTTTGTATTCCTCCTGCCAGTAAAGCATGAAATTGACTCCCCAAAGAAACTAATCTTTGCCAAGTATAATACAGGCTCCCTATTTTAAATATATTTTACACGTTCAGAAGGAATTAAGCTAGTACATGCAGCAGTCTGCATACGTTGGTTTGGTTCATTTTGAGATAAATTAATAATCCAATAAGATTCTGCTCTTCCAAGCCTTGTTTCCATAGATCTGTCTTGTCCAGCCTTGACCAACATCAAATGTGGAGAAAAAGTGAAAACTCAAGAAACCAAAAGAGGCAATTCGTGTTTTGTGGTTAGCTCCATTATTTCTCAATACAGTAGATGTCTGTGTCCCACAAAATTGAAAAACAAGATGTGTATATTCTGCTTTGGACATCATGATTTGTTCAAAGAGAATGAGAGTGAAGAAATGTGTGGTTACCAAGAATGAGGCTTCTTAGTTCAACTTCTGAGATTAACCAGCGTACTGCAGATAGCTTGAAGGAAAACGGAGGCAAGCCCTCAAATGGCAATGCTGTGCTTACTTAACATTTTTAGATTTTTTAATTCCTTCCCCACCTTATGACTGACGGGCATAGTTCGAAAAAAAATGTTTGAAGAAAAAATCTTGGAAAAAATTATTTCTCGGTGTATCATTAAATAGAACAACAACTGTGGGTACAAAGTAAGTTTTATTATTTTAAATTATTTGAATCTAGGGAACAGAACTAACTCTGTGGCGTAAAACTGTGACTGTCTTGAAAGTTTTTCTACTTTTGGCATGGAAGTTAAACATCAGGATGTATAGTCGCTCTGAATGTAACGGATGTGCAATATACACAGCTTTTTCTTCTCCAACTGAGATTTGGGGCAGTAGGCCAAGACGTGCATAAAATTTTTCTACTATGAAGGAAATTCAAAAATATTTTTAACATCCCTTCTCAAATATCCCCTAGAGTTATGCTGAAATTACTTCAAGGAAAATATAGGCTGTAGCTGTCACCCACCCACTCACAGCTGTAATACTTGATAAAGAGTAATTACATCAGTGATAGATTTATCATGTTATGATTAAAAAGTTCATTTAAATAGGAATCAAAACTGGTAGAAAAAAGCCTACTACTGAAAGTGGTGAAATAACAACTGTATGTGATTAGAAGGTTTTATTCCTTTATGTCTCTTGACTGGAAGTGGAGAAAGAGTACAAATGACAAAAACAGAGATGCCAGGAGACTGATAGAAGGAAACAAGAATTTCCAGGAGTTTTTTTTCTCATATCCAGGAACACAAACAACTTGGGTTTTATTTTTGAAGCATAAAAACTTCAAAGATTTAGGTTTGACTTAGATTCCTTAATTGCATTAATAGGACTTCATAGCCAAAACATAATAATTTACACTGACTTCCTGTTTAAGACAGACCGTGTAATTTTATTATCTCCTAAAATGAATCCAATAACTTACAACTGAACTACAACTTCACTATTTAGGCAATGGAAAATGGTCAATGCTCCTTAAAAAAATGTTGCCATTGGGCAATTAATTTTGCTTTTAAACAGTTTACATATCTCTTCCAGTGTCCTCTTGACTTGGACGACCTTGGTCTTACAAAATCTTTGGTAAAATGACATCGGGATGCCCTCTTCTAGCATTTTGCAGAGCTGGGTTCTTTTTTCCCTTGAGTTTCCTTGTAATTTTTTTTCTGATTTACAGAACTGAAAACCAATATTCAGTAGTATAGGACAGAGTATCTGAAAGCACTTTACAAAGCTATGTCTGTTTCAAATGGATAAAAGCAATAGAATTTAATTAAAAAAAAAAAGGCGGGAAATAGCAAATATAATTCATTTATTCTCTGTCATTTTCTATCATCTTGGCTCTTCTGTCACTTAGTTTGCTTCTAGGCATGACAAACAAATTCAAGACAATTTGTGAAATCACAGACAATGAGCAACACCCAGTCCATTCTTATTTCCATACTGCTGAAGTTTTATCTTTGAAATATTCCACTGTGTAAGCTGTGTAATTCAGAGACAATAAGTGACAGTCAAAAAAAGATAGATTCAGCATGCTCTCTGTTTTAAAATAGCTGTTTCCTGCTAATAATAGGAACCAGCTAGTAAATGGATGTGCTGTGGTTCACAAACAAACTATTGCAGAAGGGGGGTGGGGTGGGGGGAAAGCTCAAACTTTCACATCTGAAAACTGTTGTGCTTTAAAGATTCTGCTAAAACAGTCTGGCTGTGAATTTTTGTTGCACTTTCAAAAGAGCAATTAAAATTCTTTGAAATCTCTCTGCCAGCTGCCAGGTCTAGTATTGATCCCAAGGTTGAATGACTGTCTGTGTCTCCACAAATGCTACGAGAGGATGAAGAACCAAGCAGGAGCTCTTGGATCCACCAGTAGGCCAGAAACATTGTACTGGGACACTGAAGACGGAACACAATCTCTGCCTTTGAAAGGCACACTATCATTATCCCGCTAATTGAAACAGGATAAGAAAAGGCAGAAATCTGGTGTACCTTGTTAAAATGACCCCTGACTTTTGAAAAGAGTGGTAAAATGCTGGAAGTACTGTCAAAAATGTTTGAAATCTTGAAGTTTCAAAAATCTAAGAAAAAGAGAAGTGGTTAGTCAAGGTGGTTGAAGTGCAGACTGACATAATGTCTGGTTGCATCACGTAGCTGTATCTCATATAACCCTATATAATCCACTGAGAGACCGGGGGATTTTGTTTAGTAATCTTAAGAAGTTACTAAGCTGTCTAAAAAGCCTGTGCTAGTATTTTTCATGTTGCCAACACTTCTTCTGAACCAAACCTAAAAGAGGTGTCTTTGATATAAAGAAATAACATATACCAAATAAACATGAGATCAGTAGAAAGCATCCATCACCTTACAGCAAAAGATGCTTTGTTTCACTTTAAATGTGCTCTGTTACAGCAAGTTTGTCTTTCTCAGAATAGCTATGAATTTACTATAGAAACAGTACAAGAGCATCCTGCCCTGAAAAAAATAAAAGCTTTTGCCTTACATAAATTACAAAGAGATTAATGCTGCCTGCACTTGAGTTTTCCATTGGTCAGAGGGTAAATTTCCCTAGTACATATATCTAGACTGAAAATAAAACAATTTTTTGTTTCCCACATGAAATTTTCTATGCTACGGCATACCACTAAGAAGATGAACAATGTTCATGAAGTCTTTTTAAAAGCACACTCTTCAGCAAACATATCTTGTCCTTGGGACTGACATTTCGCTATAGTCTTGCTTGGTTTTGTTGGCTCAAGCCCGAAAGAAACACATTTGAAAAGATAGGTCTTTTAGCTACTGTTAGGGGACCACATCATGCAAATGTCTAAGAATAAATTTGGGTAACACAATTTATCTTTCTTTATTTTTCCAAAATTGGATGCAGAAACTATGTTGGTATTCCTGAGCAATTTTCTTTTTTTTTTTTTACCCTATTTTTGTCTGACTTCCATATGTAGAGAAAGCAGCAGAGCCCAAAGTCTGAAATCGTGCTTTTCCCTGTGGACCGTAGAGCATACTTATCCTCAGTGCAAACTTGTCAGCATTTCTGAGTCCGAAATTTTATAGCTAACAGACATCACATTATAATACATTAAAACTGTTTCATATCATCACTGTATTGATCATATTCTGGAAACCTGTGAGACCACTGAAGCCTTTTTAATCTAGAAAGGATACTGCTTTGATTTATCTTTTTAATCTAGAAAGGATACTGTTTTGGTTTGGTGAAGGAAAATGTTATTGTTAGAACAGTGTTAATTATGAACTCAAAGGAGAAAGTACACAACAAAATTAAAAATATTTTGTGTTACATCTGTCTTCAACGTTGTTAGAGACAATGTTTCTCTTCAATGTTTGTTATACCACTTGAAAATAAAAAGCAGTTTACTTTTCTTCATATAGCATTATGTGAGGTTTTTTCACAACTGTTCAAAGTTGTTGTAAAAGCAAACCGTTGTACTCCCTTATTTAAAAGAATGCACTAAAATACTGAGTTAAAAAATAGATTTTAAGGTTTAGAAATTTAATTGAAAATTATTTATTGTTGGGCAATATGGCTATCACTACTAATTTAATTTTAAAGAAAAAAAATCTCTTTTAATTTCAAGTTCTTTTTTTATTTGCATTCCAAGTCAAATTCTAAGAACCAACACTGCAGAAAGAGAACAACAAATGCTATATGTGACAGTATTTGTAGAAAATGACTTGATTAATTCTTTGTTCAAGTTTTACTGTCAGAACCGTTCCCATCATCTCGTCGGATGAGTGTCTAAACAATAGTGTCTGACTCATCAGGCAAATCAGAATTAAGCAATACAGCATAAAGCAGTATTTTTAATAAAGTGGTTGTGCTGCCTTTCTAGAAAAAAAAAAACCAAAAAACAAAAAAAAAACCCAACCCAAACCCTCAAATATAAACAAAAACTTTTTTCTAGGCAGTGAAGGAAGACAATAACAGAGTAGCTGTTGATGCACCCGGTCCTGTATCCATCCAAATGATAGTGGATCTCAATATGTTAAGGGCAGATCTGACCCTATAACCAAATTTGCAGGAGGCAGTCTACATGTTTTAAACACAGAAAACAAATCTGAATGCCTCCTCTGCATTTTCCATTGCAAATCATTTTCTGAACTCTACATAAAAGTGTTTGTTAAACCAAGGGGAAAAAAAAAATATATGAGCCTAGGACTTGGTAGTCTGGCTTCCTAGATTACTCATTCTAGCCCTAAGACACAGTGATTTCTAGGGCACTGCTCAAATGTTTGAAGACAAAGCGCTACAGTTCTTTTAAAGTAGTACATGAATATAAAAAGCTATTTAACAGGATTATGGGTATTTATTTTTCCCCTATCCTTTTTTGAGAGCCACCTCTTACTCATGGTACCATTTTTCCTAAAAGGCAGGTTTTGCCTGTGAACGTGAGAGGAGTCTCCCGATATTTATGTATTTTCAATCAAATTCTTTAGGCAAATTCTAAGTTATTAACTGCCCAGTTGATATCAGAAATTATCAAATTAGGGAGAACCTGTTCACCTTTTGTGCATCTCTGAGATTTTTAATGCTCAGAAGACCGTCTCTTTCCCTCAGGAATACAGTGCCCTTTGTTTCCTGACAACCAGCTATCACAGAGTTTGTACAGTCAAGTAATCCTACAAATATTTTGATGATGAGGGAGGAGAAGAGTAATTAAAATGCTCCTCGCTTTTTGCACAGAGAGACTGTGTTTGGAACAGTGACATAATCCTTAGGACAAATATGGCTTTCATTGTGCCACCCCACCTCCCCGTTGCCTGAAGTAATGTAAATATTTGCTTCAGTCCATGAAGCTACCCAAAGTCACTGCTGGGTCACTTTCTTTCTGGTATTCAACATGTTGATATCAGCACGGAGATTTCCAAAATGAGTGATAGTGCTGTATGGGAAGCTACTAACTTCTTTTAAACTTCACATAGAACAAATTGCTTCTTCAGAACACCATCACCAGGCAAGGTAGAGTTGGGAAGGGCTTTTAGACAATAACTATAGTTTTTTAAAAAAGTAATGTAAGCCTAGGGATTTCAGTCTCATCATTCCACTTGTCATACTGTGGCTTAAATTACTCTGGTGACAGAAGAAGGCTGAAGGGTGAGTTTCAGGTTGTAACAGGAAAACTGATTTATTGATGACTCTTTATGCAGAAGCATAAGTAAAAAAGGAAGATATCACCAAAAATGTTATGAAAATACTATCAAGATACTTTTTCCTCTGAAATGAATTCAGATTCAGAATACATCCTTGGATTTGCTGAAGGGCAATATACTTACTTTTTTGTTTGTTTTTTAGGGAGAGAGAGAGAACATAAGCTCTCCGAGGAGTGTATTTTCTTGGTGAACTGGGACACACAGATGAGGGAGTGAGGGAATACAGAGAGAATGATTTGAATGAACAGAGTGGGCCACTGATCCTAGTGAAGTATGCACTAGCAATGGTCCTGGAAGCCAATTAAAATCTGAATGAATTTCCAGAGGTCAACCTTAGAAAGGACAAGGAATTTGATACAGTATTTGCGGAGACTCCATTCTGGGTAAAGGTTTGGTGGCTGAAGGGTTTGGGTTGGGTTTTTTTTAGTTCTTCTGTTGTTTTTCGGGCTTTTTTTTTCCTTACTGAATGGTAAGGTAAAAACCTTACATTCTTACCAATCTATGCTTTAGGAAATCAAATACCTTCCCTTTTTCTGTCTGCATGTTCAAGTGCTTGGCTATCAGAGCCAATAAGGCATTCACTGAATAATGCAAACCTGTAACACCAGGACTGAAGTTGGACTTTCTGTTAAAATGCTGGCATTTCTGCACCTTTAAATAAGCGTATGTGAAACAACTTAGTATATACTTGGATTTCCTCAGAAGAAAATCAACTTGAAGCAGATTTACTGAGGAAGTCATTCTTGTACCAAAGTTTTCTTACATTTCTGCTCAATGTGAATTCTTTTATTTTTGTAGCTCTCTTTTCCATAATATAGTAAACCCATAATACAATCAATTACAGAGCTTTTTTTCCCCTTACCTTTGTTATTTGGGCCAACAAAATTCTAGCAAGACAGTTAAGCTGTTGTTATTTCATAAAGATGTAAGAAAAATTTACAAAGACAGAGAAGATTACTGTCCTTCTTCTCAAGGAGTTCAAAATTTGTACAGGACTTATAAGGCAACATCCATGTCCTCAGATCCTTTACCATGGTAATTGGGGCAATAAAAAGTACAAGTTTAGTTTGCTCCACATTTCTAAGTGGATGTTAATCTCGATATTATGACAGGAATATTTAAAGCCTGAATTGCCAGTTTTGCCTTATCAGCAGGCTGATGAACCGTTGACAATGTAAACACGATATATTGCCATGGTTTAAGACTGAATGGCATATGATCTAGCCTGGGAAATGCTTTCAGTGAGGCATCCTAGGAATGGCTGGTTTGTGCTACCAGTCCCAAGTTGATTCTTATGCTTTTATACAGATGAATATTAATCAGATAGGACCTGGGGTGGTATCTGGAATGTACAGTACACAGAAGACTGTACCATTACAGTCTGTCATGAACAATGTGCAATTCATTCAATTTATTAATGCTCCGTTTCCCCTTCAGGCAAATCATTTCACCAGTGTGTGATAATAAAGGGCTTCAGTCAGACACTTTTGACAAACTTGACATGTTGCTGGACAGAAGCCATGTTCTCAGATATAAACTCACGGCTTGCTTTGCTGGGTTTTCTCACAACCAGGCCTGGAAAAGGAACACACGTTTCCTTCAGTGCCAGATTATTTGGTGCAAAACTTCAGAGACTGTTAGCATGCGTATGATATCGAAAAGAAGTGTTTAGCGACAAAAATGAGGAGCTGGAGAGAGGGGGGGGAAAGGGTTACAACACAGCGAATGACAAAAGATGCCGGTGTCGTATTGGTCACAGACAGCAGTTGAGAAGCACAAAGCAGGATCAGTCATGAAAGACAGGAACCAGCAAAAGAATCGCATCTTATTTGTCTGGTCTATCTCCTTTCCACCACTGCAGATGTCATGGCTATCTACACTTGTAGGGCAATCACAAGCCATCATTCTTTTTCACTGGCTGTTTCTACACATATGGGGCATAATTTCATGAACCCCTTAAAATGCTGCAGCTTGCTTGACTTTTCTACCTCTTGTCCCAAACCACTTTCCTTCTTCACCCTTGGGAAGAGCCTGGAAGAAACCCCAACCTCTACCTTTTAACACTCAGGGAAGAAATCCTGGCAGTGAAAGAACTGGCCACTGCTTGACCCACCTTCCCTTCTCAGAACTGCACTGCAGGCTTTGCCAGCCTGTAACCAGTACAGCAAACAGAGCTTTATTAGCCAAAAAGTAGTGGTGAGGGGACAAAGTTTATAAATTTGGTAATTCCTTAATTCAGTGACAGTCTATACTCTGTTTATGTTTCAGCAGCTTGTACGGAAAATGGGGCTTTATTGTGACAAAAAAAATAGCAGGTAAGAAAGATTAGGCTTTGCCATGAAGAAATAAAAAAAAAAAAGAATAATTATCTATGTTTTTGATATGGAGCAATAAGGTACAAAGGTTTGTCACTTTTCCCTGATACTGAGGGAAGTTCAAAGTACAATTTGGAATAAAGCCCAGAGTACCCAAAGTCACAACTTTATCAAGGACTACCTTTTGCTGTTGACAAAATACTGTTCTCTGCTGTAGGTATCTCATTTTCTAGCATGGCTTATAACTTTCATCTTCTAAGGGAAAAGAGTGATTTACTGTATAAATCTTCACGTTTTCTAAGTGTTTCATCCTTTCTGTGTAGAATATATTATTTTTTTTTTTCTTTTTCAGATGAACAAGTCATAGTCATTTCTTGGACAGTTAGCCTCATTTTGGAAACTAGGCAGCTTTTTGTTCTGTGTACAGACTCATTGTCCTTTTGGTGTTTAAAATTATTTTAAATGAATGACTCGTCTATTTTTTGTGAGCATCTTGTTTTCATAACGCTAAACCATGGACATTGGATTGTCTTTTTTGTTGCTCTAATTGAAGTTAAATAGGAATAATAGTACCATCTTCCCTTTCACCTTTAATTTCTTTTCAGCTGAGAATGCTGATCATTGACAGAGATAGGGAACTTCCTTCCAAACTGCTGGAATAATTCTGTTGGGATATTTTGGCCTTTTTGAAAAACAATCAACATGAATAACATTTTGCAAATCTTGCAAATCAATCAGCACTTGTTCTTTAATTTCATTTTAGAAGTGCTTCCCAGGAGGAGGATTTGCTACAGTAATACGCTCACTCATTAAGATTCGAATATGAGAAAATCAAGTCCAGGAAAAAAACGGCTCTCTTGAGACAAAAGGCAAAGTGGAAAGAGGTTACTCTATGCCCCAGCATAATCTTCTTAAAGAACAAGGCAAAGGACTATTTTATCTGTTTTACCTACTTGCCCCTAGCTATCCTGGCAGTTCATTGGGGTGGAGAAACGTACCTTTTCATGGGAAAGCTCTGACAGGCTTTCCAAACAAACATTACAAAGCTGATTCATAGCCAGTCTCTGGCAAACCAGTTTCCTACTACTGTTCTGCCAGCGTAGGCGTCCGTTTCAGAAAGATACTTAAATATGTGGTTAACTTCAAGTAAGTGAGTAATCTCGTTGACTTCAATGGGACTATTCATGTCCTCAAATGCCTGGCTGAATCAGGAACTAAATCTTCCTGGTTATCCTTTCAGCCTGCACAGAGCTGACTCTGTGCAGACACTGAATCTTTCCAAATGAAACTTTGCCAAACAGTCTTCACTTGCTATCCACAGTTCATTGTTTTCACTGCCTCTGAAATGCCTCTGTAATCATCACATTACTGGAAGATAGTTCAACTTTCAGTTGTCTCCTTCTTAATCTTTGCAGAGATCATCATGTAGCAATATTCTCTGATAACACTGTCATTGAAATTGTGACCGTACCAGGCTTCAGTCAAAAAGTAGAGGGTTTATTAGTCAGCGTATGAGTTAGTTTTCCTTTTTAAGAGCCAGTGCTTGTTGTAAGGGATGTGATAATCTAGGACAACTTTTCAGTCAGTCTTTCTAAAAAGATGTAAAACATGCATCAGGCCAGGAGTAGGGGAAAATGCAAATCATTCAGCCATAGCTAAACTGGTACTACTTTACATCATGGCACTTGCTTAAGATATTTAAAATTTCTAATTTCTTTGTAAGCTTGCCAGATCTCTTCAAATTAGTCCATGAAAAAATGAACTATCAGTGGCTTTCTTTTTCTTTTTTTTTTTTTTTTTAAAGGGTAAGGGAAATTGTTTCATCATACTGAGTAAAGACTGCACTTCTCAGTTCTTTCACTGAAGAGCTGTCCTACACATTGCTAGTATGTACTCCTATGAATTGTGTGCTAACATACTGTAGGGTTGTGCCTGAAGACACTATGTGTGTTATTAAAATCCAGAAAGGTGTGAGCAGGAGAAGGAAGGATAAATCTCTGTATGGATACTGTTGCTTAGTCGCTATTATATTTCTACTGGTACCTCATTCCATGAATTGTCAACTGATAGTGACTTAGGTCTGCCTGTAGACAAAGGCACTTTTTTTTTTTTTTAATTTATTCTGCTAGTGCTTCTTTTACTGCTGGAGTTCTATTGTTGTCTATCTGCACAAAACAAACAACAAAAGCCTCTTCTTTTTTACTGTCTCCTAAGGAGTCACAGAAGAAAGACCTAAAGAGCCTATGAAGCTGTGAGACTATCACAGACAAAGGGAGAGAAATGCAGCAGAAGGTATCCCTTCTAGTTAGGGATATACAAGAGAAACAGTATCACTGTGGAAGACTATATGTGTCTTGTGATCAAGATGTTCGGACATGTTATTGGACTTTTCTCATGACTCTTCATACAGTGTCTATGGAGCTGGGTATGGATTAACAAAAGGACATTCCTTTTTTCTCTTAAAATGAGAAGAAAAAGTCAAATGTGTCCTAGCTATCTTCACGCTGTCTCACAGACTCCATAAGCAGAAAATAGGTAGACTCGGTAGTTCTAGGGATGGGGAAGCAGAAATGTATAGAAATAGCTGGCATTTAAAATGAAAGTATGAGAATAAGGTCTTAGCATGAGCTACATCCTTCAAAAATGCTTGAGGACTAACTCTCTTTCTGTCAACAACTACACACTTTCTTAGATTTATTTATCCAAACAGTCCTGGGGACTTAGGTAGAATGACATGTTTGTGACAGTAAGTGGCACACAGTATGCCAAAGCTTAGTCCCACACGGTGCGCCCAGTGTAATTTATTGTTTTCTATCTGTTACGCTGTCTTCTCCTCACATGTGTGTGTTGTGACCTCTAAAAATCACAGACCTGGTAGGGGAAATCAAACCTTGATCTGAGAGCATAAGCACCTAGTTACTGTAAATCCAGAAGCTGTTGATAGGTTTGGACTTCTTACAAAAGAGAAAAGAGACCCAAACCCTCATTTTACAGATCAAAACCATTTCTATTATGCATTGTTTGTTTTATTTTAAATGGAAAACTATCTTGCAAAGAAAGTTCCAGTTATTTAATCCTCATTTCATTAATATAATTCACATTTTAATTAAAAAGGAGATTCATGCTTACCAGAATGTGCATCTATTTTGTTTTCTGTGGAAATGCAAGATTGTTTAGGGAATGCTCATTTGATTCACTGTGAAGCTCAAGGACATTCAGACAAATGATCGCCTGGATCACATTTAATGGATTATACCAAATACAATGCAAGAACTAAGAAAACCATATAATAGGCTGTGAAATTAAATAAGTATTGACCAGTGAAGAAGGAATCAATGGCTGTTGAAAAAAAAATGATTATGGTAGATTGCATCCTCAGGGTATAAGCATATAAGCACACGCAAGTCTTTGAGCTTTTGAAGCTTTTTTAGGTGCTGGAGCCCAGCAANAAAACCTTGGAATTATTATCTTATTTGGTTGTTGCTTTCACTGAGAGGGAAAGGCAGTACAGGGACAGTTATACTTGTCAAAATATGATAATATCTTTGTGGCAAAAAATACGGGTGGCATAAGTTCTTTCAGAATTGTCTAAATATTTACAAGGGCCTGATCTACTCTGACAAGAGTGGGAATGTCAGTATTCACATTAGGACAAAAACATCAATTTATACTCACTTCACTCTGAAAAGCTATGTAGCAAAATGGCTCCGGGGAATTCCATGCTGATTACACAGTAAAGGCTTCCAGATCATTGTGGAAGAACACAGAACTATTTGGGACAGCATCTCACAGAAGTGTAGGACAAAATCATAAACAGTATCACGTAGATAGACAAAATACAATTTGCTTAGCCAAAAAAGTGAAAACAAAGCTATCATACCCCCTTCTCAACTAATCTGGCATAGCAGTGTCCTTGACATTTTGTACTGCTTTTTGGAGATATTTCTATGTATGAGGTTCACATTTATGTTTTCCCTACAGGAAGTATGTAGCCTGGTGCTTTCAAAAGGGTATGCAGCGACAGTCAATTATTTTTCAATGTGAATCTCTTATATAGTTGACTGACTTCCTCTGTTAACAGAAATAGATAAAAACTGATATTCTTTCCAATATTATGAGATACAGTTTAACTACTGCTATTGAATATAGTGAGAGTTTAACTTTGACTTGAATAAACTGTCCTAAAATAAAGGTCAACAGATTAAAACTATATGGTCTAAAACTCAGCAAATAATTCCACATTTAGGAATGGAATGAAGCTGTCCAACTTCCCAAAGCACTGAGCAGCAATGTCAAACTACACGGTCATCACAGTTACACTTTCTACTTAGCAGAAAGTATTGCCATCATCTTAGCAGAAAGGTACTAACATTTTAAATTCCCTGTGTCTGGAAATGTGCAGCAAGTGTACAAATGAGGTGCACATAGTGAAGTCCTTGAATTCTATAAAGCAAGCCAAAATGACGGTTCTTCCCAGCTAGCTTGAAGATTTTGGCTTAATTATGTTCATTGGGAGTCCTACCAATATGACTCTGGCTACTTATTTAACTCTGGCTAGTTGCATGACTCATACCCAGATTGAAGGTCTTTCCACTAAGAAAGATTAATTTTACCAGCCCTAAGTCCCCAGTGGTGAAGCTAAGTTGAGAATGCCCATTAACTTCATATTAATCAATTAACTGTGCTCATGACCAAATAGCTTCATTAATGATTTAATTCTATCAAGTTCAAAATTGACTTGGACTTTACAAGCATCAGTTAAGCTGTGGATATGACTTGGATAAATAGATCTGCACAGGAAGTATTTACAGCCCAAATGAGTTCTATGGTAGAGATCTATTTTTGTTTCCTGGCTTGTTTTATAGTCGTCTTTGCTGAGAAATGCCAACTTTACCACATTAAAGCTATTTATAAATCAATCCCCAATTCAGTTAACAGTTTAGGTTGAACTAAAAGAAAGTTCATTTTAACTTTTTGTCAATATACTGCTTCAAGTTTCCAAGCTGGCCTTAGAAAGTGGACCAAAGCCCTATCTTCTGAATGAATGGGGCAAGGAACAAAGAACAAAGTTCTTCCAACAGACTTTTTCTTCTTGAAACCCCTTGCTCAGCCTACCATTCAGATGTGAAAATCCTGATTCAGGTCCATTCTACCCCCAGTTTCGATTCCTTTGCCTCTAGATATGTCCTGTTGAGTGACACAGTTTATAGGTTAAACCCATCCCATGGGAACTGACACATCTGAGTTTCGGTCCTGCTGTTAATAAGTATATATGTATTTTGTACAAAATGGAACCACGTCATCAGAAGAAATGAAGGAATCATACAGAATACCTCCTCACCTACTTCAAGGGCATTCTTCTGTGAAACAGCTAACATTTGTCCTAATGTCTTCTCTAAACCAAACCGAAAGGGAAGTAAAATTAAAAAAATATTTAAAGCTGGATAAAATGTTTAATTTGACCTAAAACTTGTTTTTTTTTTTTCCCCAGTTTGACCTCTATTCTAACACATCCATTTTTGAGAGGGATTTGAAGTAAGATGAAAGAGGTCGTCTGGAATAAAACATAGAGGGTTTTTTTCAAGCATATGGACATTATGAAAGTAGATGTAGAGCCAGATCTTCTATGCATCCTATTTATCTTCTTCCTTGATGATAACAGTCCTGAAGTGTTTGAAGAATTTAATCATATCCCCTCCTAGTAACTATTTAGCCAAACCAAGGTATTTATTTCATTTGAGCTTTCCTCATAAATTAATCCCTCCAACCACATGTTTATTTCTGTTGCTTTCTCTGAACTCCCTCCAGCTTGCTGAAATTTTTTGGCACAGAGTTGCTTGTAACCATAAGCAGTATCTGTGGTGTGGTCTCCTTTATACTACACAGACTGGAGCTATCTTCTCCCTAGTCCATGGTATTGTGCCTCTACATGTACACCCTAAATTTACACTGGCATTTTTTGTTGCTGCATTCCTTTGCAAGCTCCTTTATAATTTGCTATCTGGTGTCACCCTGAGGGATTTTGGCTGAATCCCTCCGCTGCTAAATATCTGAGTTTCAGGTTATTTTTCCCCTAGATTCAATAGCATGCATATTTTCCAGATTGGACTTCATTTTCTTATTTCCTGCCCAAGTTTCTAACCTTTCTCATTTCTCTTCTGGTTTTAGTGTTCTTACCAAACCTTATAATATGTAAATCTCATTTACATTCCATTTCTCATTGTTTTTAGTTCATCCATGAGCAAGTTAAATGATACAAAATTTGAGGTGGATCTCTTTTGTGTCCACCACCCTCTCTCTGTTACTGGCTATTTTGCCACTTAAAGCATTATTGTTTTATAAATATTTTTACTATAACCCCTAGCAAAGTCTGTGTATGCATTAGCAGATATCTTTCTCTTGCCCAACTTCTTTCTTGTCGCAGCTGGTAAAAGGAGAATTCTGATTAGTAAGATGACTTTGGAACTTAGAGACAATAACTGTGTCAATGCACTTTACCTTGAGAATTTATATGTATATATTATTTTTACATATAAGAACCTCAAAGCTTCAAATTTAATTAACTTGTCATTATTACTGTCCTAACACAAATGCAGGACTAGGGCACAAAAGACTGAAGCAGTGACTAACAGGAAATCTGGGTTTGCCATGCTTGAACACTAACCACTGCATCATATTAATGAACTGGGAATCCTTGTCCTAATTAACTCACATAGAAATTTAAATTATTGGATAATATGGATAACATGCTGTCATTAAAACACAATAATGAAACAGTTGAAAAAGATGTCCTGGAAAATGCAAGAATGAAGAAGCTTCAATTTCTATTATAGAGAATTGTTCCCAATGAGAAGTGTTCATATGTAGAAAGAACAGTAATGTTACAAAAAGGTTTAATTTGCTCATAGGAACATTAATTCCGAGGCTTGCTTCAAAGTATTTACTCTGTAATCACTCTGTTGTTGAAAAAGGAGGCTGGAGCAATGCAAAATCACCACTCTGAGCTATTCTGAGCAAGGATCAAAAGGAGTTTAATAACAGTACTTGCAGAGACTTTGTAGATGATGAATAACTGTGGAAAGACTTGTTATTTCTTAAGGAATGAGAGCTGGTTGATACAGCCTTACTTGGAATGTGGGAAGGCGTCAGTTTTATTAAGTACAGGTCTGGATTTCACTTTCTTGTTAATGGAGGACTATTGATGAGATGGGTGTCTATGATCTGAAGAGGAAATAATATTTTATTTGACACTCTATTACAAATTGGATGGAGAAATGTGCCCCCAAATGTTTCAGTCTTACTTAATCAGCAAAGAACATACCAAATGATTTTCATCAGGAAATAAAAAGAAAGGGTGATGCTTTAAAGTTAAATTTTTGAAGTGTAGATTTATTGGATAAGGGGGTTTGGAGTTTGTTTTTGTTTTTGTTTAAAAAAAAAAAAAGCCTTGGAAACTTAAAGTGATAAGTCTAAAAACTGTAGCTCTGAAACCTTTCCTTGGAATTTGATCTGAGATGCCATGGATATTGCCAAAACCCTATAACATGTCAAAAAGGACTTCAGGAAAATAAAGACTTTCCTTGAAAGACATTACTCACAGGCAGTTAGATGTTAGGGTGTTATTAGTATATATACACTACATACATACATTGTTGAAGGTATTCCACACCTTCATGTTTAGTGGAAAAGTCCAAGTTCTCCCTTATGGGGCAGAAAATTGCCGTATATTATTTTATCCTATCATCTCACATGTTCTCTTTTTTCAAGAGATACTTTAGGAATTCCACTCCCAAGACCAGTCTGGAAGTTTTTCAAAAACTATCAATCCTGCAAAACCTTATGGAGACATAGGAACATCACAACAGCTCCCTGGAACCTTGTTTGGTTCCTTTGCAGGACCCCACTGTTTTGGGCTGCAACTGTGCCACATGTAGCTGGGAACAAGGTGACTTTGTAGCCTGCTCCAGAAAGCAGACAAATCAAGCCCTCCTGTTTGCTTAGCAAGAATTCACAGAAAGAAAAAAAAATATTTCAGGTTCAAAAAAAATAGTGTTTTCCAACAGAACTCTTCAAGAGAAAATGTTTGACCAGACCTAATAACAAATAACGTTAAAACATACTTTGGTGCATTTGATTCTAAAGTGAGGCAGAGTAGGGGAAGTTCAATCACCATATAGAAAAATCTCAAGAGATGTAGACATCGGTTCAGGAATCCTGGAATGAAAGACTCATACCCATTCTTCTCTAAACCAGAGCTATATCAATCAATGTGATTTTACTGAGTTCTTTACTGTCCTTGAGAAATGCTTTCCATGCTGTACTGCATGTCATAGATTTTAATATGCTTACTATAGAATCTAGCCATAACCATTCTTTTGTCAAAATGTGTTAGATGCTTTTTCAAATATCCCAGAGCAATGGTCTTTTTCCCAAGGAATTAAATATGAGTAACTTACAGTCCTGCTGATAGGTCCTAAAGGAAAGTCCTAAAGCTTGAATGTGTGTGTAACCAGCTCTGTCCTTAACTTTTTTTCAGATCTTGGACAAGTAGAGCTTCAATGTGGTGATCCACGCATAAGAGTGCAAATCTGTAAAGCACTATAAGGTAAAATTCAAAAAGCACTTTTTGTTCCATGTCCATACAGAATTCCTCATTGCTTTATCTCTTCTTGGCCTCAAAGAAACCACCCTGCACTTGTTTCAGCGTTGTTCTAGGTGTGCAGTGAGGCACTGCCTCTTGGAGGATGCAACATACTAGTGCATTTAATGAGAGGTTTTTGTCTGACAGGCGGAGGAAGGATGCTCTTACTGAGACATACAGCATCACAGTGCAACAACCGCTGTCATATTCTTTTACCCCCCTCCTTCACACCCATGAGGCAAGATGGGGTTTGTTTTGTTCTGCTTTCATTTTCAGAGGAAAGGGAAGTGCGAGCTGTTTTCCGTGGTGTTTCAACTATGATAGTGCAGCGTCTAAAATTTCAGGCCCAGTGCTTTGTGCTTTCAACTCCTGTGCTCCTCTTAGCATGCAGAGAGAAAAGTTGTTTGAGGGAACAGTGTGCCAGGTATGGTTACTGACATGCAGTGCTTTGTTTTTCCTGTTTGTTTAAATAGCAACGTGAGGCCTCGTTGGTCAGTTTTCATTTCCACCTCGAGGGAGCGACCCCTACGTACTCAGTAAAGCTCTGATAGGAACACTATCGCATCTTCCTTTCCGAGGAAAGAAAGCTTTCCTTCCTTCTTTACATGACTCTGGAGTTGCAGGAATATTTATAGCCTACTTGAGAGGAAAGTGCTCCCAAGTAACACTGTGGTCCGTTATAGAATTAAGACCTTATTTTTTAATACTTAAAACTGTGCTGCAGAGTAGCATGGTATCTTCACTTTACCGGGGGTCAGACCAAGAACGTTTTTGGCTCAGTTCACATACCCTGATATTAAAAACACACCATACAGTCAGTACAGCCTCTATTGAATAGACAAACTCAGTTGAAAAGATAAATGGGAAAATTTCATCCAAGGATAGCAGGCTTTCTTAAAAGCTCCACCTTTTATAAAAAAGTTGTCCTTCGATTAAAAAAGAGGTTTGAGAAACATGTCTCAAATATGGTCTGAGAACAGAGCAGTCAGAGAACATTAGGAGGAGGAGGAAAATGCTCTTACCGTTTATAGCATCAGTGAGGCTATTAATGTGTCTGACAGACATATTTAAAAGTAATATATAAAATTGGAAAAGGTCTACCGAGATGGTCTGAAGTCTGAATAATGGACTATGTAGGGTAAGATTTAAGACCCTTCTACTGTGGAAGATTTAAGGTGTCAATCCATCAAATAATCCAACAGGAGGTTAACCCATGACTAGATCTCATTTTCAAAGTATCTACATAGGAGAGATTTATGGATTTTAGCAGAAAAAAAAAAAAAAGCATAAAGAGATCAAGAGAAGGAAGCTGGTGGAGGTGAATGCAAACTAAAAATAAAGCACTGTATTAACAGTGGAGTGGTTTCCATGCCACCTGAAACTATTAAATCAATACAAGCTGTCTTTTCAAAAGATACACTGTAATTCAAACAGAAATGATGGTTTTAGTGCAAAACCACCAGTGTTATACAGTCAGAACTTAATTTCTCCTATGTGGACTGGGAAAGTTTCAGACGGTTCTTCAGAGCTCGGCCTGTTCCACTGCCTGTGGCTGAGATTTCTTCCCTTTTGATGTGAGATAACTCGGGAAACAGAATGTCACAGGCCAGAAGTCCTACACATTTTTGCCATGCACAGCGCTGTTTATGATGTCTACAAGCTAAAACTGAAGGTTTAGACACTTTGTTTATTGCATGTTACTTAATAGGTCCATCCTCATTTTAGAAGAAGGGACTGGTCAAGCTATATGAAATTATTATAGGTACTAAGACATCCCATGGGCTTTGCTCTCTTTAACTGGAGACAAACTTAAGAATTAACTCTCAAGTCATTCAATCTTGTATTCTCCAAAGCAGAGATAATGGAAGTGAATTTGTGGAAAAGCTTTTCTGAACTTTGACAAACATGACTTATGTAGTAGCAACAGCGTTATATCCCAGGGTTTGTGTCCTTCCCAGTCCCCCAGCAATGGATAGCTTCTTGTAACATCTTAACCTTTTGAACAGCCTTAGGGTCCTGAGTGGTTTCCAGGAGGATTCCTCATCAGTCCTTCCTTCACAATTAAGACATTTCTGATGCTAAACAACCCTCTATTGTTGTTACAAGAATAGCTGCTATGTCTCCTGTTAGAGATTTTCTGTTTATCTGTAGAGAGCCTAGAGATCATAAAGTATATGTCTCAAGTGTTAGGAAGACTAAGATGTTACTCTGTAATAGCTTTCTTCAGCTACTGCTGTCGTGGACATTTTGTACAAACACGGATCATTTAGACAACTAATCTTGATAAATCAATTTTACATAGAATTTTTTGTTTCTGTTTCCAGATGGTCTTTCTAAATTACTCAACTGAAAGAGAAATAAAAATGTTCTGAAAGACAATATTCCAAAGCCAAGGCATATAAAAAAATCATTATATCTCTTCCTTTTTAAAGTATTTATTATCTAAAAGTTTGTGGTCCTAACCCTCTTTTTGTATGTTTATATCACAATATTTTCTTTTTGTAACTGCTTGGACTAGAAAACAGTAAAATGTTCCAAACAAGTGAGAATTATTGAATTGCTGTTACAATGTGGTGGTTGTAAGACCATAGATAATTTTAATTACATAGTGGAAAGTGATAGAATGAATAACATATATAGTGAACTAATACTGTATTTTGATCTGACTGTGGCTTCAGATGTGTTTGGTGTTGGCTTAGTATTCCAAATCAGTAATAAGGATGTTAAAAAATAATAAACTATATTACTTAATTCCATATTAATTTCTTCCTTATTAATGAATGCTTGCTTGTAAATTGCTTTGATACGCGCAATGGAAGGCACAATTATTCAAGTCAGTAGACCAGATCTTTACCTACAAAAACAGAAGAACACAGCGAGCAGAAAGGAAGGACTGACAGGTAACAGCGGTCTCACGAGGCTGCAATCACAGCTGTTTATCAGGGAGCATTAGGAAGACCTTTCTGCCAATGAATAAAGTATAATTATCAAAAGTTGGCATCTTAGTGGCTGGTGAAGGAGCTAAACAGATAAGGTGCACTTCATTCCAGGTTCCTTACCAGAGGTTTTTCAGTCTTATGAAAGTCATGATTTTAAGCAAGGTTACTTTAGATCAGGGAGTGGACATAAATGTACCTAATGCAGTTCTGTTTCTTGTTTCAAGGTTTATCTTTTCTCTCTGTTTCTTTTAATTGGTTTGATGTCACATTTACTATGTCTTTCTCTCCATTGAAAAAAAAAAAAGTCTTATGCAGAGCGAGATGATAAACAATATAGAAATAATTCTTCATTTTAGCAGATCCTTTGGCTTCCATAGTGACAAATGTTTCTGCTTCCTGCCAACACATTGGCGAGGAACAACAAAAATTTTGCTGCCAATTTGTTCCGAGTTTAATCAACATAACTTAGGATCAGATAAAGAATTTTTTTTTAGAGGACATTTTATGGAAGCCATTTGTCTTAACTCAGTGGAGAATCAAAAGTTATTTACTGATATAAAAGCTTTTCCTTGATAGCCATCTAATACAGGAGCAAGGGCAACTCCATTTCTTGTACCATTTATCAACTGTCTGTCTACAATGCTTTCTTCAACAATGGGTTTAGAAGAGAAGAAAGGAAGCAGACATACTCTTATAAACAGTTTCTTCTCTAGTCTTTGTTCTAGTAGCAGCAACAGGTAGAGATTTTATATCTATTTATATCATTTATATGATCTTTAAAACTTTGCATGGTGGTTTCATTTCATGCGAGCTCCACACTAAAAACAAAGTCTTGTCTTAATAAATGATCCTGTTATCATTTAGTAGTATGAATCTAGGTCTTTCTTCCCTTCCTTTTCACACTGAAATGATTCATGTGTGTTAACTCTGTCACCCTGAGAATCCCCGGAGAGCAAAGTCCTGTAGACTTCTAGATGAGGTCAACATTATACTCATATCTGTGGTTCAGTTTACCTTTTGTTTCTCATGGTACACACCTAGGTGACACGAGGATTTTAAAGTCAACCTTAGACTGAGATTATGCTACATATCTTATCCCTCCCCACCCCAAAATAAGAAAAAAGAAGACACTGCAGGTGTCCTGAATGCTGTGTACTTTGCAATAAAGACAGAGCCATAAATAAGAGTAACTTCAGAAGACAAGCTCTTCATTTGCTGAGGAAATGGAAGCCTTCCCTGATGGAACTCAAAGAAAATTGTAAATAAATTTATTCTGAACCTTTCTTAGAAACAGTATTCGTTTTTTCCAGAAGGTACACAATGTGACCCACTGGCCTGAATGTTACAACCTCCATCCCCAAAGTGTTCCACTTAACTTCAGTTAAAGAGTTGCTAGTCACTTGCAAACAGGACAGGGCTATTAGTGTATTGCGATTTTCGTTAGCAGGGAATAGTCTTATAAATCTGAGTTGATGGAATAGGGTTGGGGATATTAAAATACATAATAAATGGTATTTAACCTTATTACTTGCTCCTTGCTCTACTTCTTTTCTTGCGCCCTATTGTTCTGTCATCCTTACTGTATTTATGAATCACTAAGGCTTTTTAATGCAGACAGTGTTATGCTGTGAATTGACATAACTCTGGTTACAAGGACTACTGTTGATCCATGTTAATCCAGATGGGGCTTTGAGCAACCTGGTCTAGTGGGAGGTGTCCCTGCCCATGGCAGGCAGGTTGGAACTAGATGATCTTTAAGGTCCCTTCCAACCTAAACCATTCTATCATTCTACGATTTTATGTCAGTCAGATGGCATCTAAACAGATCTATGTAGTAAAGGCAATTTAGATTTGACAGACGTTTTGCCTGACATTTTTTTTGGTTTTTATCTGCAAGAAGCAGAACAAATCTGAAATCATTATTATTTAAAAATTCATGAAGCATGCCACCAGAATGGTCACTGTGTGTTTACCTGCCTCAATGCAAACTACAGCAGCCCTGAAAAGAAATGGGACTGTTTGTACCCCGAAGAAGAATGCTTAGGAATGTTTAATGGAGAGAATACCAAAGACAGAACATGCTGCTAAGTGAGTGTCCTTCCCTCTTTTCCCTCCTTTCTTCTCTTTCTTCCTTCCTCCTTCCTCCACTGCCTCTCACCCCCTCTCACTCCCTTGTATTGGTTTGCTGTAGCTATTTAAATCAAGATGAGAGAGAAACTGCAGACCTTTATGCTTCGAGGTTACTTTATTACAGGTTGAAACCAAATCTTAGATGCCCACCTGTGTGTTAATCCTCACTTCCGAAACTCACGCGTGATAACCTGAAGAGCCCAGATTTGTTCTGCATGATTATCTGTCAGTAACTATTTTCTCTCTTATGGTTTACATATCTGTTTATGTCTATAATTCTCAGGGATTAGCCTAAGCCTAGGGTAGCAAGTAGTTTTAATTAAAAATAGATTGAGTAGACCAATGAACTGTAACACAAAATCCTTGTGAACTAAAAGCGATACTGAACCTGAATAATGTTGTTTCCTGTGCAACTTTTAAACATGAATGGGTTTGCTCTTATCACTGTTTTTTGGTTTTCCAGCACATGGAATGCATCTTTATTCTATTTTACATTTTTTTAATTCATTCCTAAAACTCAAGATATTTTGATCATCCTCTGGAAGGTTGAATATTTGAAACCTCATATGTGACCTATATGTCAGGTGTAAAATTGTGTTTGTTTGTCCAACCCTGTGACATGGCAAATAAGGTATAGGTTTCTAATGCTGCATAAAGATAGATCTATCGTATAAGCATAACAACTAAAGCGCAATGTATTGCTACTTATACAAAGAATTTTAGAATGTTAGAAATTCCGGTCATGCTAGATCCTTGAGTCAAAATCTTGAAATACAAAAAATTATAAGACTAACAAGATTCTCTGGGTGATAACAACAGCCACAGGTCTCTTCTTCTTCCTACGCATATGTATATGCATCACATTTCATAAGACAATCATGTAGTAACTTGATGAAAGACTTCAAAAGTAAGAGTTATTCAGCCATCTCAAGGCAAGACAGGGTTGTTTTCCTGTTCACCAAGCTTTTACATAACCTTTGTTATCAGCCTGCAGTTTCTTAAATCGTGAGTCCTGGGTCACTAGACTCAGAAATCAAATGAGTCAATGGTAGTATGAAGATGTGGCCTCACAATTCTCCTTTCTAGAATGAATAAGAATACCTTGACGTGTACTTTAGCAATGCATCTGAGTCAAATGGTCTGAGTTTAAAAAAGAAATCATAGACTACATTTTGGCTGTGATAAAAAAAATCCTGGTTTAGGACAGGGATCCTTCTTGCAAATGTAATTACAGCCTCCAGGAAACATTGCTGTACAAAAGCAGTGCAAAAGTTGTCTGATTTCTTTTTGTAGCAATACAAGTTTTTTTTGAATTCAGACTTGAAAGCAGCAAGTTGTATTCCTATCTGATTTTCACTTTTGTAACCAATGAAGTTTGGTATTTGTCAAATGTCACTTCGGTTTTTTCTCCATCTAAAATGGTTAATAGTATGCACGAGATGGATTTTGCTGCTTTTCATAATAAGAATGTCTGCCGTTAGCACTGGAGACCCTGTAACCAGTTAGCTGCATTTTCTGCAGCACGTCAAGTGATGTAAGTTACTGCAGCTCTGACGTAGCATAACTTGGCACAACGCTTTCCAGGTTTTCTCTCATCTGGACAGTCCTTGGTGATTAGTGAGCATCAGGTTAAGTAAGTTTTTGAAATCGTTGATCAACAGCATACTCATTTAAAAGCATGGCACACCTGGAACTTGCTTGTAACATAGTCCTCACCTGCTGCTTTAGATATTATAAAATTTACTCTGATGAACTAGGGTGGGAATGAAGAATGTAATCATGATTCTGAAAGTAATGGGTAGGAGGAGACTTAGAAGAAAGCAAACTGACCAAAGCAACTGAAAATTGATGACTGCCCTAACTACTAATGCTACAAAGCACTAGCTGTGTTTCAAACACAGTTTTACTGCTTTCTAGTCCTGCCAAGAGTCATTACCTTACATGCATACTGTGTTTTGTCTCTTTTAATAAATACAATACTTGTGAAATGCAAACTACCCTTTATCTGTAAAATCCAGCAAAATACCTAGCTTTAAAATACTCCAGAATTACGTTTGTTTCCTCAGTAACTTGTGAACTTCCAGGCGGTTCTTGCTGTTGCCACTGCTAATGCCCCGTATCAGCCCACCCAGGAAGCCTCTAGACAAGAATAACTGAAATACTCTCTTCATAATCAAATATATAATAATGAAAAATCATATAAGCTCCTATGAAAACAGTTATTTCTTTCAGAACTCACTATCATACATATAGAGATAATCTGTACGTAAAAATGACAAGGTTTTAGTTTCCATATTATGATTCAAACTGAGTCTTTAACATTCATGATTTTTTTTTTGCACTAATATTAATGGTTTTCAACTTTTTCTCTTTCTCTGGTTTTCTTCAACTTTGGCCACGCTGATTTCAAAAGCATAGATTATGGGATTCTCATGTTTGTAGGCTCTCAAGAAGGTGCTGGTGTCATTACACAGAGAATCTGGATGAATTACTGCCGGTACATTAGTACATTGACCCATAGCTGTTATCTTTAATAATATGAAAGAAAGGAAGGTAATTTTTAGACAAGTAGAATTATTTACATGTTTAAAATGGATATAGGTATTTGAAGATTCCTACAGGCCCCCAGTCAGAGTTTGAGAAGCATCTTGGTATGCATTTCTAAGAGATTTCAGTGAAATTAATGATGACCTGAAGATCAAGTTAATCTTGAACACCTTCATGAAGGTAGGCTTCACACTTTAAAAAAAAATCATTATCCACTTAGATACATCTTTGAGTATTTAAGCACCTGGTAGGCATGGCCTTTAATTACTGAGTAATAACTGGAGGCAAAGAGTAAAGCACCCATAGTTTCCTTTCATTTTGAAACTACTTTTAAATTTATACACGAAAAAGCCCTCCTCCAAGGCATAGCTTTGCACCATGCCTGAGTATCTTCCCTCTGCAGCCCCATGAAGCCCATCTGCCTACCACCACACCATGAAGCGTTCCAAAAACAGTGACTTCAAGGAGCTCTCACGTGCAGCTTTTGCAAATTTACTTCTCTCTTTTTCTCCCATGTCGGTAGCCCCACAGCCACACACCATTCCACAAAACATGCGGTAAGGCAAATGATATTCAAAAGGACTGAGTAAGCGTAAATCTTCACCAAATGTCTCTTTAAGGCCTTCTTCAAAGCACCGCAGTGTTTAGCTGTCTGGAGGTGCACCAACCTCATGGCTTGACAATGTGACAGGAAAAAACTTGTGTCATGAGGATAGATGTGTTGTTTCTTTCTTCATACTCTGCCTTTAGATACCTAACGCTCACAGCTCACTGCGGGAAACTGGAAGTCAGAAAAGCACACAGCCTCGGTGCTCTTTCCATTGAATCACATGGACTGAAACTCCTCTCTATATAAACACTGAAATACCAGAAATGCCACTGATGAAGAAGCTTATCCATCATGAGTTTTACAGTGTCTGTCTGACTGGTTTGTCAAAGAGATTTGCAGATAGAAGGAAAACAGAGCCATTTTGATGCCAGGTTTCTCAAAACAGCAAAGCTGTAGGGATGTATGTGAAATAAATCAGACCATGAAAGATTCCTAACTTTTCCCTTTTCACTTTTTCCCCTTTTCTTTTCCAGTTCTTTGGCACATCTATGTCTCCTGAGCAGATTAAGTTTCAGATTCCTCAGTTTACATGAGAGGAAAATCTGTAATTTTCCACACAGAAAGAAGTTTTTGCAGTCTGCAAATGATGTGTATGTGACATAGTTGGTTTCTCCATCACTGTGACTTTGAGAGAAGCCTGAATTTTATGAGGATTTTTTATAACATATCATGTGCCAGAGGTCTCAAGTTTCCCTAATTATTGAAAATCTGGAAAAGAGAGGAACTTTGAAGATAGCTCAGAAGGTAGTCTAAATCTGTGAAGGGAATGTCTCCTGTGTCTGAGAAAGGGGAAAGCATTAGGAAGAAATAAAGAAGTGAGCTAAGGAAACTTTCTTTTTTGCCACTCAAGGTTGTCTGTCTAAAAAAAATTAGCTTAGTCTCTGGTTGCACACAGCGGGGTATTTTGTTATTGCACTGAGCTGAAACCAGAGCTGAAAGAGTTGTCTGGGGCTCATGAAACAATAAAATATCCTTCGATTTAAGAAACAAAGAAGAAGGAGCTGAAATGCCATGGCTTCAGAGAGCTGATAAGTGGCCATGATGCTGTGGGAAAGTGTAGGATGGTTTATTCAGACTTGGAGATGATGCAGCGGGACAGGCAATAGCAACATAAGTTGGGCAGCTGCCACGGATGGCCTGGCTCTCTGTGCCACAGCAAAAGGCTCAATAATCACGCTCTTCTGCCTGCCAGCTGGTGAGTCAAAGACTGTAGGGTGAGCTCAGGTGAAGACATGTGGGAAGCATCTAATCCTCTAATAAATATATTGAGTAAGTCCCATGAGTTGTGACCTCATACTTTGTACAGCAGCTTGAAAATACAACGTTCTTCTTGTGTGATTCTTTCTAATTTCCACAAGTAATATCCATTAATAAACAGTCTTTTATTAATATTCACACACAGAAATGTTTTCTCTAACTTTTCCTATGTACTTGTCTATTCTGGGCTTAAGGGATGCAAACACTATTAAGTGAACTTTTGATTATTGTAGTTAAAATCATAGCTACATATACAATTCATCTGCATAGCATTCACTGTTCGGTGGCATAAAACTAATCACTTGAGGTCAGGATAAAAGTGATAAAAAGGGATAAAAAGGATGATGTGCCTGAGTCCTGTTTCCACTTTGGGGTGATTAGAATATTCAACTCTCACAGCTGGAAAACTAAAGGCAAAAGACAAAGTTTTACATTTGTTATGAAAGAGCTTTTCTTCTAACATTCTTAAAAAAAAAAAAAAAAAGTGGGGCATTCATTGAAAGTAGCAGAACCAGAATCTAGGACGCAACAATTACTGTGCTGAAAGAGCACTGATGTGGATGAAATGCTTTGCCTCCATGTGAGTCAGAAATGAAGGACAAACATAGAAGCAAATGTCTGAGTAGAGGCAGGGTCTGAATAAGCTCTAAAGTTTCCCTGCAATAAACATCCTTGAAGAAATCCTGATTCTTTGCCCACAAAAGCAATTAATTTTAATGCTGCTTAACATAGATGTTTCTCTCCATTTTATACCATCCATTCTTCTTGTAGAAAGAAACATTATCGTTGGATAAAGGGCTGTAGATCCTGATGAACCAGAGAGATTTCTGTGATTTAAAACAAAAAAAAATTTCCATTCATCTGGTGTCCTTTCTCAACCACAGAACCAGCAAGTCCAAGCACACTAACCCAATTTTAGCAATCTAGGCTGTCTTGGTCTAATACAAGGATCTTTAGCACTAAAAAAATCAGTCTTAATACATGATCCTGTAAAGATACCTCTGATTTTATTCTTAAGAATGACAATAAAGAGATTATGATATAGAAATATTTAAAGAACATTTACAGATTAAACCCACCACCTATGAAATCAGGCACCACCAAGTTAGCAAATGATAATCATAGAATTATAGAATCATAGAATGATTGGAAGGAACCTTGAAAATCATCAAGTTCCAACCCCCCTGCTATAGGCCAGGACACCTCCCAACAGACCAGGTTGCCCAAAGCCACCTCCAGCCTGGCCTTGAACATCTCCAGAGATGGAGCTTCCACAACTTCTCTGGGCAACCTGTTCCAGTGCCTTACCACCCTCACAGTGAAAAATTTCTTCCTAATGTTTAATCTAAACCTGCCCTCTTCCAGTTTGAAGCCATTCCCCTTCGTCCTATCACTACATGCCCTACAGCTCTCCTGTAGGCCCCCTTTAGGTACTGGAAGGCCAAAATAAGGTCTCCCTGGACCCTTCTCTTCTCCAGGCTGAACAGCCCCAACTCTCTCAGCCTCTCCTCATAGGAGAGGTGCTACAGCCCTCAGATCATCCTTGTGGCCCTCCTCTGGACGTGGTCCAACAGGTCCATGTCCTTCTTATGTTGGGGACTCCAGAGCTGGACGCAGTACTCCAGGTGGGGTCTCAATAATAGATACTGGTTTATTATTTTTGGGATACAACAAACTATTGTATTCAATTCCTTCAACTGCACTGACTTCTTCACATACTCACAAAAGCTTTTTTGAGTATTTAGCTGAACTTCTGACTGTTTGTTCTTTTTTTTTATGGAATAATTTAGAGCTTTATTTGTCAGCAAATTCATCACAGATTAGCTCCTCTTAACATTTTGTCTCATTATAGAGTTTTGCATGACAATGTTTCTGCAAACCCTGATGGCCTTCCACAATATATTTGACCTTTTATGTGTTCTGTATTTTGACTGCTGATGCTTTCCAGTTTAGTGTGCATCACTGAAGCTATAAACAGAGCAGAAAGGACGTGCAGCAGAGCAAACAGCTAAGTGGAATATATAATCAAAACAAGAGATGTTCCTTGAAGGTATCTTGTGTTAAGTACTGTAGGGGCACCGGGATTGGACTGGCTTGGTATTTTGCTTCAGTTTCGTAAATAGGGGAGCTGAAATTATGCTGTGCATGCACATGCATATCTGCACTACACAGGGGAAAGATAAACTTATGCCAGCATACTGCGAAGATTTCAGAACTGTGTTCTATTACACAGACATCCTTTTAGCCAGCAAATTGCAATAGTGTAGGGGAGCCTTTCAGCCCGACAGAACGCATTCCTTTTTTCCTCAGAGATTTTCTTCTTTAGTAGATGACTACACCATATTGCACAAAACCTTAGTGCCGTGCAGCCTGTGAAGTTTTCCTCAGCTGGCCACAGTCCCCAAGGTGTCTGCGTGACACTGGGGAAAATGGCAAGCAGTATCAAACCTGGGAAAAACATTTGGTCTGCTTAAAGAAACTTCAGTAGCGTTTGAGAGCTAGGCACTGCCGTATTGACTTGCCCACAAGCTGCTGATACATAAATCATTTTAGTTCTTGGCACACTGGAAAGATCATAACAAGGTAAGATCAACCCATCCATTGTATTTGTGGATAGGTGTCCTATATTTGAGGTAAAGAGAGGGAGGAGGAGGATCTGATGGGGCTGAAAACATTCAGACTTTTGGATAATTACCATGTCCTTGAAAAAATATGGTGAAAGATTAAGCTACCTGGGCATCTCGGTGGACATATTTGCTACATGAGCACCATGTGTTTTATACTATAATTAGAAGAGATTTAGGGCTTTAAGTGGACTTCAACAATTGCTCTTACTAACTTTTTATACTGATATTTACAGCTGTCCTTATTAGATGTACGGAAGTTTATTTTTTCCCAGGGAATCTATTAAAAATAGGTTTGTTTTGCTTTCTCAGTCATTTACATTTAACAAAGATGGCTAATGAAATAATCTTCCTTTCTCATTGCAGAAATAGAATTTCTGTGATCAGATAATCATAATCACCAGTTTCATTGTTTCTGCTTGTTTTTACCAAAGCCTTGACTTCATTGAAAAATGTTTTTAATTACATTTTAGAAGTTCTGCTGATAGTTTCCAGCAAAATTCATAATGACCTTGAAAACATTTCTGACATCCAAGAAGAAAAAAATAAGTATTCAAATTCATGAAAGCTAGGAAAATCTTATTACTTTCAACATGAGGGCATTGCATTTTCAAAAATGAAAAAAAAAATCCCTTTCTAATACTATTTTTTATGACCATCAACTTGAAACAAGCCAGAAAGAGTTTGAACCTGGCTATATTCTTATTTAAAACAGCTTTACTCTTTGGCTAACACACATGTAACTTTGTATTTTCTCTCTTCCGAAGTGCAAAGGTATGGAAGACCTAGACACATTTCTGTTTTAGAATCCCAGACAGTTAGAATAAAGACATATCATTAAATTCAGCCCATATTAACATCATTACAATTTAATCTTTTCTTTTTTTTTTTTTCCTGGGCTATATATGAAAGGCTGATGTATTCCCTAGCAAGACTGCAGAAATTAACACTGCAAACTATATGGTGTTTTTCTGGCCACACAGATGCAAGGTCACATTTGAGATGATTTTGAGACACACTTTCATCTGGTTTCAGTTTATCGCTGTCACATACACTTATACAGAGCCAGAGCACAGCATTTACAGGACGTATGTAAAATTATCATTGATAGCTATCCTTGACAGCCAAAACCAAGCACAGTATAAGGGAAGAGTATCAAAGTTATGTAAAGTGCAATTTGGTCAGAGAAAATCTCCCGAATATAAGGGAGTTTTTATGCAGTTTTGGGGCAGAAAATACGATAAATTAAAATCTTTTATCCTTTCCTTCATACTCTTAGTCATAACTGCATAGAATGTAATTGTCTCTAAGGACCCAATTTTGCCAGGAAGATGTGCAGAGGAAGGAGCAAAGGCTCCATGGGGGTGAAAAAAAGGTTATCTACATTTTCTGGCAATTAAAGAGTAGTCTAAGCTGGAGATTTTGACCTGTAACTACTTTTATGTTCTTTTTATTCTTCACTTCAATATGGTACATTTAAACAAAACTGTTCACCTTTGCTTTCAAATGAGTTTTGCCAGTTCTTCTCTTCACTCTGTTGCCATTCAGTCTGCTAGCATATCTTTGAAAATGAAGCATCTGGAACCAAAATTAAGATTGCTGTTCATCGAGATATTTATGACCGCCTTTAACTGTGCATAATAGCCATGCTGACCATTTTGGAAAAAGAGAAAAAACAAAATTCATTCGTTTGATTTAATTTGCTTTGGAAGTGTGTAACACAGGTGTATGCTAGTTATATTTGTTTGTTAGATATAGTAAGAAAGTGCAGAGGATGTCTACATTGCACTGCAGTTTTTTGCAGTTTTATCATTTAACCCTTTACAATGAATTCTGGTTTTAGGATCCTCAAACTAACAGATGTTATCTAGCCTACAGTTTCACATTCAGCCCCAAATTATGCAACTTTTGTAGAAGTTCACATAGGAGTAAGAGTTCTGTATGTGCAGAACAGTTATTCTATTCCTCATGACTCTGTATTTCTGTTTTCTGCAGTGTTATTTATGCTGGAACCCTTGGCAATACTGACACAACCTTGCTTTCTGGTTTGGTCTCATTTATATACATTTCAGTTTGGTGAAATAGGATAGTTAATGTTAGCATTTATCAGTGTTTTTCAGCTGTCTTGGAGCTCTATTTATTAGATCTCTTCTAGGCAAAGTGGAAAGTTTGTGCATGATCAATGAACATTTAAGCTATGGTAGTTTATATTTTCTTTTTTTCCCCCAACAGTCCATTTAACATCTGAAGGTGATCTGTTGTGGAATATCTTGATTAATAGTGCCTCTGTTCCTTTGGAAATAGGGAGCTCAGCATAGAATGAACTGCTTAGAAAAAGAAGATAATGAGCTACGTCTTCCTTCAGAGTTGTTTTTATTTGGAGCAGCCAAATTCCTCTTTGCTTTTTTCTTAAAGCATATTGTCAATAGATGGACAGACAGACAAACAGACGGATGGGTGTGCATAATATATTACATATTCATTACATATGCTTATATATATGCTTATACATGTACAGTGGGACTGTATCCTCATGTCCCCTTTCCTCTTGGCTGCCCACTACATTCCTCAGGAGGGCTGGTAGTAGGAAACACTACAGAGGTGAAAACTTACGCTAAATTTCCTCCAAAGACAGTGCTGGAAGAAGTTCAAAGGGATTTAACACAGAAACTGATGCTGTCAATTTTTTAAAGGTCTGAATTGTTGGTTCAGTTGAAAATTGAACTCTGACCCTTAGAGCAATAGGTGTCTTTTAAAGTATCTTTTCAGTGATTCATGGTTCAATGGTCCACATCTCTGGGCATGAACACTTGTATTTTCCATTACATTCCTTTTGTTCTTCCTTCCACTTACCTTATCTCTGTGGCTTTCAACATATGGCTGAAGTGGCAGCTGATAGCCAAATTAATTTGCTCATGGAAGTAGAGGAAGTCTTTGTTTATTCATGCTCACCCAGAAGCCTAACTTGGTTTGACTTCAGCATAGGTCAGGGTTTCTGATCATACTGGGAGATGGAACACCATAGGGTGATGTCATCTAACCTTCAGTCCTTTTTCTGTTGCCTTCTTGGCAAGCTGCTGCTTTGTAAAATATGACCAAAGGTGAATATTTCCTAAATGGCTCCCTCCTGAATTATTTACTCTTTCTAGATATGATTAGAAAGTTGTTAGAAGTAATGATTATTAAAGTGTCTTCCTTTCCGTTCCATCTGAATTCATTCTGTCCACATAAAATAACCTGTGATGTTCTCCACCTGCTATTTGGTGTATATATACACAGCTTATAAGCCAGCTTTGTAGGAAAGCGGACCCATAATCATTCAGTATGCCAGCACAGATCGGCAGCGACTCTCTACTGAGAAGTTAAGGCATTTTATCTTGGGGATGAAAATTCTCGAGTACTTTATCTATGAAACAGTGAAGATCATTCATGGGACCATTTAAAATAGTACTTGACCAGATAGTTAAAAAATTTGTGTTAATTCATGATATTACAACACTCTTATACTTAAAGAAACCAGGTTTAAATGTAAAAGGAAGGCTTGTTTAACATGGCATTTGAATACTGGTGAGAGTAAAAACTTTGTAAATGTAAATAAGGAAATGTTACAGATTTGGCAGGAAGGAGAGATGGGCTGTGTGATCTAGCAGTTTACCTGGATCTGCGATAATTGTAGTCAGTGTTAACTGACATTGTTTAGCACGGACTGAAGTCCTATGTTTAGATGGCTCACAAAAAAAGACATGTCTTTTGCTCCCTCTTTAATGTGCTTGCTGAATTCCTCAGCTTTGGAAGAAATAACTACACTTTGGCCATGTTTTCTGTTTCCAACCGTGGAGTTAAGAAGATTGAGTTGTATTATCTGTGATTGACTTTTCCTAGTGACAGTGTCCTGCAGTGCAATGAAATCAGAATTCGTTAGATGAGCAGGGTATGTATGATACGTCAAGATCTTGCTTTTTCAAATGAATCTATATGTTTGGTTTACCAATATGTTTCTAAAGAGCTTCATCAACTCTACTAAGAAGTTCTTTATATGTTTGGAAAAGTATTTTCTCCGGAATGGCGGAAGGAGCAGGTTCATTTGAAGTCCCTTTCCTTTTTTTTGTAGTATGCATATATATAGAGACACACTACAAAGTACTTATTCATTTGTTTTTATTTCTCTATATGTTTTGATATATGACACATAATGAGTTAAAGCTGTAAAGGAGAAACCCTAATTCATATTACAGCCTGAACACGTGCTGTTACCTACTTTCTCTCACCCCTCTCACTTACTGTTATTTTGGGGTGGTCTTTTCATGCATACAAGCCCATCAGCTTTTCTAGCTAAAGCATGAAATGTGCAAGGTGAAACAGAGCAACATGCTGAATCTTTCTGATGTACTTATGCTGGGAACCGTGCTGTTCAGTGTAGGAACTCCTATGGTAACTTTAACGGGTATCAGCCTTGCTGTGGCAGAGTAGCATTGCTGTCAGTTGCGTGGGTATACCCCTGAGACATCCTCTCTTGGATATATACTCAGACTCCGTAGGAAATTTGTGCTTAATTACTTCCCTTGGAGTTGCTTGTAGCTCACAAGGTACAAGCAAGTAACTCACTCACTAGTTTTCCTTTCAACTAGGTCTCTCTGATATTTACGATCCTCCACCTAGCTGGTGGCAAGGGTTGATATTTTTTGATGGCAAACTTCATTAAGGCTGGCCTGTGAAAGCAAGCAGCCCTGCTGCCCTGTAAATCTGACTTAGAGCTCTTTGCAGTGTGGGCACAGTGTTGAGCCCTCCGCAGAGAGGGGGACAGCTGCTATCAAAAGCTTTTCAGCACAGTCCCTGCTAGCATGACTGACACCACATCTGTGCCTGCAAGCAAGCGCCACAGCCGTGGAGATGCCTCTTGATGCTGTCCAGTTAAGGCTGACCTTTCTGAGCAAGTCAAAGGCTGAATGATGTCAACAGTTGTAAATGTAACAAGAGTCGGATGACCTTTGCAGAGAAAAAACATGGGGTCAAACAGATTCCCTGAAGTCAACCACAACCTGCCTTCGCCTTTTATCCCTTTATGAACAAAAATGTTTCTTCCAGCAGCAATAAAAAGCTCTTGCATTTTGTATCAGATAGATAGTGAAGGCCACAGTCACTGGGTGCTTTATGACAAGCAGACCCAACTAAGACACAACTGTCCAAAATTATCTCACCATTCCTTTAGCTCCATGCTTACCTAGCAGAATGAATGAAGAAGAGGTTTTCCTTTGGAAACCCACAATGAGCTCATCACCAGACCATCGTTTATTACTGAAAATAATGGAGATTTTGAATCTGCATATCTACAGTCAAACAAACCTTTGTGTTGACCCAAATACCAGGACCTGCATCCATTCAGCACCAAATCCCATCTTTCTTTAAGTTAAACTGGCAACAGATAAAGCCTCAGAATCATGTACGTTGCTTATCAATCTTTTAGGGCTGTTAAACCCAGTTTTCTGTCAAATTATGGCAAAGAGTTTGTTTTTCACAAAGCTGAATGCAGGCTGCAGGTTCAGTTATGATGCCTTCACTTCTCTTCCAGATTCAGATTGTCTATATCGGCAAAGATAAATGAAGGAGCAGGCACTGGGGTATTCAGGGAGGATGCCAGCTGTTTTCTGTTTTAGTGCTTACTTTTTACTGCCCAGTCTGTATTTTCTCTGCATTAATACTATAGTTTTCCCCTTAGCTTAGCCCTGGCTATGTGGCAACTGGGCTAATAATTTACAACTCACACCCCAGGGGTTAGTATTGAGTTCTCCTCAGTGGCATCCCAGTTTCCTGCGGCCCAGATTTATATGGCCTGAACATTAGCAGGTTGGATTTCTTAGGTCAAACCCTTTGCACTAGGGGTGGAGTTGATCTCACCCAACTTCAGCTGTGTAAAAGGAAGTTAACTACCTGGATAGATTCCCAGTTTAGTCATTGGCAAACTTATTCAGGATCCTAGTCATCCCAGACTGAGATAAATCTGTCACAGGAAGTGCTAATCTCAGTGATTATCTCCGAACAACAACAACAAGATCTCAAGGTTCAGTCTTGCTGAGAGTATCTTGTCATCCTGGAAATTTCCAGAGTAGCAACAAACACAGGACTACAGTGCCTTTGCAGATCAGCTTTGAGACATAGGTCTCAATGCACAGAAGTTGTGCTCCATCAGAAGATCTGTGTCTGACAGTTTCTCCTCCTGATGCACCTATCCTTAAAGTAACCTGTGATAGCTTAAGTAACACTCAACTTCCAGTTTTTCAACAGTTAAAACCACCCAAACATAGGGGCTGAAATTTTGTTCCTCTGAACTTTGGATGAGTGTGAAATAAGTTTTGCCCAGTTATGATCTCATTTCCATAACACAAGTGATGGTTTGGTGTCAAGAAATAAAATAACATGGCAAAGATCCAATGAAAGGCAAAGGTTTAATATACTATTCCCAACATAAGGCAGAACAGCTCCAGTCAATTTATAAAATTGTATTTACAGCCAGAGAACAGACTGCGTGAGAGATCCTCTTGTTCTGTCCATATATAAAGAGCTGTGCTAACATAAAAACATAAACACTTTTAGCATGATGTAGTGAACACTTTTTGAAAATTATTCAACTTTTATAAGTTTTTATTTAAAAAGACTAGCGACAATTGCCAGCTAAAACACTTTTAGATTAGCAAACATATTTCCCAGAAAATTAAAAGGAAATAATAAGCAAATACCCTGAGGATATTTCAGCTGCAGACAAGGAAAACATGTCAACACATAAAGTTTTACATATGGACTTTGGAACACAAGAAGCAAAGCAAGAAACGCAAATTGTAAGTAGCTGCTAGTCATAATATATGCAGAGAGGAGGCCTTTTGGTTGGCTCAGTAGAAAGAACAATGGTTTGTTTATCTGGGCTTATGGTCTCAAAATGTTGACTATGGACATATGTCCTTCCAGCTAAACTTCACTGCCGAAACTCCCTGTGTTCTGGAAAGGTTCAGTATTTCAAGTCAATGTCTTCTAACACCAAAACACATGCAAAAACCTTAATGAAAAAAAATTAGGAGAACAGTTACTTATAGATCATGACTTGAATATATTGGTTTACACGCAAGTGCTTGACAAATGGTATTTGAATTTACTAAATGTCATGAGTATCTTTTCATGGCTGCCTTAAAAAGCCATACACTAGAAATATCGGAAAGCCATAATCATGGTGGAAGACATGATGCTGGTGTCTTCAGATAGATTTTCTTGAGCACTGAGATGCCTGGCCAATAGCATCAGCCTGAACACATAACAAAAATGCTTACAGGACTAGGGCAGGGCACCACACATCAGTGTTTCCCAATATTTTGATTTATTTAGGAACACATACTTTTAGTAAGCTGCTTCTTGGTATTTACTGTTGAGCTCTTTTGCCATTGGAACTGCTTTAGAAAACAAATGCTGACTATGAGATCAGCAGACAGGAGGTCACTGCCTCTTGCAAGAACTCTTGTAACATAAATGACCCTCTTAGCTGACTTTTCCCTTGATACTGACATACTGATGACCCTTGTAATGTAGTACAGAGCAAGTTATTGGAAAAGAAAACCCATAGGATATACCACAAGCCAACTGTAACAACCGACATTTCAGATAAAAATGATTTTTTTGATAATCAGCCCAATTTGTAATCTCGCTGGAATGTCCCCTCTTCTGTCCTACCAACTCACTAGTAAACGATTCTCTGTCACAACTGGTCCATCATCCGCTGTCACTCGTATGTGTTTTTCTTTAGATTTTACAAGGATTTACTTCCAAAGGTAAACCTGCATAATGGGGTTGGGGGAGGAGTATAAAATTATTTATCCAAGAAGTATTCCCTCCCATTAATCGCTTTCTTACAATGAGTATAGTCTTACTTATGCATGTCTAGAATAATTTCAATGACTTATGAATTGTTATCTAGAATATTATCTGAGTAATTTGAATTATCTTTCAGGACAATCTGATGATGTTCCTTTCATCTTCATGTATTTTGTGCTTAGAAAAAGTATGAAGATACCAAACTGACCAGGCGAACTGGGGAGGTACTAAGACCCATCCCGACACTCCTGTCAGACAGACATTCCAGTAACTCATTAATCTCCACTGTTTTAACCCAGAAAACATTTTTAGGAATCAAGGTTTGAAAATTCCTAATATGAAACTTTTCAAAGGTTGTGAGAAATTAATCGATGGGCCTCTTCCACAACCATCTTCCTCATAACTCTTACTATAACCCATAGGCTGAGATGGAAGACAAGTTGGGGCAACAGAATTATCAAACCCCACAGAAGTAATGGTCAGGCTCTATTTGATTTTCTTCCCTGTATCTTATTGAGGTATGTCACTTGAGACCTGGGTCACTTTCCAGGTCAGTTTGTTGAAAGAATTCACCAACAGTCTCTAGACTGAGATCTCCCTCTTTTTTTGGCCTTAAAAATAAAACTGCCCTGTGACATTCTTTGGACCTACAGCAAACTCTAAGTTGACCAAGTAGGAGAGTCGCTCTACCACGCTAAGAGAGATATTCAGCTTACTTCATCAGTGGGTGAGGAAGTCATGAAATATTAAGCTTTGTTTGAGGGTTTCCCCCACATACCTTACTTGCATCAGCCCTCAGGCTTCAGACCTCTGAATCATTTGTGTCATTATCAGGGTGTAATCAATCTCTTCCCTCCAGAACTGCCTGCTGACTGTCTTCCTTCCCTTCAGAAGTTTAATGTGCCAGCACTGTGTTACCGAGAACTGAGAATGTGCACCAAAGGGAAGGTATCACACAGAAAGGCTCACAAGAGCAAAGAGAGAACAAGATGCTTCATTTTGTTTCACAAATTGCACTGTATAAAAGATATAAAAGTCACCAGAGGATGGTTCTTGATAGTTCTCTCGACCCTTAAAAAAAAAAACCAACCTTTTTTTTTAAGCCTTCAAAGTGACTGAATGCCTCTGCAGTAAAATTTACACTGAATCTTAATTGCAGCTCTCCTTTTCTTTCAGGGATGTGTGTTGAGAGACCTTGAAAGCCAGCAAGGTGCATCTTCATAGCTCAAAAAAGGTCAACTTTTAAAAGACAGGAGGCTTTGCAGTGTTTATTGATGCTCTGATCTGAAACAGTGTAAAGCACTTCTTCATTGCAGAGCACACAACTTTCATTCAACCTCAAACGAGTCACTGTGCATATTTGTCAGGCCATAGGGCTACACTTTTGGCTAATTGTCTCACTGTAAGGCTGATCTGTGACAAGACTGCTAACATTAATGGTACCTGATTCTCAGGATGTAACTTGTGCGTTGATAGAGCAACCTAGGGATGAAGCATGTGCTGGATTTCCAAGGCAGCATCACCCTTGCCATCATAGGTTCATTTTGGCAAATGGGAAGGTTAAAACTGTGCATGCTTCTCTGACAGTTTGCATGAATGTGTGAAAATCTACATTAGCGAAAATGTTTCTTCTACTTCTGAGAGTTTGTGAGGAAAAAAAGAGCTAGCTGAGCCGATTTATGTTTTGGCCCTATATATTTATGTCATTATCTATCATCTATCTGTCTGTCTGTCTATCTATTTCCTTATCTATGCCTGTATCTCTAGATATCTAAATATAAATAGATAGATAGATACATACCTACACACACACATATTTACACATGTATGGCATCTGTGGCATCAGATGCCATACCTGTCTCTCAGTCTGTCTATCTATTTATCTGTTGTTTCTCTATCAATATAGAATACATTTACATAAAACACCTATTCAGGGCCTTGGTTTTGAAGCACAGACATGTTCTCTGAACATCCCCCATTAAAACAGCAGTTTTAATGAATCTGAGTCATTCACTCTCTAATCATTACACCAGATACCTCTTAAAATAATAGAGCAGTAAATTATAGAGAAAATATCTCCCCCTCCCCCCTTCAAATTTTGATGATGTGGTGGGGAGGAAAGAGTGCTAATTTGTGGAAAGCTGGTGACTTCCAAAAGCTGTGTATAGAATGAAGACATGTATGTTCGGTCCTGCACAGAAGGGTTATGATGCTACTCTACTTACACTATTCTAGCATGAGTGGCTATTAGCCAGTATTAATTTACTTCTTGAAGACAAGCAGAAACTTCTTTGTCACATAATTTTTACTCAAGTTCATTGTACCTATAGAAAAGAAAACTTATTCTGAAAGATGAGTCTGAAGGACACATGGAATAAACTGCTGGTCCAAAGTGAGTAGAACTCCTACTTTTCTTTTTGAGTCTAGTATAACCAGGTACTGATTGCATTAGCATGAATTCCTTTGCTTAGTGCTGCTTAAGCAGATAACAGTCCTTTCCTTACCACACCCTTAAAAAAGCTTAAGTTGGACCAGAGAAGAGGAAGAGAAAAATGCACCTCAAATATCAAACACATAGTGGTTTCCAGGGAGAAACAAAAGAAAGTATTAAACATTACAAATAATTTTTCATTTTTTAAATGTATCCCTCTGATGCTGTCCTAGAACCCAAAAGTCCACTGTTCACAGATGAATACAAGCACTCAGATGAAAAGACTCCAGATGCACTTTCCCTGGTGCACTGTGTATATGGAAGATGATAGATTTTTACCCTGTACATCATAGCACAGTCTCTCATCCAGTAAAAGCAGAACCAAGCCTGTTGTTTTTGATACCACATAAGGTACTAACATACTGGTGATGGCAGGCAAAGGATCGCACACTAAGGAATATAAGCATCTAGCTATCAAACTTTTCAGCATAAAGAAAGAATCTAAAGGTGATTTTGTGTAAGCTGTCTTAGAAAGCAGACTCAGGATGTCCAACGATAAATGTAGGAAGACAACTGTATTTTCCCCTATTGGAAAAATCAGAAACTGCCACAGAAACTTTTTCTCAGATTTTTTCTTTTGCTGCATTTATAGCATCTTCAAAAACTGTTCACAAACACCTACTGTGGTCTATAAATCCTGTTTTCAAAAAAATAATCCTGAGCCTTGCCTGGCCTTATATACATATAGTTTGCTATTGCTTTGTTCTCCTGAGAACTGCATTTTGCAAATCTGAACTTGGGTAACATGTGGGAGTTGGACAAACATGGCTCAAGCTAGTGGACCTTGATGAGGGAAAGGATGAATATAATTTATAATTTGTAAAGTTAATTATAAATTGAACGTAGTGTAAGGCACAGACAAGACTAGATTAAAAAATTGAACAAATTTATTGGTATGTAGAAATCAACTTACCATCTAGCGACAGAAGACTTCTGGGCTTGCAATTCTCTAAAAAGAAGGAAGAAAAGTCATTGGCTAAGCCCAATGGAAGATTAAGTCTGAAACAGCCAGAGCTCAGTTAAGCCTACCGAAAATAAGAGGAGGATGACACAGTCATGAGCAGTTGTGGATTGCAGCCTAAGTAGCCACTCTCTGTCAGTAAGGTCACTAACAAGACATGCATTTCAGCCTTTTAGATTTTGCACACATTTTGATTTTCCTTGTAAGAAATATGTATCGTGCTTCTTTTATAGAGAAGCAAACCACAGTGAGACACCTGCTCACAAACCTAAGGGTCAGTACTGTCCAGAGCGCTGAAGTTGTTGTTCTGCCTGTGTCCCCACGGGTGTAAACAGGACTGACCTACACTATTACTGATGCATCACTAATGTCTTCATGACATGAATTAAGCCTCCAGAGCAGAATGGAATTAGAACTCTCAAGTTTTTCTTGTTCTAGGCCTCAGATATGTCCCATGAAAATTCAGAAACATACTCAAACTTTAAGATTTTCTCTGATGATAGCGAGCAACAGACTTCAAATTCCCCTCTGCCATTGGATGTACAGTCACTGGAAGTTCCATGGAAGTTAAAGGTATTTAAATAATTATGGTAACTCCTATGCTGACAATAAGCACCCAAAAAAAGGAACAAGCAACTGATGTAAGGCAATACAATATTCACTGATTGCTTATGGTAAACATGGGACAAAGCCTTCTCCATTAAAATGCAATGACTTTGTTTATTCACATTGAGCATTTGGACCCAAGTTCTGCTATGGGTTATACTAATGTAAATTTAAACTAAATCCCATAAGTGCAGTTAATACAGATTCACACAAATGTGTGAAGTTTACCTGGCCAAACAGATTTGTTTGGCCTCTGAATTTTGGCTGTCTCCCCAGATCCTTTGCTAGGTGTGATCTGACTAGCAAAATCCCATGTAAAGGCTGTCAAGAATATAAATGTGGAAGAGATGACTTCTTAAATGGTTATACCTGCCAATACCTTGGGTTTGCATCCAATTTGGAGTAAAGCCTAATATCTTGAAGTTTGGCTTCCAATGGCAAAATGTGTTCCTCCCCAATTACTTCAATTCATCATAGTGACTTACATGTAAAAGCATGTGTTCTATTTTTTCTATGCTATTATAAGATCAACTGGACTCCAGAAGTAATAGCCTTTTTAACCTAGAATTGGTTTCAGCTGAGAAAAAAAGGCTAGGGAAAGCAATTTATCTGCTTAGAGAATATTTCAGGAAAAGACAGTAAGTTCAGGGCTTACTGTACTTTCTGCTCTTCCCCTGCCCTTACAAGAAGGAAATGCATAAGGGATTTATATGTAAAATATGAGGCTATTATTTCCTCAGCAATAGCCTTAGCTAAGGCTATTGGCCTTATCTGCAGCTAAGTCTCTTGGAAAATAGCTTAATGCAGTTCTGTCTCTCTTTTGGGGTTTTAAACCAAGATTTTCTCCACTGCATCACCAAATCCATCAATCCATATCACCAAATAGTATTAGTGACAATAATAACTAACAGTGACATTTTAAGTGACATTATAAGTACCTTGAACAAAGAATGCATCCATAAAAGCTGCCAGCCTACTTCATGGTTGTGCCATCTTCCTTTGCACCAGTGCTTTTCCCCCCACCAAACATATCACCATACTGAGCTGGATCTTACTTCGGTCTCCTGCCGCCAATCATGCCAGAAGGCAACAGACCTAGTGCTGAAACACCTTACAAGTCACTTCTGACTTCCTGTTTTCTTTTGTTTCATTTTTACTTTAGGACAGTGTCTGAGAGCAACAAGATACTTTCCTAAGAAGGAATGTCTTCATTTCAACATAAGAAATACCAAACTACCGAGTATGTGGTAGGAATGTTATTGCTGTATTGAGGTAAAAAAAATACTAAAGTCATTGAAGTAATTCTGTAAAAGCTGGTGAGTATTTAAATACCAGTTACTACATAACCAACTGAAGTACTTTGGATAGTTTAAAGACTTACCATGTTTCCCAGCTTTCAAGGTGTTTTTTCTCATTACAGTGTACCATAGGGTGACTGGTGTTCAGCTGTTTTCCTATAAGGAAACAGGAACTAAAATTAAGGAATGCTCTGGGTAGTTTGTAAAACAGAAGTGCAGTTCCTCCTTGTACAGCTCTCTTTACTGGAGATAGATTGTGAACTTAGTTTACTGCATCTCCTACAGGTGGTTCTTTAACTTAGTTTCCACAATTAACTTGCAGAATCCAGAGACAGAGATTAGTTTTACATTTCGGTGTTTCACTCTTAAACACAAAAAGAAGAAAATAAACTCATTTTAAACAGGCCCTAGTTATTACGTCCCAGTGACAGAATTAAATCTATTTCACAGTCTTCACAACTAAGGACTTCTGTCTTTCATAGGTAAAAACGTGATGCCTAAGGCCTCTGGTTCCTTTCATTCATGCTTATATGATTTTCTCAGCAACATTTGCTGTAAAAACTCACTTAAAACTCACTTTCTAATATCTGTAAAATAAAAGTAAGCTGAAACAAGATTCTGACTCATGTTTAAGTGACCATTTGATTTAGAGCAATTAAATACTTCTTTTCAGAAGGTTTGCAGTATAAGAACATTGTCATGATAACGTTGCATGGGACCTTTGTGGCAGAAGTCTATATTCAGCATTAGCCTGGTTGTTACTATATTACAGGAATCCTTAAGTAACAAAGCAGAAAAATTTGGAATGCCAAAATATTCCTTCCCCTATTTTCCCCATTTTGTTCCTCACCCTGGAGTATGCACACAAGATTCTGTTTTCATCAAAGACGAGACCCATGCAGTAAAAAAAATCTTGAAAAATAGTGCTTTGTTCGTTGACCCATATGCTGAGTAGTACAATCTCATTTATCTCCTGTGCCTAAGGAGAGGACGAATTAGAATCTCTATTACATAAAGTAGGATGATGAATGGATTTGGAAGAAATTTGAACAAACCATACACTTTCAATTTTTTGCATTAGCCACTGTTTGTAGTTCAGCGCGAGCTTTTTCAACCTCATCAGAGTAAGTGAACCGTAAGTTGTTCACACTTGGGAATGAATGGAGAAAATGGAGATTCAAAAGCGAAAATATAAATCTCTGGCAAACTCAGCTCTGTCTTTGCTCACATCCTTTATCCTATCCCAGTTATATTAAGAATGTTCCACTTCATCGTAAACACTGGAAAATGAAAATTGTCAACCTGAAAACACACATTCTGTATTTCCTGCAGTCTTAGGTGTTCGATAACAGTAACCTTAGGCCAGTATTATATTCACATCAGTTTCTCTCTTTAGGCACGTAACTAATCCCAATGAAACAAGTAGAACCACTTGCATATTTAATGCCTTGCTGGATTATTTCCAATATACGGTAGTCATATTTCATCATATGCTAACTAAAGGAATATGCATACCACCTTAACTCTACCTAAATTATAATGTTAGCTTGATTAACCTAAAAAAAAAAAAATAATTCTGCTGTGTGCAGAGTGAAAAAGACATAGGACCATTAGTGGAGACACCCATTGATACAAGGCAATATATGAAAAGTTTATATTTAAATACCTGTCTCTTTGTTTGATCTCCGAGTCTAATTATCCCACCCACCACAAACCCAGAAGAAACATCTGGCTTTGTAGTTTAATAAGTCTCCTGACATCTTAGCATTCTAGACATGGAAAAATTGCATTAAAAACATATACAAGTTATTTCAAGTCAGTTCAAGCTAAATATTAGTGTCCCAATGAGTTGTATTTGTTTCAGCTCTGAAATACATAGGTATTCAAATTAAATAGCTCCAGGATATGTGCACAGCACTTCCCTTATCTAACTCAAAGCCACTGAGTTTCCAGAGTGGGTTCTTTAGAGCAAAACTCTCATGCCCTTTGGAGTTTTGTTGTGGACTCTCTGGCATTGTCTCAGCTATGCCCTGTTCCAGAAGCATGCCTAACATTTCTTCTGTCCTAGAGGAAGTGGAGAACATCTCCCACATTCTTTGACTGGGCAAGAGAAGATCATTTCATGATTGGCTGGGTCAACTGGCAAAGGGATTTTGCCCAAACCTGTGAGAGTCCAATGCACGCACAGATAACCTGGAACTGTTGAGGTTGTCCATGGTTGCTCTATGAGTCGGTCTTCATCACCAGTGCTGTTCAACCTTCCAGAAGCTACTGCTTTGAGGAACTGAGATACAGTAATGAGCAAGTTGCAATGTGTTTTGAGTAAAACTGTACCAACTTGTTCACAGACTGTAGGAGAACAACTTTTCAGGATTCAGATGTCCACTGAACCAGTTTAAGCATGAATCCTTGGTGTGCTTTTACAATGTATTTACATACCTTAGCATGCTATGATGCTATTACAAAACTCGTCGGAAACAAGTTTTGTCAATGAGTTTTGTCTTGCTTATCCACCACAAAACATGTTATCTAAAAAGATAAAAAAATCACTGTCTAGAAATGAAATCTCTGAAGCGCAGGTTTAGTTTAGAATTGCAACAATAAACTAGAAGAGTAATTCTGAAGACAGTGAGTGCTTTTACAGCACTGTTTTTCAGTATGACTTAGGAGATAAAATAGAAGCCAGCAATATATGAGCAGTTTTTTGGAGTCCATCAGCCTGAATTAAGACACCAGAGAACATAGGCCTATGGCAGCACCTGGGCCAGGACATCCCAAAAGCTAAATAGCTTGCCATCCATATACTGTATTCTCTTCTATCCCTGATCCACCTAACTGTATGCCATATTTAGACTATATACCAAAGAAAAATTACAGTATATCAGTCATAGCCTAAGAACCCCCTCATAGAAACATGGTGCTCTGTAGGCGAAAGGAACTGTCCCCATCATCTGCATTAAGAAAACATGATGTGAAGCACAACATGCTATTCAGAAACTGTTATGTGTAGAAACCACATGTGCTGTTCTTTTGTAACTCTGTTTTTAAGTAGGAAAATAAGTTACTGAGCTTTTACTTTACCAGAACAGGGTAATGTTATTGGTCTTTTCCTTACTCCTTGTACAGTGATTGGTGGTGGTGATTGGTGGTTGGTGAGCTGAAAAACCTAGTAATTACACAGACCACTAGTCAACTGTCTCTAAGAACATCAAAGCAAACCTTTTGGCAAAGGTTTGACAAAGGTCTGGGAGATATTTGGCACCCACAGCATTGAGAAACAGGATCAACGCACACTACTGAAGCCTCCAAACCCCAGGTGTCAACTGTTTTGGAGTATTATGCTTTCATCATTGTTCCACATAGCAGTTCTCCTAGAACACCATCATGGTACCATCCCTTGATATGAGCCCCAAGCTCAAATGACTTGGTCCTTTGTGGTTCCTTAAATACAGGCAGAGAACTGTATCCAAATTGAATACCTGAAAATTAATGTATAAAGTATGTTCATATAAACTCACATGATCATTTTCTTTATACTACACGTTGCTGTCTCCCATTACTGAGAGATGCCTGAGTCTATTATGTGCTTATGGAGTGAAATAACTGCTCACTTATGGCAGTGAACATAATCTGAGGATGTTGCAATAATCTGTTTCTTAATTGATCAAAAAAATACAAAACACTACTCTTAGATTTAACAAATCATAAGTCTTATATATGCCACTGAAAAAAAAGCACCTCCATATTGAAAAATGGAGAGCAAATAGATGCTTTGACTATGAGAAGTTGCCAAGAATTTTATGCACCCTTTTATATTGTGTTCAAAAGCCAGGAGAAATATTGGTTCATTGTTTATATGGCAAATGACATTATTTTAAGTTGGTGCTTGGGGGAAAAAAAAATCTTGGGTGGTTTTTTTTTTAGTTCTTTAAGTAATATTAGCAGGATATGCTGGGAAAATATTGTAAAGCTTTAGAGGTCTGAGTTCCTCATTCTTCTAGATGAGATTTGCAGTCCAACTTTAAGGAGAAATTGACACAAATTTTCCATGACTAAGACATGAAAGGAAGTTTTACTTATAATAGTCTTGTAGTATAAACTTTATTCTCTTGAATGATTAGACTTTAGTTACTGTGGCTTTGGTCCTATTCAGTTCTGCCAGACACAGACATAAAACCGGTATTTCCAAGTTTTAAATTATAAGACTACCGTCCTGTACAACAGGTGCTCAGACAAACCATAATAAATTGAAGGTTATGAAAAATGAAAAGCCTAAGACAGGCTTTTCAAAAAGCAAGTAAAAAAGCATGAATGTTAGAAAGAGCTTTCAATTTTAGGTCTGAATCCTTTATCGGCATAATTCTAGATTGAACTTTAGGTCTGCCATTTAAAATGGTGTGGTAACCACATTTTCACCTTCATCTAGCTGCTTTCTTTGCTAGTGGGAGACCGAAAATTTGTGCAAAATACGATAAAATCAAAATACTGTTTGGCAGTGGCACAACAAGAAGTTTCTAAAGCATGTTTTTGCAGGACAATGCCACCAAGACCACTGGCCAGAAACACTTTACAGAACATTTTGCAGAAAGCAAATAGAGCTTGATATAGTGCATATCAACACCATGGGGTAGCCTTTCATCCTCCTGGGGGCAGCTACCTGCCGTGTCCTCCGTTCCTTTCCTTCCTGCCCTGCCTCTGCAGACAACAGGCTTGTCCGTGGTCAAATAGACATCCAGAAGCATGCTCTGGAGGACCCACAGAGAGGAAACAGACCCCATGTGCTCCTCAGGCAGCCAGCTAAAATTCAAGGCTACTTGGGAAGGGGCAGTCATTCGAGGGCTGAGAGGCAAAATGGGTCATCTTGGGTCAGTTAAAGCTTTAGCCCGGTTTTGAACTGAAGTTCCCAGGGGAGCTGAGAAGTAGAGCTGCGAGCCAAGCCTTAATTCACTGTCCGGAAAGGCAAACAGAGAACTAGTCATAATTAGATAATGGGAACCCCTTTTAATGACCTGCCCATATGTTGCTGTATAGATCATCTATTATTAAGTAAATATGCTCTCTGGGATTTGAGCTCAAAAACAACACCAGGTAGCTATTTACCAGTGAAGAGAAGCCATACAGTCAAAATTTACAGAAGTCAGGTCATATAAGGTAAATGCCATGATCAATTTGCTGTTTAGGCAATAGTGGAGTGAAATTCTATGTTATTTTTCCTATACTTGGAGGGGATGTGCTCAGAAGATTCACCTGGAGTCATTAATAGCATGACATAGCTGTTACAGGGCAAGACTGGTGGGGAAAAAAGACACCACCCACTTCTGAAAAGTGTGTTATAGCTCTTTCGGTCTTCACCGGCATTATAGGGGGTTATCTGAGCACTAACACCGTTCCAGCTTTGCTGTCCAAGGATCTATGGTATCATATACAGGCACAGTTTACTGCACAGGATTTAAAAGACTGTGATCAAAGTCATAATTCCTTGCAAAATTATTGTTTGCAAAGCAGAGCCCCAGCTCCCAAGTCAGGGCCACTTAAGGACAACTGCAAACTCAGTTGTGTGCTATGGGGTAATCTGAAGGTAATCACTCAAAAGCAACTCAGACTTTTAAACTGCACATCTGATGTCATGAATTAAACTTAATTTACTACCAGATGAGGGAAAAGTGAGCTGTGGTCAGATACAACCCTTCGTTTTCATCAGAAGTCTTATAAAGCTAGAGCACTGGTCTTTCAGTGAGATTCTTCCAAGTGAACCAGTACCAGAAACTGTTAAAGAGATGTAAGGAGCATGTTGCAGTTGTGGCTGCAGATTTTAATGGAATTTAAAATAGTAATACTAGCCGTTTTGTGACTACTAACAAGATAAAGCTCTTAGGTAAACCTAGTTCTGCTTTGCAGATCTATACTGCAGCCAAAGCATAACTTCTGTGCAACTTCTCAGCCAGCAGTTGCAACTTTCCTTTCCCTTTTGCAGTAGTTCTGATGGTTAGTCAGTTCCTACCCCAATGGGAAATATCTCTCCAAAACAATGGTGTAGTAACACAATGATGATGACAAGAAATATCCCTATTGCTAACAAAACACCTTTTTTCTCAAGTCAGTCATGTCCTTACATCTGGAGGAACTGAAAATGAAAAAACCTCACACATGATGGATGTTTTCTCATACGTAAGCAAAAAACGTGTGTCTGTCTGGCTATGCTTAGAAAGTGAGGAACATCACTACTTTCCAGGTGAGATGACAGAGCGCTTGAAACTTCAGTAAATACCTAGGCCAACCTTGACAGCTGAAATCGGAGCCTCTGATCAGTTCCTCTGCATTAAATCACTGGTTAAAATTTTCTGTGTTGTTCCTGTGACCTCCATTAACACACAAGGATCAAAGAAGAGGCCGAAACAGCAGCTTTGACAAAGTTCAGAGGAGTATGAGAGCAAGGTGAGGGCAAGCATCTGAACAAATTACTATCTGTGGAAAGCATTAGCAGCCAAAGAGGATGAGGACAAGCAGAAAGTGCTGGTGGCAGAAGCATGTCAGATGAGAACCCACATTTTGTACCCTGGGCTGAATTCAGGATTCGTCAGTCCTCCTCAACCCCCTGCTGCTGCTGCCAGTAATGAGCGCCGCCACCTGCAAGTCCACTGAGCACACAGGTGTTTAGTAATAGCACAGCATAACCAATAGCTTAAAACAATTTTCCCATCTTTACTGAAAAAATTCCTCATCTGATGGGTTCACACACCATCAGTAGGGAGACAGCTACCATTAGAAATCTCAGCAGCATCCTGGTAGGTCAAACAGGCAGCCTAGCCACCGTCGGGAAAATAAGGTTATTTCTCTAATAGCAATATGCAAAAAAGATCTTGTGTTTGCTGTCTTCTGTCATGACTCAAATGTGGAAGGAAGGCTGGGAATAGAAAAGGTTGTCAGATTAAATTTCACTACAGTCTGTTGCTGCTGTCCTCCTGGTAACAGTCCTGCTCCAGTCACAGAAGAAGGGAGGTTTCCATCAAGCTGTTTTGGGTACCTGTGCTGTACAGGTGTTTACCTTACCTTGTACTTGGTGGGGAATGAATTATTCACACAGTGCTGTGTATTTCTCTTCTTTGCCAAAGACCAATGTTTGAGAGATGTTATGGAAGAGTTTGTGCCTTGCTCAGAGATTGTGAGATATTAAAAAAGGAGAGGGAGGGTGCAACTTAGTACTTCGCAGAACAAGCTACACCACGTATAAATGCTGTCACTACATTGGCTGTCAGCCCAAAGTGATAAGATGGAAATTTGAAGCACTAAGAATGAGGTCTTAAAGTTCCTATTTCATTATGCCAAAAAGCTGAGAGTACTTCGTAAGCCCCAATTCTCTAGATCATCATACAGAAAACAGGACACAGAGTGCCCACTCACAGCTGTAAGAGGATGATCCATCCATTCATCCCGACTCTAGCTCCTGAGTCCAACTGACAGTGGCAGAAAATAGATACAATTTTATACTACATTATGTTTTTACAATTCAGGGGGGCTTTAAAACATGCCTTTGGGCCTGTTGAAATTCCCTACTCCTTCTGCAGCCTGTACTGAATACCAGTCCCAACTCTTCTCAAATGCCTCTTCATTCAAAGGTTATGCCACATGGCTGTGGAGGATCATTCTTTTCAAACTTCACTTCTATTATTTTTTAAAAGAGGTCCCTGATGCCCTCACAAAAGGAAATAAAGGTTATAAAGAAATAACATTCGAAAAAATTGAAAAGCTCTTCACTGCACTGTCTAATCAGCCTGGAAAATACACTGCACATTTATTAAATACCAGGTTTTACTCAGGGGAAATCTATGGGAAAAACAAGGGAAAAAGATGCTCTTCTGCCATTCTGCTTCTCCCAGTAAATCAACATTAGCATTTATGAAAAGAGAAGAGCTATTAACCACACGCTAATAATTCTGCCTTCATTTGGCATGGAAATTAGTCTCATACATAGGAAGATTTTCACCCCTTTTCATACAGATTGCCCATATTCACCAGTGGGAACTAAACCCTGGCAAACTTTCCCTGGAGAAATGTCCTTATCCCGAAAGGCAGCAGCCCCTGCGGGTTCCGTCTGTTTCACTAAAGCCTTTCTACGCTGTCCCTTTGCAGAGCACCCAACTATCTCACACGTATGGCATTAACCCTCTCCAAACCGTGGAGCTGCCTTTTGTCCTCTGTTCCTCTGAAGGCTGGGAAGATATCCCCATGGGGATGTTATGGAAAGGTGCTTACAGCTTGTTAACGTCCTTAACCCAAAGGTAAGCTCAGCACAAGTTGTGCTGCTCTTCTCTCTGTGTCAAGAGGTTTGCTGGAAAAGGACAGCTGTACTCCAAAGCGCACTCAGTAGACCTGTTGTTAATTACGTCAGAACCCTAGCTTTGTTTTTCAAGTAGTTCATGAGTCCAAAATGACCACGAAAGGATTGTGCCTAGCAGTTTCACAAAAACATGTAAAAAATTACCATTATGTCACAAGATTGAACACAAGGTTCAGTCTTACTCTAGCTATCTATTATTTGTGGAATATCTGCTACAATGAAGTGTGAAATACAGTACTAACAACAGCTCCAGATTTAACCATAACACATTGGCAATGACACTGTAGTAAGGCTGTTAACAAAACTTGAATTACAGATGTATTAACTTAAAACACTGAGATCAGGTCTTCCCACAGCAGCACTGCATCAGCAGCAGATACTGGTCACCTGAATTGCTTCTTTTTAATTTGCAAGGCCAGCAGTACGTTCTTAGTCGCTTGGCTCTGTTACAGGAATTAAATAATAGACTAAATTAGCTAATGTGCAGCATGCACTCTACCTTTAACAGCAGTGAAATTGCTTCTAATACATAGGCCAAACCTTCCACAGCCAGAAGCTACTGACTATGATTTGCTTATTTGTATAGTTTTCATATGAAATTGTAGATATGTTTCAATGCTGCTGTGCTGATGCACTAAAACCCGATGTTAAATATCCGGGCTATATCATCTCCATCAGCATACAACTTGCATACATATACGAAGGAAGAAAATAAGGGGTTACTGTTGTCTATTACAGAAATCAGCAGGCACATACTAGAAGACAACCTGCTTCACTTGTGCAGCGGTAATTTCTGAGCTGGTCACCACGTCCCCCTGTGCAAAGCAGCATTGTACTTCATACAAGAATGCAACTGAAATACCAGCAGTAAAACAGCCTTGGTCTTTGTGCAGCCCCCTCACTTCCAGCTGGAGCACATGCTCTTTTCTCTAGTAGCTCTTCACCCACACAGCAGAGCATTGTCCGGGAAGGCCAGAAGAAATGAGGTGCCCCCATAGCGCTTTCATCCTTGCAGAGTGAAATGTGTATTGATTTTGAGTGTTTGTTTCACATAACGTTTTTAACTGCATCCGGCAGAAAGCTTTGAAGCTGTTAATTTAGTTTAGTTCATCTACCCAATTTTCCTTTTGCTTTGATTCTACAGTCTGCAGCCTAGCACTTAAATGCCCATTCTTCTTTCAATGTATTTCAGTAGCTTGTTTGTATTTTCATCCATAAACAAATGTGTTCAGCACAGTAGCTGGAGTTTTTTGGGGTTTCTGTCATCCAGGCTTTCATACAGGTTGTGGCCTCCAGCATATTACGGTTCTCATTTACCATAGATCTACAGTCATAAAGATTTTATATATCAGCGAGAGTAATACTACCCCAACTCTCTCACCGGGCACACGGGACACTGGCTAGTGAATAACTTCTTAACAGTAAAATACCACTTCTGCAAACCCAGTCTGCTAACTGATATTTCAGAAGAAGGATAATTTGAAGACTAGCTATTTGCTATTTGCTATATCTGCTTAAAAATATTGTAAACCTTGATCCTTTTGTAAATCCTGGAAACAGATGTCTCTACGAATGTTGTTTCTGAGGTAAAGATAACAGACCTGAGATGCAAAGCCAAGCAGTTGTCCATTCTCCTTTTCTCTCCCATACAGAGCTTTTTTTTTTTTAAGCCAAAATAATTATTTTTTTTTTAATGTCAGGAAAATATTTAATTATTTTCAATGAAACAGTTGACTGTGTTCCATTATGCCTGTCTGCAACCAAAAATTTACAACCCCAAGGTCATCAGCAGGACACAAGGTCATCTGCGGGAAAAGACGTGATACATAATAGAACTGTAAAAATACAATTCCCTGTTGCTGTAGTGACAAGACAAACAGAAACGAGTCACTGAGAAACACTTTCAGACTGAGATTTCTGTCCAAAGTACACAGGGGGTTATTTGGCAGCTGTCTTATCATTGGGGTGCTCTTGAGTGAGATGGGAGCCTGAGCAGCCACTGCTCATGGGAGCCGCAGAACAAAAATTACTGCAGCCAGCAGCCTCAGTGCCTTACAGTCACAGTCCACAGCTGCAGGTAGCTAGGGTGATGAAATCTGTGCACAATCAAGAATTAGTTTGGATCTTGGCATGCAATACTGAGGAAAAGGAAGCTGAGATGGAGTCCTTCAGTAGTTTGCTTTGCAGTCAAAATGGTTCATCTGGTGTAAATACTCCTGGGAAATCAAATTTCCCCATTTTTCTTTCCTTTTTTTTTTTTTAACAATTTAATTATCAGTAATGTCATTTTGCCTAGCTTGAAATAAATCCACTTTATGATGAAGATAATGTTTAAGCCAAATTTTCCTTGCATGTCTTGCTACCTGATTGATCACCAGAGAATTTGCCGTGAGTACCTGACACTGATTTTTTTTTTTTTTAAAACTAGTGGTGTGATCTGTTATTCTTTTGCCAGGTAAAGCCACACTGATATGAAATTTTGTCATTTTACTGCAAGGAAATTATTTCCATTTGAGTTTATTTTTACTTTATACTTGTTTCTGTGCTTTTAGAAGATCCGTCCTGGTGTGCTTGCCTTACTCTGTCACACATGTCATTATAAAACTATTAAGAATAACTAGGTTCAGTTACACCTGACATTAATTTACAGAATTAATTTTTCTGCTATTTAAATGGAAAGAGGTATGTAAATCAACCTGGCTCAAAAAGCAAAACTAGAGAAAGCTAGAAAATTTATGACAGTGAGAATACACTGGACAAGAAGGTTTTGCTTGTTAAACCTTTGTCTCTTAGTGAACACAAAAAGTTCTGGACTCATGCTAACAAGGTTCTCCCATCCATCAAAAAAAGACCCTAATTAAGACACTTCAAGCTTTCACAGATTGTAATATTCCCATGTGTGCTATTTAATTTTTCAAAAGTGTAAGAAACTGCTTCTATTATCAGAGTTTAAGAAGAAAAATGCACACAGCGGTATATTTTGTGCAATTAATGTGCAAAAAATGCACATAAAATGCAATGGTATTGAGGAAGCAGGTATATGTGAACTTTTCTGAAATTACATACTAAAAACCTGAAAGTTGCTCATTCTTCTTTTCTCTCATCTCTAATATTGCTGTTCTAATGTTTCATGGTCAATTGCTATTTTAAAAAAGTCACCCAACAGATCTTCCTACTATTGTAGTTGTTGAGCTGTCTGTTTCAAAGCAGTAATACAGAAAAGCACTAGTAAAAAAAAAAAAAAATTTAAAAATTTAAAACATCATAAATTTCAAGACAATTTTAGCATGTTCTTAGTAATGGAGAGTGTTTAGCGTCTTGTAATCCTTTCCAAATATTTTTAAAATTCAGGCCAGGCAACTTTAAAAGTATACTTTATCAGACATCTTAAAAAATTGTGGAATGATAGAAAGGTCCTTTAAAAACAGATTGGAAATATTCTAGCATTCTGGTCTCTCAGCTCAGAGCAGGTTATGGTGCCAAACAGACCCACCGCAATGAGTGGCATTCACACCAGCTTCAGAGAAAAAGAGAAAAAAAAAAAAACAAAACACCACCTTCTGCTGTAGATCTGGTGGCAGAACAAATAGCATGGAGAAAAAACACCCACCTGCACCCTGTCGGTGAGCACAGCTGATTGGGGGCTAACAGAATGCATTTCAACAGCCAGCATGCGCCACTAGTTTTTCTGCTTGCCATTTCATGGGGTCTTTGCCCCACTTAGTTGCCTTCCCGTTCTTTCAACTTGTGGGCAGATGTGGTGCATTTCAACCACTTCGTCCATTTACATTCTCACTTGACCCATGCAGGTGTCTTCCCCAGAGCATCACTTGACACTCTCCATGATGAAAGGACATTAGAGAGCTTTTGTCCCTTGGAGCCCCAAGCGTGCTCATTATATTTATGATGGAAACAAACTTTCCAAACTGTCCCCAGCACTGATCTAATTAACAGACAGTTCTGTTCACCAAAGGCTTAAAAGTAGCCATCCTAAAGCCCTATAAATTCAACAGACCATTGTTGTTTTAAAGTATTTGCTTCAGTGCTCAGTTGAAAAGGAAAGTCAGAGATGGGGCTCTAAATAGTTTTTCAAGACTAAGAAGCCCATCTATTCTAAGTTTTAAGTAAGAGTATACAAATGCCCAAAGGTCAAAACACACCTTTCCTTTATATGTCCAATGCACTGTAATTTTTCTTTGTAGGAAAGCTGGCTAAATAGCTGACAGTCCCTAGCATATACAACTGTGTTGGGTTTCTTTCACAGGAAATGTCAGAGATTAAACGGACTCTATCAGCAAACTAAATATGACCTGGCAGGATTCCCCTTAGGTAGCAAATCTGGTTTTAATGGAGTAACTCTAACTTCATTGAAAGAAATTTGAAAAATTACCCGGTTTTCCTTTCATTCACACTGCTTAAACATCCCTCCCATGTTTTGCTCTCCATTGTTCATTTTGGTTCCTTTCCCTTGAATTCTTGGTTCCAGTGACAAATTACCTGATGCACAATTAGTAAAGCCTGCCATAAAAGCAGAGTGTTAAGCACTGTACTTCCCATGGAAGTATTTTTTGTGAATGTTTACAAGCAACATTTTCAGTTTGGGTAACACCAGGTGATTTTGTGGAATACGTATCAGGTTTCTGTAGTAAATCTGAGAAAGTCTGAAGTGGACTTCAAACACAAAGTTGAAATGAAAAGAAAAACAAAACAAACTCACTCATGTAAGAAATTAAAACCAACCATTTACCTTGATCTCATTTATTCACCAAGATACTATTATTTTTCAGTCCAACCCACATATCCTCTTTTTTTCCATATCGCAACAGTCTTTTTTTTCTGCACACAACATTTTCTGAAAAATGCTTCTTTTTTTCACCATGCCGTGTTTATGCTAATGAGAGCTGGTAAATCTTCCTGCAGTACCTCTTACCAACCTTCACTGTTTTTTTAAAGGTTTTGTATAAAATTATCAAGTCAGAATTAATCAAAAGGTTCATTAAGATCAAACAAATTTACAAGCAACTGCTGTTGCAATGTAATCTTCAGGAAAATCTCTTGCATTTGAGTCATCCCAGCAGAAATCTAGCTTTTCTGCATTCATTTCCATGGAATTACTTTTGGACCTACCCCTGACTCACAAGCATTTTAAGTTGTATTTAAATTACCAACCAGACTGCATTGTCTGAAGCAATTGTTCTGTCTGTCTGCCTATCTATCTACAGATATAGAGACATAGATATGTAAATATATTACCTCAAGAATATTTTCAGATGAGTATACAATAGATTTTTTTAACATAATGATACTTAGGTGCCCTTGGATCACCCAGAACCAAGTACTTTCATGAACTCATGTGCCATATGAGTAAGAAAGGCAGCAGGGAAAGATACAGTGGAGTGAGAGATAGAGTGGAGTGAAATAGCTCAGAGCAGTAAAAGGTCTGTCCACTCCCATTTTTAAGCACGGTTAAGCTATTGTGACCATTTTCAGAAATAGCTGTATTGAAAAAATTAATGAGTTTTCCACTCAAAACTTGTGTCTGCTCTAACGCGCAGGCAGCCTTGCAGGTCCCATGTGTATATTTCACTCATAAACATGCCCTATCACCACACGCTCTAAATTAAGAAGATGGCACAAACACTTGGAGTCTTTCATTGTCCTTACTTGGTCTGTATAGTCTAAAGGAATAAAAAAAATTCCTTTTCCAAAGTTGTATGAACTTATCACAGACAATTCTGCCTCCCAATGAATTATTTTCTGCCTGAGAAAAATTGTCCCCTTCGATTTGCAGATTCTTCCCAACATCTGCTTTTAGTATAAAAATCTGTGGGCTTATTTGCCCCTCACATTAAAATCTTTGCTTTTCTGATGCTTATGCTAGCAGATGTTGAATGAAAAGGGTCTGGCAAGTTGTGTTACGATATATTGTGCACATCTTCCAGTGCATTTTTGCACTGAAGTCACTTGCTGGCATTAGCATCTCCTGGCAAACACCAAAAAGCCAGTAGGTACTTCTTTTCTGTATTCTGTGCAGAGCACTGGGAGTGGGAGAGCCTGTACCGCCGCACTCCACACAGATACAAACTCCCCTTTTCAGTGTTTACCATTAGTGACATCCTGCATTCCTGAAAGCAAGAATGAAAATGACAGATTTCTCCCTCATACAATACACTCAATGAGTTTTGGAAAACTGTATACATGACTCATACAGAGAGGAGCTGAAACTACTCAAGTGGAGCCCTATTCCAACTAACAAGGACATACAGAGTTGCACCTTGCCTACTGAAGGTCTTAGGAGACATACTGGTTTAGGAAAGTGCAGCATAACAGTGTCTTTAACCCATTTCGGAAGAAGGTTGAGACAGATCATGAGTATGCCCACCTCCACAATGGCAAGTCACTTACAGGATTATTTCAGAGAACCTCTGAGATCACAGTATCTGATCCACAAAGGCCTATTGTGAGGCTATTCTCAATGTTCTCTTTTATTTGATATGCCCTTGCCGTAGCAGGACCTAATTTCATTTGCAAGGCCAAGGCCATCATGTCACACAAAGCAGAACTGAGGAGCAGAGGAACACAAGAGGCACCAAGATGAACACGTATGCTCGATAACAATAAATATTGATAGCACTCTCTTCACAGAGCTGAAGTGTAGGAGTACTCCTCTTTAAATTTAACACAAAAACTAAAGGTGGTATGAAATTCAACAGCTTTGTATCCAAGAATACACAGGAAGTGTCAGGACATGAGGAACTCAGGTCAGCTGTTTCTGAGTGTTGGCTCAATATCTTAAGCGTAAGTCCATCATCTGTTCAATACACCCATTTGATAACAGGTAGTAAGAAAAAGATTTTTTTACTCCTTACAGAAATATTTCTGTACTTACAATCTTTTTGCCTATTGATGTCCCTTGCTAAGGAAGAACATCTGAAAGAGAAAAGAAAGAAAAAAACCCAACTTATTAACTTGGAAATTTGTTTTCTAATTTCACTTGCATATTTGAAGCAGACTATCCTATGAATAATGGGAAACTGTATGATCACTCCAACTGAAGGAAAAGTGTACTTGTTTCTCTACCTACTGCCCTTTTTTGTCAACTATGGTGCTTTGTGTCACGAATTTTGATTTTTCAAAGTATCCTTATGCACCCACGCACCAAAGTTTCTATCATTCTTCCCCCAAAATCCCCAGATATGTCAATGGTAGTTTAAATTAAAGAAAGGAGAACAAAGAAGTGTTAGTATGTATAAGTAGGGACTAGCCAAATGAAACAGGTCGTTTCATAAAACTCCAAGAAAAGAAGGGGTTAACGAATTTTGTTTTCACTGACAATCAAGTCTAGAGCACAGTAAAAGTTCTGGCAGATACTCTCTCAAAGTGAGGCGGGCTTTTGCAGCCTGACTACTTTATTCCTCTGTGTGTTGCCAATTAGTAGTTGCCTAAAATCAGTATTAATAGAATAGTGCCCAAGCATTAAGACATTTAGAGGCTGTTGTAGGTTCCAAGCCAAAAGCTGATTCCAGCTGATTTCCACACTATTCTGCTCAAGGGTATTTTTAAGTCACCATTGCCCCTAGAGATGGCCATTTTCTGTTGTTATTTTGAATACAGATGGTGATCTCAGCTCTTGGCTCAAAGATTCCTGCATTCTTTTGTAAGCTCCTACACAAAGGCTTTTGTGCTTTAAAACAGATGCCCAAGGGACTGTGTCATTGCCTCAAGAGGCTGGGCTAGAGAAAGCCAGATGCCTGCAGAGAGACTGATGTCCTGGTGATACGTGTGGAAGATGCGTCCCCGCTCTTCTATAAGTGCTCCAGGCCAGGCTGGATGGGTGCCTGAGCAACCTGGTCCAGTGGGAGGTGACCCTGCCTATGGCAGGGGGGTTGGAACTACGTGATCTCAAGGTCCCTTCCAACCTAAACCATTCTATGATTCTGTGATTCTGGGAGACTCTGGGGAGTGTCTCCCCCTGAGCCACTGGCTGGGTGGTGAGTTCACACACAGTCTGTCTCCACCGCCAAGAACGAGTCAAGCAGGTTCCTCACCAAGGGCTTCTTTCATGCATGCCCTTTACCAGCCAGTGATCCCACATCCTAGCAAATAGAGCAAATCTTCCAAAGATGCGTAGTGATCTGGACAAGCTAGGCCTCCAACCCTCTGCATTTTAACAAAGGAGAAACTATTCATCTGCTTCAGATAAACACATGGCATCTAAACTGGGTAGATGGGTGAGAGAAAAAAGGGTCAAATACTGCCAGGACTAGAAAGTCTTATAGTACGGCCAAAAGGGAGAGTTCCTCTGGAGATGATTCAGTATCACATTACTGCTTTTATCATAGAATTGTCACTTTCATCTAGTGACATTTACTGAACCCCTTCCACTAAAACGGTCTAAGGCAAAAGAATATGTATCTTCAGGATGGCAGAGGAAAGATGGTCATAACCAGTTTTGAGAACTGCCAGACAGTGACAGGGCACTCACATTATTTCTCCCTCCTCCCACCACCTCATAGTTTATATTAGGTGGCAAACTTGATCTCCCAGTGAGTTTTTACCTACATCTCCAGTTTTACTAAAATAAAGCTGGATCTGCTCTTTCAAGATTTGTCCACATCAGTGATATCATTGCTGCCAGCAGGACCATTAATACAGATGACTATTACTCACACATACAAGATGTACCGGATTAGGTCCTTACATGACAATACCATGGAAACCCCAGTCTGGATTTGCCCAGATAAACACACTTAAAGAATCAATAGCTAGCAGGAAAATAAGAAACAAAATAGAAACCCCCAAAATACCACTCTGTATTAGATAGCGTTGTTAGGATGTTCCATACCTGCTGTTTCATAACCCATCTCACAACCATCTGGCACCCTTCTCAAACCAAATACACACTAAATCCAGACTGAACAGCTGGGACACAAAAGCCAGTCATTGCTGGTCAACTGTGCCTATGTATAGGTACAGGTTTTACAAGTCCTAATAAAAAATGAACACTAGAAAGCCTCATTTTATACACCATTTGTTGCAACATTGAGAACCCAGAACCATTTTCTTCCTGAAGAATGAAGTTGTTTAAGATTCTTTTTCGTCTTTTAAATGCACTTTACCTCACCTAATTTATTAAGCATGAACATATAAAGTGAACACAGTTAAGTAGCATTCTGTCAGAAATTTTCAAAGTTTTAGAAGATAACATCATCAGATATAGACCAAACCACTGTTGTTTCTTACTTTATTCCTCTATTTCTTACCAAAAGTTAGCATCTGCACACATCTCGTAAACCATGGAGATGCTTGCAGGAGTTGTCCAGCCAGCAGCCATTCACTGTCACCAGGGGGTAGTGACAAATGTCAGAGCATCATCACTGGTAACAATGTCATCTTAACACTACATCCAATACTGCAGAAGAATATTTGTTTGGAGCGCCACATGAAATGATCAGCCATGCCATAATTTGTACCATCGTGCAGTCTGGTAATTCTTATGCAGTTTTATTCAGTAATCATGAGTCAGGTCATGACTTAGAACCTGAGGACAAAAATAATTTGGTTAAATACAATTCCAGCGCAAGGTAAGAAGGTTCAAGTTTTTCCAGGTTTCCGTAAGGAATGATTCTCACAGCAGGCAAGGCAAACATTTGTTGCTTGCCAGAATTAACTTCACCTGGTTGTTATCAGTAAAATTCAAAAAGTTAAGCATGTGCACTGTTTTCTGCTACCGGTGTTTCAGGCCAGCTGCAGGATCAAGAAGACAACACTGCAGTGTGTCATATTTGGACATTTTCCCAAGGAACAAGAATGGCCAGAAAAGACATCTCTCAGGCCGTGCCTAATGAGGGGAGTATGAATACATCCTTCAAGCACAAGATTAGCAGCAAGCCAAACAGCAGGGAAGGGCAAAGAAGCAGTATGTTATGCATCAGCATTGGGAAGAAACTGAACTCACTCTCTTTCCTGAGAAGATCTCTTCTCATCTGACTCCTGATTTCTGATATCACATTTACTGAAATCATCCGTGAAGAAGAAAGATAACAAACAAGTTCTCATCAGCTGGGTTTCAAATCACTCAATGGCCATGCGTTAATAATACGCATCAAGCGGATGCAGCCAAGGTCAGCAGAGAAAGTAGTTTGAACTACATTCCTCTTGTGCCTTGAGCTTTGAGTCTGGCTCCCAAATGCTGCAGAGCAACACACAGAGACCTAAAACTGTGCTGCAAAATGCAGTGTGTTAAGAGATATTCCAAGCACCTGTGGCATACGTTTCTGCCTCAGTGCAAAGCCCCACAAAAATACCGCATATTCTGGACTGAGTCACTGATGTATTTGACCTAATAGGGAGAAACATCACCCTGAATCCAGACTCTTGAGTGTCACCTTCTCAACAGCACAGCCCAGAACACAGACTAGGGTAATGTGTTAAATCACAAACTCCAGACTTTGTCCACCCGAGTATTTTCATTGTGGTATCTTTTTGTTTCACGGGCTGGGGTGAACAGGAGGGGGTTGGGGGAAGACTTGCTTCAATATGCAGATATCTTACTGCACCTGCTAAGGGATAGAGAGTGTAAGAGAAATGTCCAGAAAATAAAAAGGGTGAAAGAGGCACAGCTCAAATCCATCCTGGCTGTAATCTGCATTGACAACTTTCTACTACGGACTTGCAATAAATAATGGTTGTTTCTAATTTACTAGTATATTTACAACTCCAGATTTTTAACATTCCTTGTAGGAGTACAGATACATTAAAATAAAATAAAATAAAAAAAATAAAGATCTATTCCTGTGAAATGCCGGGGCAGATTGTCTAGTCAGTATAGCTACAGTAATTTATATTTAGGAAGATTTATTTGTTTATGCCTATGCTATTATATACTCTACCAGGTTTTTTAATCACAGGTATTGTATTTCAGTTCAAACTTCATCACCACCATTTTTATATTTTAGCAAATTTCTAAAAAACCGACAGTTCAATGCATAGGACTCAGCTGAAAATATTCAGAACAAATTAAAAAATCGAGTGAACAGGAATGCATCGTGCATTGCAACTTCATTTTAAATAAAAAAATCAATAGTGTTCTGTCTGTAACTTCAGCATGAAAGATAATTCACGTAGAATAACAAATCAACGTTCCGTGTATTTTCTGAAAGTTTAACTGATGATCTCAATGGGCATCACTGGCATTGTTTTAATGGGAGGGATAACATAACATAACATGTTTCTCTCAATTAGTTGTAAACTAAGATAATGGAGCATTATTAGTATGCCTAGACACAAGGAAGACCCTAAAACAACCTGGAGAAGGTATTAATAAGTTCAGTTAAACAGAAGCTACACTGAAATTAATATTTCATAGCCCTGATACAAATAGGTGTGCATAACCTTCCATAACTAATTTGTCTAATATAATTTATGTGGTGGCCTTAAGCTAATGTACAACAGCCACCAGTAACATGCTTAATTCTTTAAAAAGTGCTTGTTTTGTGTGATAGATGACTTTTCTTCTTTGTTGGCTTTGGCACTTAACAAATCTTCCTTTCAAAATCCATCAAGTGCAGTACCTGCAGGAAATCAATTCAGTTCTTAGAAGAAGAACAGTACTGTCCTTGTACTGCATGTGCATATTCACATGCAGGTATCACCATGCTACATGGGTGATCAAATCATTTGACAGTAAATCACGGAAAAAGAACTTCCATCAAGTTCTGAATACTTACAAACTGGCAGATCCCAGGAAAACATTTTCTTGCTCTGATGTATAATTTGTGACTGAGCCAAAGAAGGAAGATGCAATTTCTTAATAGATGCAAGTTATCAGAAAATTTAAAGGCAAACGAGAACCCCTTTTTTCCTGAAAGAAAACCCTGACCCTAAACAAAAGAAAAAGATCCATATCATGTCTCTCAGATGTCATTTGTTTCTTTATGAATGAAACACAACATGAATAATTAGTTCAGAGACAGGCAAATACATAGGTGTATACAGACATATATAGACATTTGTATATATTTATGCACATGAAACAGGCATAAATCAACATTTTATGAGCTTTTCATTACTCAAAAACATCTGGTAGAGCTGAGCTGCAGTTTGACATAGGATTGAAGGGTGGGGAGAATTTACAATTTATTCTACAAATGATCTGTGTTGTTGACAGCAAAGGAAAGAGGGAATTCTTGAGTATAGAATTTTGAAAGACACTACGTGGACAGCTGGATAATACAAATCCAAAAGGCAAACCATGTTAATTGCTTGAAAAATGTATACAACCTATACTAAAATGAACAATCACCACAGCAATTAACCTACCACAATAGTATGAACAAACATTGCATAACTCTCATTGTAGGACAACGCCACAAGTCTTGAAGAAAAGCAATGTCACTGAAATGGTTACCTAATAGAAATTGCTTCTGAGAGTTTCAGCAGTGCTTTAATGCTAAATACCTCCCTGTTGCCTGGGAAAGAAAAGCTATGTATACGTGAAGGCCTGAGGGGGCAACTTTCTGAGAAGTACTCCCATCTGTCACCTATTTGTTACAGAGGTGGTGTTTGGAGAGTGTGAGCATGCCACTGAATGCAATACGATCTGAGTCACGGCCGTCATTGGAACTGCGTTTAGCAATGTATTATGTGAATCGACATTTTGTTTTCACACAGTGGTGGGAAACAGCTTCTCGGAAAGGCCAGGCCATTCAAGTTGGATGGAAAGATCTGGAGCTGAGCATTTACACGGACCGACTATGGGTCCAAATTAAAAGCTATGTCACTGAGCTGCTCTTTAATTTCCAGAATCTAAACCCAAAACCAATAGCTCTTGTATTCTTCTTCTTCCTCAGCCTATAAGAATGAAAGAGAAAAGGTTAGACACACAGCATTATGAATCGGTCATGCTGAATTCCAGGAAGCACTGTACCAGAATTAATCTGTGATTTCCTACCTATTACATCCAAGCACGGAACCTGTCTTGGTGCAACAGCCTGAATTCCTGAGTCTGTATGAATGTAGTATGTTTGTCACAGGTAACATAGATGCATCATGAGACAACTGTTACAAATTCAGTGATGGAAAAAAATCAAGCAACATGAAAAGAAAATAAAATTTATTATTTATAGCTCTAAATCACCAGGTTTCAAAAATATCATGAGGGACTGCTGAAGTCACACCAGCTGTTTTAAATATGTGAAGCTGAGGAAGGCTTGGTTAATAATTGATAAAGTTCTAACAAGAATGAGAGAAGGCGAGAAATCTGAAGAATTAAATAACCAAAAGAGAAGGGGGGAGGGGAAGAAAAAAAAAGGAAAAAGAAGGGGAAGCCTGTTTCCATAGAGCAATGTTTAAGTTAAAATGGCAGTTGCCATTTGACTCATTACAGAAGTCTGCCTATTAACATAGTCTGAGATAACAACGCCTAACATATTTTTGCTGGCCCAATATGTCTGCTGTCGTTTCCACCCTGGAGTCAGGTATTACTGGCTTGCTTCAAGCAATGTTTTTTCAGCAGCCACTCAGTTCAGGCATTGAGTGCACTCCAGTCCAGCAACATTTTGCAAATAAGTAACAATTCCTTAAAAAAAAAAATTAAAATCTTTAAAAGGCAAATATCGAAATGAATAAACAACCTCCTTCTGGTGAGTCCGGTTGGTTCCCCTTAGCCATATGAAAGGACCCTGCAGGCAAGACACACACAACTAAAAATATGAAATATGTCTCTCAGCTGACACACAAGAGAGTTAGGATTCAGATCTTCTCGCAGCCCTGGTAAGACACTCAAACATCCCTTGCTGATGAGGAAAGCATCAGTGAACTGGGGGAGAGGAGCCAGTGCCTGGAGACGCCCAGCCAGATCCTCAGTGCTGCTGAGCTGCCCTCTGCCACCAGCTCCACCCACAGGTCTCACACTGGTGACTTAGTGACACCAGGCACTCCTTAGATTAACCTCTGTGCTTTCTTTCTTCAGACTTTACAATTCTCCTGTAGGTGTTTTCCCTCTTGGATCCTCACACACCTGATGATCCTGTTCCAACCACCCTCGCTCTGTCTGTAGATCTTATCATCCTTATCTCTCTGCAGACATTCTTTCTAGTCGTCCTCACACCTTCTTAGTGCTCTCACTTCTCTGAGACAGGGTTATGCAGCCAGGTGGGATCAGAGCTGGATCCTCACCTATTAGGGATCCCATGTCAGCAGCAAGGGTTACTGTGAGCCTGGGCTCCTTGTCTTAACAGGCACAGATCCCCAGAATGCAGAACACTTCTTACAAGTGTCAGTGGATGCATATCCAGACGTTTGACTCCAGAGATCCTATCTGAAATTTTCTTCACTAGCTCAGGGGAAGTCACAGACTTGGGAGCAACAGGAGAATCTGTCGGTAAGAGAATACGAAGTGACAGAATCCAGGCTGGACTGCACAATGTTCTTACCGAGACAGAAGGATGATGCCAGTGCTTGAATTCAGGTTTCATGAACTGCAAAATGAATGCCCCAGAAAAAAAGGCAAAAGTTTTTTACATAATACAATGTTATTATTTACTTTACCTGGCAACCAAGACTGTATTAAAAATTCACATGATCTGTCTGTTTTACAGAGTTCAAATCTTTAGGAACAATACGCAGTCAAAATGATTAGAGGTAGGAGCGGCTGTAGTTTCTTTCTACTGACTCATTTGACCCTCTCAACTTCCTGATTTTTTAGTTATTTTATTTTTAGTTCCTACACTGTCCCTTTTCATACATTCTATTCTATAACAAGGCTCACAAGAAACTTAAATAAGCCAAGAGGACAGAAGAAAATCAATCACCTGCTAAAGTTAAGATTTAAGAGCAACGAACCCAACAAGGCATACTGGTGCAAACCTAAACGTGTGAAGACAGTTCAGCGAAGCTAAAGTGCTTCCATGAATTGAAGACAAATTTCCAGAACTTCAGGAGTTAATTTAGGCATGTTATTACGCTTGAAATTAATAGGAAATCACACCCTAAACATTGCTCTGTCCCTAAATCTATACAAGAAAAGCAGGCTGGGCATAGACAACAATCTAAAACTGATGTCACGTAGCAAATGGGCCCACCACGCAGTACGATCCCAGGTGGGAGCTACTATTTTTTGGCTAGTGATCCCTGTGCTGTTTTAGTATTAACTAGGAAGACTTGCATAAACACAGATTCAAATCCTACATACCGAAAACGCCAGACTGAGCACATGTGCAGACTGCCTGTGAAATCAGAGGCACGGTTTCCTTTCTCTGCCAGCACTGCTGCTCTGAAATGTAGCTAGAAGCAGATAGATGCATTCACAAGGCAATGTTCAGGATGATTTCTGCCTCTAAGGAAATGAGTAGGAAGCATCGATAGTTCCCTTTTCACAAGACTTCCACATTCTTAAATGGAAGGCACAGCAAAGCCTTCTCGGACGAAAAAAACCCAGAAAATGAATTTTCTTGGGCTGAATTGTCTCTTCCACCCCAGTGGAGATGTCTCAGGTAAAGCACCTTAAATGACACTGAGCAGTTGTGCTTAAGCAGTTCCACCTGTACATTTTTATCACTGATTTTCTGCAGGCAAGTATGTTTTCCCATGATTCAGAGAAAGGCAGCTTTTTTAGTTTGGGCTCAAGCTAGAATTTTCCAAAGCACTAAGACCTTCAGTTGGGAAAAGGAGAATAGACGCAGGACAAAAATTTGTACTCAGTTTTGTGAGAGTGAGAGACAGACAGAGAAAATCCCTTTATGACCTCTTTTTCAAAAGCACAGTGCAGTAGCTAAGCATTAAATAACAGCTCAATAGGTTTCAATCAATGCAGCAAAATAATTATCTGGGAAAAGTTACATAACCTCCAACAAACAAGGTCAGAGATCAAGATATTTTTATACTTGGTTTGTAAGATTCCCTCCTGTATGAAATAACTTACTGGGCAGAAAAAACTCATCATCTTTACAGTGCTGGACACAAATGACCCATTATTTTAGCACCAATTAAGACTCCTTCATGCAGAGATTAATAGAGAAATTCATTATACAATCCCATTGATTATTCTACTTCTCTGAAACAGGCATAACCATAAGTCTATCATCAAAAACCAAACTGCATCTTTTTTTATTTCAGGAGACAATTTAAAAGAGTTACTTTTTGCTCTTTAGTTGAAATAAAACACCATGGGCCTATCCCTATCTGTTCCGCTGACTTGTCCCTTCTCTTTTTCCTGGAATGTGTAATTACCACCCTTTTAACAGAAGAGACACCCAGGCACAGTTAATCAAACCCACTGCTTAAGATCCAGTTAGCAGCCAAATATCTGGCTATGAATGAAGGGCTGAACACCATGTCCTTGCAACAGCAGCTGTGAGATTCAATTATTAACCCATCACAGATACTGCATTAAATAGATCGCTACTGTTCTCAGCAACCATAACCACGTCACCATCACATGACAATTGTAAACGCACCTTATCTGAGGACTGCTGCTTACCTGGCTCCACATATTACATCTTCAGGGCGGATACAGGAACGATTCTGGCACAACTTTCTATTTCTTTGGAGTCTCTCAGTTGAAGATGTTTTATTTTCTTCTTGCTGAGATTCTGCAGTTTCTGACACTAAGCAATAGAATTCCCAGGTGAAATACTGCCCCTTGTAAAACCAGACGGACTGTTGCAATTAGGTTCAGTGCAGTCAGAATTTATTCTGCTGAGCTTGGGACTTCCCATTCAAATTTGTGCGAAGTAATAGGTGCCGTTGCATATCCCAGAGCTGAAGGACCTAGAACAAGGGGGGTTTTTCAGTCTTTTGGAAGGCCTTTGCTATGTTCAGGACATCTCTGCAGGCTGCATGAATAATCCCAGTTTAAGCCCAGGGCTGTGAGCTGACAGAACAAATGTTTGGCTGACATGTTTTGGTTACTGTCCTGACAGTCATTTCCCACCACCTCCACTCCCTCCCAACCCTGAGGTCCTGACAAACTGGAGCTGCCCCTTGGGCTGACAGTTTGGCCGCACTGGTAAAGGGTAACATATGAAAAATTCCCAAATAAATAGAAAGACTAGAGCTCCCCCCACCACTCAAATTTGTCTGTTTACTTGAAGCATAAGGCCATATGATTCAAGCTCAAGAACAGCTACAACGGAATTTTTAGCCCATACCTGTGATGCATTTTCTATGCCAGCCACATCAAAACCAAATACCATCTCAGTTTGTCAGCAGCTGTCCAAAAGTCTTTGAGGACACCAGATACGACCATCAATTTTTAAATTGTGCTTCAAGTTTCCTTGAATATTTTGACATTTCTCTAGTGATGATATTTTCGAGACCAAATACAACTTCCCTGGTCCAGTCTGTATCAGAACCAGAATGTTGTTACAAACTTTTATATTCTCCCACTTGAACCCTTTTTATTGAATTACATTGGCTCTGGTATTACAGCCTTTCCAGTCCTATTTACTATTAAGCGGGGAGAACTGCATCCCCTTCCTCCACTGAACATCTTACAGTAGCTTATACAGTTTAGATATGCTAAACAACTTATACAGCTTCATAATTCCTTCTTTTAGGTTAAGTCATGCAATTGGTGAGCTACCCAAGCAGTCTCACACTCTACAAGGTGCCGGCCCAAAGAAAGTTTCAGTACTTTGCGTAGAGCAGGACATCATATCTTTGACCATTAAGGTACCTCCCCTGGTAAGTTGTTGGTAAACAGCTTACGGTCAGCCCTTTTCCTTACTGTGCTGGGAAGCAACGTGCTCCCAAATAAAAAGTATTACATGCCTACCCTGGGGAAAACATTCAAGATTTCAGATCCTGGAAGGACTGAGGTTCATAGTCGAAACAGGGTGAAGGGTTAGGTGAGGGGTAAGACCTAGGAAAGCAATTCAGTTAACTAGTGTAGGTGGCTACTATGTCTGAGAACTGTTTGTAAGCGGTCTAGTTGTGGGTACTTGATTTTTCCTATACTTTTGTACAGACATATTTGGTAATTTCAGTGGATGTACAGATCACAATGTAGTTAGACTCCTGAGAGCAAGAGCTCTTCTAAGTCAAGAAAGTGCCATTTCGAATAAAAACTTGGAGATATATGTATCTCCAAGAAATCTCTGAGGGGAACACTATACTGTGATAGTTTCTACAGCTAAAATAGTTTTGGAGCTTCTCTGGTCACTTTGGCTGAACTAATTTTATTATCTGTATTCTTTAGTGGTCACTGCCACATGGACAAGATCTGCTTCTGTTGCTATCCTCCTGCACACCAAGCACGACAAATAGTAAGTTCTCCCTTGTCCATGATACATGTTTTTGTTGAACCTTTTTTTTTTGAGGCAGCAAGGGTAGTGAGTCCTGGGGACTAATACCAAGCTCAGATTTCTTTTTATCTCTGCTCACAGGTCACTGGCTATTTCCAGAATGCCAGCAGTCACTGCATGCTGTTCTTCCAAGTCTGATGTTTCTGCTCTCAACTCCTCTCTGAATGAGCTGTCCCACACGGTGGCAACCCCATGACACATTGCATGCAGCTTCTCATCTTACAAGGGCGTGTAGTGATAGAATGAGGGGGGATGCCTTTAAACTGGAAGAGGGTAGATTTAGATTAAATATTAGGAAGAAATTTTTCACTCTGAGGGTGGTGAGGGAATGGATCGGGTTGCCCAGAGAAGTTGTGGATGCCCCATCCCTGAAATTGTTCAAGGCCAGGTTAGATGGGGCTTTGAGCATACTGATCTAGTGGAAGGTGTCCCTGCCCATGGCAGGGGTGTTGGAACTAGATGATCTTCAAGGTGCCTTCCAAACTAAAGTATTCTATGATTCTATGATCCTATGATCCAGCCCTGCATAGTCCAGCAGTCCACTGGCACTTGACCCGCCTTTCCTCTGCTGCACCATGCGAGGCAGAGCACCACAGGATGGAATCTCTGCTGACACCGAAAAACAATGCTGCTGATGGCAAACATGCACCAGTTTACGGGCTAGACCAGTCATATTTCTCCAATTTGATCTGTAATGCCTTTCAAACAGAAGCAAGTGGCCCACACATTTTACCTGGCAAGCAGAGGCTATTATCTGGTCCTTTTCATTCCCCTAAAGCAAGAAGTATATATAATACAGATTTTAGGTTTTAAATTATCATTATAATTTTTGAGTTGTCACAGTTTGTTAAAATGCAACACTTGCATGCAGTAGAGTAAATAATAACTATGTAATAATATAAGATGGAGAATAGCTTTAATAACGTGCAAATATGTACCCGTGGCATTGAAAAGGAAACTATTAAGATAGCTCCTGAAAGCAAACACTGTGAAGGTATTTGGAGTTGGGGAAATTTATTTGGAGGTTTGTAAATAGCAAGTGTGTGAGGACCATTTGACTTGAAAGCATGGTGAGAGCCAGTTCACCCCTTTTGTGCTCAAGAGACTTTATAACGAGACATTGCAATCTGCTTTATATGGGTCCATGTTTCTAAATACCGCATCCAACAGCAGGCGGATGAGGGTAAATACAATTGAAACTGTGTGTGTGTACATATACACACACTTATATAAAATAGTATATATACACTATGTACACATTTATATAGAGAGATAGTGTATAGATATGCTATTATATGTTACACATATATTCTATATGTACACTATAGTATAGTGCATACTATAGTGTATACTATAGTGTACATATAGTTTATATGTATATTACATGTGTACTAAATATAATTTATATACTATATAGTTTATATATATGTATACTATATGTACTAAATATACACACTATATATAGTATATATGTATACTATATGTATTTATATATCTCTCTCACTTCTGACTCGAAAACCTAATTCAGGATTCATATATTACTACATTAGAAGTACTGAAGCGAAAACACAAAGAGTAACCTGTGGTTTTGTGACCACTCACAGAGAAACAGCAGAGAGAAAAAAGAAAATCTATCCTCTCCCTATGACGACTCCATTAAATAAATGAAGCATAAGATGCAACATCAGAAGCTACTGATCACAAAAGCAGCAACCTAGTGAAGGTTGTTCCACTTCACTAGATCTTCCCTAAACTGCTCCAGCAGTGTCTCCGTAATATCTTCACAGCTAATCAGGGCAAAGTGACACAAAGAGCTAACAATCCTTGAAAAACTGTCACTGCCGTGTTCAGCAGCGGTTGAATAGCACAGAAAAGAAGGGAAGGGTCAGAGCCAAAATTTGCGTTAACCTAGCAGAGCCCACTGGCCCTTGTCCTGCGTATCTGCAGTTTTGATCTGTGAAACGCTGCCCTGCATCAGAGCCCAAAACCCATTGTCTGAGCAGGATGCGAAATCCAGTGCGCAGCTGGGCCAAGCTGGAGTGCAGCGCTTGGGAAGTCCTCTCACCCGAGAGCAGCGTGGCACCGTTCCCTCCCAGAGAAACACACCATGTTTCAAACTTCGGCAGCATTGACATCTGCGGTACTTCTCCCCCCTGGACATCTGTGGTACTTCTCCCCCCTGTGGGAGGAACACTGCTGCTCACTTCATCTGCCTGAACCCTCTTGCTCGTTCCTTCACCATTGCTGACTTTTTGGCTAAAACAGATGGTATTGATTTCAACCCACAAAGCTCCAAAAAAAAAAAAAAAAAGTGGGCTTTGCTGATTTTCCAGTTGCTCCTCCCTTTTGCACTGCAACTCTCCTGGGTACAGAGGACAGGCAAGTGCACCTTCTCAGAAGTTCTGCACTATAATCTTGCATGTGAACCTCATTCCCTGTATAGTCCTTAAATAAGCCAGAATCATTGATGGACTCGGTGTAACTGCTAATAAGCATAGGTCCTAGGTCCAATTCAAAGAGGAGGTGATTGATCTTTGGTAAAGAGCCAGGAACGCCACTTCCCAGATGCTGTTTATGATTTGTCATAGTGGCTTAATACATTAAGCTGAGGACTGATTTGTTAAACTGCAGTGGCCAGGTAGTAATTTGGAGATACAGACTCTGCATGTTGTAGAGATGTATATTTCAATGGCATTTCCTGAACGCCATCTAATATTTCCTTCCTAAAACACGTGCAAAGAAAAAGGATTCTTTCTTTTTTTTTTTTTATGGCCATAAAACATGGAAGCATCTCTGTTGAGGACAGAACTAAAGCACATACTTAAATCCCATCACTCAGGTGCTGTTCTGTATAAGAACACACAAGCTTTACTTAAGCCACAGCCCAGTTCCTCCCTATTTGCAGGCAGCCTCTTACATGCAAATACATTCATTATGCCCCTCATTTGAAACAGGTTAGACTCAGACCTCAACTGAATGCTACCTCTCTATCAAGGCACATATATCATCATAATAAATCTGTTGGTTTCTAAAAATTATCAAAAATTTGATTGCTAATGAGAAATATGTTGTACTGTCAAAACTTTATTGCGAGTATATTTATTTTTGTCTGGATTTCCCTGCGTTAGCACTTCAGTCTGGATCAGGAGTTTAATCCTAAAGCACAGTTTTGACTGTACTAATTTACCTCATATAGAGGATCACCCAAACTGGACACCTTCTGGAGGAGACTAAAGGTGAAGCTGTGCCACAAGAACAGTCAGCTGAAGGAGCCACATGAAAATTAGTCGAGAATAACAACACTGAAAAATAAATAAGGTGGATCTCTTCAGAAACAACAGTTCCACCCTACAAATTCATTTCTTTGGAAACATGTACCTTATAATTGCAGTCTCCAGTTTACTTATGTCCCCTGCCTCTCCAAATCTCTTGAAATAATGAAGTCATAACTGAACACCATTGAGGCAGGTAGATATCAGCAAAGTCAAGCCATTGGAATAACCTGAACTGGTAGCTGTGCCTATATTTATCTATACTACTTCATAGACTCATAGAATGATTTGAGTTGGAAGGGGCCTTAAAGATCATCTAGTTTCAACCCTGCTGCCATGGGCAAGGACAGCTTCCACTAGACCAGGTTGCTCAAAGCCCCATCCAACCCGGCCTTGAACACTGCCAGGCATGGGGCCTCCACAACTCCTCTGGGCAACCTGGGGCAGTGCATTACCACCCACACAGTAAAGAATTTCTTCCTGATATCTAATCTAAATTTACCCCCTTTCAGTGTAAAACCATTACCTCTCATCTTATCACTACCCTTCCTGATAAAAAGTCTCTCCCCATCTTTCCTGTAGGCCCCCTTTAGGTACTGGAAGGCTGCTACAAGGTCTCCCCAGAGCCTTCTGTTCTCCAGGCTGAACAACCCCAACTGTGTCAGCCTGTCTTCATAGGAGAGGTGCTCCTACCCTCTGATCATCTTTTGTCGTTCTCCTCTGGAGTTGCTCCAACAGGTCCATGTCTTTCTTACGTTGGGGGCTCCAGAGCAGGATGCAGTACTCAAGGTGGGGTCTCATCAGAGCTGAGCAGAAGGGCAGAATCACTTCCCTTCCCATGACCTGCTGGCCACGCTTCTTTTGATGTAGCCCAGGGTATGGTTGGCTTTCTGGGCTTCAAGTGCATATTGCTGGGTCACGCTGAGCTTCTTATCAATCAACACCCCCAAGTCCTTCTCCGGGCTGCTCTCAATCCATTGTCCGCCCAGCCTGTATCTGTGCTTGGGATTGCCCCAACCCATGTGCAGGACCTTGCACTCGGCCTTGTTGAACTTCATGAGGTTTGCACAGGCCCACTTCTCCAGCCTGCCCACGCCCCTCTGGATGGCATCCCTTCCCTCCCACATGTCAACTGCATCACACAGCTTGGTGTTGGCAAACTTGCTGAGGATGCATTCAATCCCACTGTCCATGTGGCCAACAAAGATGTTAAAAAGTGCCAGTCCCAATACCAACACCTGAGGAATGCCAGACATCACTGGTCGCTACTTGGACATGGAGCTGTTGACCACAACTCTTTGAGTGCATCCATCCAGCCAATTCCTTATCCACTGAGTGGTCCATTGGTCAAAGCAATGTGTCTCCAATTTAGAGATAAATTGCACTCAGGACAGCGTCAAATGCTTTGCGCAAGTCCAGGTAGATGACATCTGTTGCTCTCCCCTTATCCACCAACATTGTAACCCCACTGTAGAAGGCCACCAAATTTGTCAGACACAATTTGCCTTTAGTGAAGCCATGTTGGCTGTCACCGATCGCCTCCTTATTTTCCATGTGCCTTAGCAGAGTTTCCAGGAGGATCTGCTCCATGATCTTGCTCAGGCACAGAGGTGAGACTGACTGGCCTGTAGTTCCCTGCGTCTTCCTTTTTTTCCCTTTTTAAAAATGGGGTTACGTTTCCCCTTTTCCAGTCAGTGAGAACTTCACCTGACTGTCATGACTTCTCAAATATGATGGATAGTGGCTTAGCAACTTCACCCAACAGTTCCCTCAGGACCTGCACATGCATCTAATCATGTCACATGGATTTGTACACCTTCATGTTCATTAGATGGTCTCAAAACCGGTCGTCTCCTACAGTGGGTGGTTCTTCATTCTCCCAGTCCCTGCCTTTGCCTTCTGTGATGGTATGGCTAGAGCACTTGATGATGAAGACCAAGACAAAAAAGAGTACCTCAGCCTTCTCCATATCCTGGGTAACCAGGTCTCCTGTTTCCTTCTGGAGAGGGCCCACATTTTCCTTAGTCTTCCTTTTACACTGACGTACCTGTAGAAGCTTTTCTTGTTGCCCTTGATGTCCCTGGACAGATTTAATTCTATCAGGGTTTTAGCTTTCCTAACCTGATCCCTGGCTGCTTGGAGAATTTCTCTGGATTCCTCCCAAGATAGCTGTCCTTGCTTCCACCTCTGTAGGCTTCCTTTTTCCGTTTGAGTGTGTCCAGGAGCTCCTTATTCATCCATGCAGGCCTCCTGGTGTTTCTGCCTGACTTCCTCTTTGTTGGGATGCATCACTCTTGAGCTTGGAGGAGGTGATCCTTGAATATTAATGAGCTTTCTTGGGATTCTTCCCTCCAGGGCTTTATCCCACGGTGCTCTATCAAGCAGATCCCTGCAGAGGCCAAAGTCTGCTCTCCTGAAGTCCAGGGTAGTGAGCTTGTTGTAAGTCCTCCTTGCTGCCCTAAGGATCTTGAACTCCACCATTTCATGGTCAGCTCAAGGCTGCCCTTGAGCTTCACATTCTCCACCAGCCCTTCCTTGTTGGTGAGAACAAGGTCCAGCATAGCACCTCTCCTCGTTGGCTCCTCTATCAGTTGGAGAAGGAAGTTATCATCAACACATTCCAGGAACCTCCTGGATTGCTTATGCCCTGCTGTGTGGTCCCTCCAACAGATATTGGGGTGGTTGATGTCCCCCATGAGGACCAGGGCTTGTGAATGTGAGCTGCTCCTATCTGTCTATAGAGGGCCTCATCTGCTACATCATCCTGGTCAGGTCTGTAGCAGACCCTCACTGTAATGTCACCTGCCCCTGCCCTCCCATTGATCCTGACTCATAAACTCTCGTTCAGCTCCTCATCCATCCCCAGGCAGAGCTCCATGCACTCCAGCTGGTCATTGATGTAGAGAGCAACACCCCCTCCTCGTCTCCCCTGTCTGTCCTTCCTGAAGAGCCTGTATTCTTCCACTCCAACACTCCAGTCGTAGCGCCATTCCACCACGTCTCCATGATACCAATAAGATCATAGCCCTGCAGGCGTGCGCATGTCTCTAACTCCTCTTGGTTTTTCCCCATGCTACGTGCGTTTGCATAGAGGCATTTAAGTTGGGCTTCAGGTATCATCCTGGCCAGGGGCTGATACCTGAAACCTCTATCAAAACTGAAATAAACTCCTGAATTCCACCACACTGCCTGGAACAGCAGACAGTCCTTAACATATGGCAAGACTTTTCTGGCAATTTACAACCTATTTGTCTCAGATAAATAAAAGTACTTAGTAAGTATTTTCTTTACGTTCTATTGGGGTATTTGAACAAGTTTCTTCATGTTGTTCATGAATTTCTACCTTTGATGGGTGGAATTATGTAGCTGGATTTGCATCACAACTACACTTTGGCTTAAAAAGGTACGTTTGGATGCAAAATGGGCACTTGCCTTGGCCCCTTGAAGGCCGGGGAGCCCTGATGCCACCCACTGGACTGATCATTCCTTAAAGCATTCTGACAGTTTGTCAATTATTTTTCCATAACGGTAGTTCCAAGGGATGTTTGCAGCACGACTGCTGGAAACGTTCATTGAGCAGATGGTAAGGGTTGTGTTAGTTTCAGTTGGTTTGGCTACAAGGTAAATTTATGCTTTACAAATCTGATTAAGATCTGCCCTGCTTGATTTAATCACTAACACAAAGACAGCTGCTTACTAGAGTTGCCTTAACTCCAGTTACAGGTTTTATCTACTAAAGTAGTAATTATAGGTCTTTGGAAAAAGCAAGGAGGGAAACAATAATTATACAGCTGGAGAGGGAAGACTTTCTAGCTGAAATTCAGGTTTATTTTTGCACATCACCTACCTTAGGAGCCTATCAATAAAGAATACAGGACACACGCTACTTCTCTCTAGAACTGAGCTCGGCTTTAAACGTCAGCCGTCTTTCAGACTGGCTGCTGCTTGCTTCCAGCCCGCCTCATCTCTCGTCTGAATGCCACAGCATAACCCGCAGACAGTTTCTTGGGGTAACTGCACTTTGCAAAAGACACCCCCATTTTGTTTTATTTTGGTGGTGTCCCTGCTTAATCTTACCTGGGCTTCAGGGATCAAAATGCACAAACCTGAATCTCTGGTGGGTCTGTCAGGTGTGCGGGAGACACAGTTTGCTGTTTAATGAAAACAGAAAGGAGATTCCTTAGCAGACCTCCCCACTGATTCTTAAGTGATAGAGCACAGTTTTCCCAGACTACCTGTTGTCAGCAGAAATACCGAGGCAGGAAATTTCTCGACCTCTCTGAGCCATGCCTTACTGAGCTGCACTGTAAGCTCTAGAAGAGCGATCATAGAGCACCAGAAAGCAATGCCAAGCCGTCCTGCAGCTCTCCTGAGACAGGAGGATAGCAGAGTGTGCGGCTCCTGATGTTTTCAGTCAGACACCTTTGCTCATCCTCACTTTCTGGGCTGTCAGCAACCACACATACCACTACCTATGCAGTGTTTTACCATCTGTCCTTCGCACACTTTCACCCTGCTTTTTGGATTGTTGGGGTTGTTGACAAGGATTCTGTCTTTTCCAGCTTCCATCTATCTCCTGCCAACCACATTTTCCTAATTAAATAATGCTGGGCAGTGGACACAAACAAACAATTACCCACACAATTTTGGTGCAAGAAAGTTTAAGACCACATGCAGAGTGGAAAGGAAGTCAGGTTTAATCATCACTACTAAAATGTGTGAAGTGTGGGTTTGACAATTGTTTTTGGTCAACAAACCATAAAACTTTATTGTGTGGTTGGCTTTCCTGGGCCAGGGCTTGAGCCCAGCTCAAGCTTTAATAAAAGGCACAGCTTTTGTGACAAAACGGACGGCCATCTCCCTATTTCTGACCCTTCTTCCCTGCTCTGATCCTTCCTCACAGACGAAGGCGACATTACCCATCATTTTGAGACTTCACTGCATTGAAGACACAGCCTCAAAGACAGCCTTCCCCGTCTTTGGGGACTGAATACAATTAACAAGGAGGATGTGTGACTTCCCAAAGAGTCAGCAGCAAATAGGTTAAGGAAAATAATTTTGGCCCTCCAGCTCTTGAGGTTTTGTATCCTGTTGCTTCTGACGCTTGCACGTGTGGTGTTCCCACCTGGCCTTACCACACCACCCAGCAGCTGGCCATGGCAACACACTTGACTACACTTTTAGCTACAGCAGTGTTCCTGGGATTCTGATTAATAGTTAATTCCTGTGGCAGAAAAAGTGAATCAAGGAAAGATTTCCCCATAGCGATTTAAGCAGCAGTCCTGCGTGTATGTATAGTCATACCCAACAGTAATGGAACAGCATTTGAAATTGAAAGGGGAAACAAATGCCTTGGGCCATTTTACCATCTGAGGTACACAGGTGTAAATATGAAAGGTCTCTGATGTAGATTAATAGGTATCACAGGTATGTAAATGACCTCTGAGTTTGGCACACTATAGAACTTACTTGTTTTTAGACCTGAAAATATCCTAAAGTGTGACTTTACAGCACAGAAAAAACTGTTCTTAATTCCTTACAAAAACTCCATGTCCTTTTAAAATAAAGTTAATTAGAAGAGAAACCTTGTAAATACATTAAAATGGCTATTAAAGATTAGAGGTTACTTACTTGGAAAAATTCTTGCTTCAAGTTTCACTACAGATAAGAAATACCATCAGAAAGCCAAAAAAAAAGAACAAAAGCTGTCTTCTCATTTTTCCTAGGCTGCACTGGTGCAGCCCTACAGCTCCCAGGAGCGGTAGTTTGGTTTATCTAAGCACATCTGTCTTTACTTGCTTCTCCTCTTGCAGTAAGTGACTGCAGGTCCTTCACAAAGAACAGCATCCAACAGCATGTACTTTTAAAAACAACTGGCTAGGATTGTACGTGGGCAACTCACCTAAATTTTACCACCTGTAATACGCTAAATGTGGGCTGTCTTTTGCCCGAGTGTATCTGTTGTATCCCTTTGCCTTTACTTAGGAATCTTATCAGTTCAGCCCACACATGGGCTCCTGGGCACAACCTCACTACTTCTCTAAACTTAGGCGAAAAAGATCCTCAGTGCGTTGACAGCAGTGTGCATGTGCATTGACAGTGCATTTGACAGTCCCCAAAACAAGGACTCTTCCCTCAAAAGAGCTACTGAATTACGTAACTCAGTCTGCAAGGCACCATCCCCCACCACCATGAGGGAAAAACAAAACACCGCAACATCCAAGATGCTGCAGAAAGGTTGCTGCGATTCTACCGTAACCTGCCTACAAGTCGCTTATACACATATGCACAGACACACACGCACAGAGGTTTTATACATCTCTCGGCGTTTTCACTTCCCAGCTGCAAGTTAATGGGTGTGAGAACGATGTCAATATGTGCCACTTTAAGAACAATCTTTTACGTAACCCAGATTAAAATTTAACTGGCCTGTTTCACTATTCAGTATGTGCAGCCTTTTCAACGGGATCTGATAAAGATCAGTTTTGCTGGAACTTGTTTTCAAAGCACTTACAAAAACAGCTTCCCTGCCACTGGCACTTGGAGCAAAACAAATCACACAACAAACTCTGTAAAGTCTGCCGCATTTGAGAATGAAGTATAGTAGCAGTCTGGACATGCTTAGTATAGTTTTGTAGGTGCAATAAATAAATAAGGCCAAAAAGGGGCTGGAAGGATTTGTGGCACTATGTCAGCCGCTAATCTTGCTTCAGCTGCGCTACGCCGCCAGCTCACCTTCCAGTCCTGCAGGTAACCACTTCGCCAGCCTGACAACTGCAAATAGCTGTCAACTAATAGAGGATGCCTGAAGCAGGCTGGAAGTGTGATTGACAAACCTTACCCAGTTCTGTGTTCACGTAATTGACTCTTACCACCAGGAAAGTTCAGCCCTCCGAGCTGCAGTCGAGGGACTGGTGTGGGAGGGAAGAGGAGGGCTGCAAAGTCTTCATTCAAATCGTGGAGAAACAGATGATCAACCTTCAGTGCTGTTAAATCTCTTATCTTGTTTAAACATACGCCTCTCACACACTGACAGGAAAAGGTGAATTTCTATAGAAAGCTGGTAGGTAATGATATTCTGGATGTACTGTAAGTGTAAGCAAGCCTCGAAGATAGCCCATGCATCTCTTGATAACAGGCTGTCATTTCTGCAAGAAAAGGCTTACTGGGTGAAAGGGTTCACACATGCATCAGCCCCGTCTGCTGGGAGCTCCTGCGAGCTTTGATCAATGACAGCCAAGACTGCGGTCCTTGAAGTTCCTGTACCTAAGATGAAGCAAAAATAAGCCGCAATACAGTTGCATACTTTGGTATCAGTCTATTTCATGTACTTCAGAAGCAAGCCACAACACCCAGATGCCCTGAGCTGACTATGAATCTGTCCTGCAAGACAAGCGTTCAGGAGATATTACTGTAGGAGTTCAAGACCTTCAAACTTCAAATTTTAGATCCTTGCCAAAAATTCTTGAGACACGTTATCAAAGTAGGATGTGGCATTTGGGTATAAAACCCCTGTTAATAAATAATAGAAGAATCTGTGATCACCTGCACAGTCTTTTGACACCAAAGTCAGGAATGCAGTTTTCAGAGGAGATTAGCAGGTTTCTTACCTCGCACAGCACCACGCATACCTGTGTATATTCCCCAGGACTGCCAGAAAAACTGTTTATGGATGCACAGATCAAAAGTACATACATCCATTAAGTATATGGTTTGCCACAGGAGGGCAAAAGCTATGAAAATGCACAGCACAAGCAGGCAGTAACCCATGCCTTTCTCCTAAGACCTTTTTGCGTTTCCTAATGCCTTAGAGAAAACTTCACATGCGGCTTCTCGAAAGGTTATCAGTAAGCAAGTAAAAGTTGTACCCTTATTGCTTTTCATAGCAGAGATTAAAAACAACAGTTCTAGGCTTCTCACAGAGATGGTCAGTAAAGATTTCTTCATTACATTAAGCTCACCTTGGAAAGCTAAAAATGCCAAATATTTTTGCAAAGGACGGAGTAAACTTCCAGAAAGTGACGGGCAGAGATTACTTTTTACCGTCATCTGCAAATGAGTTCTGTTGAGGATATGTTTTTGGTTTCCAAAATTATGCCTTCATATATCCCTATGGATATTTTTAGAGGCGTATTTTTACTTCAATTTCACAGCATTCATTTTGTGATGGCCAGTATGAAACATTTTGGGTTTAATGCACATTTTGTTGAAGCTTGTGGCCTTCAATAAAGATCAAAAGTAATAAAAAGGGTGCTGGAGTAGGGTAACTGTTCATGCCACTTCTATGGGTTATTTTGCTTGGGAGTACATCAGTGTAGGCATTTTAAATACACCAGCAGTTAAAATAACTTTCTCCTGATTGAACAATTTCCATTAGGCTGCCGATCAGAGCTGAACACTAACCACAGACTCCAGTGGTTGTTAGTTTTGGAGTGTGTGAGTTCTTTTAAATCTCTGCAACCCACACTGTTCGAGACTTACCTTGATTCTCTAGTGCTATCTAGTGGCTAGTACTGAAAATGATTAATGCGTAGAGATGCAGCTACACAAAAGTCAGCATCTGTGGGCAAATCTAGGTCCCTTTTCCACAGCTAGTGTGACTGCAAGGTGTGTGTGTGTGGGGGGGGGGGTGTGTGCAGGGCTAGGCACTACAGACAAACAGCCTCTCACACAAAGCTTCAGCACCCCCAATCTCCCAGGCTGAGTGCCCAAGCTGAAACCAGCAGCTGACTGCATACAAACTCTTTTTTTTTTTTTTTTTTTTTTTTTTTTTTTTTTTTGTCTTGAAATACCAAAGAAACACTCATGCAGGCAGCGTTATCTTGATTGCTGGTGGCCACCTCCAGGCCTATTTGTGCCTAAACGGGTGAGCGCTTCCCCTCTCCTGCTCCCACTCACTCTTGAACTGGAAGTTCAGAGTAGGGCAGTTCCAGCCACCTTTCACTACAGAGAAAAGCAAACAGGCTGCCAGTCGCCAGCAAATACCTTTGTCTCCTTGCATCTTGTTGCCCGAGATTTTTTCTTGGTTCATCTTCTCCTTGACATTGGAAGGAAACGAATCTAATTCAGGGTCGCCACTTTTGGGCTTGGTCAAAGAGGTTTGCTAGCTTGGCCAACAGATTAAAGGTTTAAGCTCAAGTCTGAGTGTAAATAATATATACAGGTACAGGAGTTCAAACTATCAATTGAGTAAAATTGAGTACAGTTCCTAGATATAAAAGGAACAGTCCTATCAACGTGGGATCTTTGACTAAAGGTCCTAAATAAAAAGCTTTTAGCAGCGAGGAAGTCTGGAGTGGAATTGTACTTAATGAGGTACTCTTAGCCCCACGAACACTGCATCAGTATCCCCAGACCCAAACATTTCTCAACTTCAAATAGGATTTCATTGCCCTGAAAGCACAAACTGCAATGTACTCCATTCTTAAAAATACCAAGCTAATAGAAAAGATGTACACTCACATTAGAAAAAGGCTCATCAGGAATCACGATAATCACAATCTAATGGAGAAGCAGCAGATAATCTCTCTGCTGCAGTTTTTCCTGACATATAAATACATCAAATATTTACTCCCTTTTTTAAAATCCTTTGAGACCTAAGGATAAAAAAGGGTTAGAGTGTCTATTTTAATTTCTTCCATAAAAAAAAAAAAATCATGCCTGGAAGGAATTACCTGCAGGCTGATAATTAGCACTTACACAGTACTATTCCCCAAACTACACATGTGTATGCATATATACACGCACGTGCACATGCGCGCGCACACACACAAAGCCTTTGACATCCTCCCCTCACACGTAATACCTTCTCCCCAGCACACACACAAATCAAAAGAAAGGAGAGCAGGGGAAGTGCAGACAGGAATGATTTGGCTGCTGGCAAAATAAATAGCTTTGAAGAGTCTCTGACTTCTTTGGGTGGAAAGAAGGGGATGCCACATGACAGCAAACAGTAAACTGTTAATGAGTAATTTCTGCCAAATGCTAATATTCCCTAAATCTGCACTTAAAGACAAAGGTCCAGTTATATTTTTCCTTCCAGCTCTCGTGACTGCAATAGGAAAAGTAAAGGTGTTTTTCCAGAGGGAAAGAGACTATATACACAGAATTCTGATGGTCAGCTGCCATGTGACACGAAAAAAAGCCAAGTTGTTCCTAGGGAGATAAGGCACAGATTGAAAAGAGAGTGTGCTTAGTCATAATGGGAAATTAAGCTCCCACCTTGTCTCGAGCAATTCACTTTCCTGGCCAGGACAGATTTATACTTACTGCAGAGGCTTTGTTAGACATGCAATTTAACACAAAGGCAATCACTTGTTTGTTCTGTGTTGTGTTGTGAAAGGGACTGTAAAAGCTTCACCAGGAGACTCTGTCCATAAACATTTTTATGAAGTAATTAACGCATATATTTGGTTAGAACAACCTGACTGTACATTAACAACAAATTTGAGTGGATTGTGTCTCTTTATGTATATGTTTAAAAAGGGAAGTATGTGATAGAACTGGAGATAAAGGTAGAACAAACGTCCTGCGTGTAATTTTTAAATTAAAGCCAAGACATTCAAGGCTAGATCTTAAAAAAAAAAACAAACCACAACCAACCAACCAAAAAACCCCTGACTTCTAGGCCTGCAAGTGAAGCACGTCAGATTTATGGTACGCACCTGTATGCCCATTGAGGAGAGCCAAGTACGCATCAATCCCATCAGGAGTGACCCTGGAGCCTTGCTACGCCCAGCGGTGGGTTTCTGACCACCACATCTCTCAGACAGCAAGTCCATCAGGAACAGCATCAGTCTGCCTGTGACCTAAAACTCAGAATTTCTCATACAGACAGAAACCTACAGTCATTCTTCCCAAATGCTGCTGGATCTTATTTTCCATTAAAGCATGACTTGCAAGGGAAATGGTGGAGCCTAAGCCTTCACTTTACAGGAACTTTTCCAGGACACGGAAATTCAAGCAGTGAACCATCCGGGTGTATGCAAAAAGAAGCAGCTGCAGATGCAGCTAGTATTATCCAGCATTTAAGATCACCACGAAACAACGCTAACTTACTACATTAAATGTGTCACTTGCCCTATTTAAATCCCCAGCTACCAAAAATGAAGCCTCCAGCCCAGACACTAGGTTTGGAGTTGCTTGGATTCCCCAAGAGAATTCTAACATTGAGAGTGACATTTTCCTTCACTACCTGTATTTGCATATATTCATCAACACCAAGAAAAATGACATATCTGAAACAATGACTGAGTATTTTTTTTCATTCCAAGAGTATCAAAAAAGTAACACCTTATTAGCTCTTTGCAGGCATTTTACGCTTGGGAAAAAATATAAAATCTGGGGAAAAAAGTTGGTGTGGACTTACTAAAAAAGCATGACAAAAATATGAACACTATCACTTCTAACCATCTTCTGGTCTTGGTGACAGTAACAAAGGTTAATGCTTTCCCCATATGACAGTCTTCCTTATCATCTGTCCTCAGCGGTTCCTCTTACAAACAGGAATTCCAGTGACCATATGCTGCTTTAAACATTAGGATTATATTGATATTTATATAAGTCATCTGCAACACTGACCTTTCTACTCCCATCAGACATATTCACATTTAACACTGAGAAATGAATAAATTTTTTCAAGCCAAAACAAAATGTGTATGTCTTTGACAGTTTCAGACAAAGATTCTCCCAAAACAGAGAATAACTAATTTCCTATTAACTATCCGAGATGCTGCTCCCATTGCTTTCTGTAAAATCCTCGATAACGTGAAACTCTGAAGTGTTGGACACGGTGGCTATGGCATCCCTGTGATGAGAAGATACTTGAAATTTAGAGCCTGCAAAGACCTTGAATGTGCCTCAGCCTAAGAGTACATGTGAGGTGCCCAACAAGAAACTCAGGCTCCCTTATCTCCATCTGGTGTACAGTAGTGGAAACCTGATAAAGCATCCTGAAAATGTACCCTGTGGTCTCAGTCCTCCCAGTCCCGGTATCATGCACTCTTCTGTAGCTACGAACAATGAGGAGCATAGAAAAAACACTATGAAAACACACCAAACTGTGACACTGTTGTTGACCAATGCTGAGAGTCTCAAAAAGGTATCCCACAGCCCATAGAAATACTCATGAAGAACATTGACTCCCTTTTAGCTATAATGTCTACCTTGCTCAGTCAAAGTATACTTACTCTTAACTTAACTGAACTACACTTAAAGTGTAATCCTAACTAATAAGCTGCCAAAGGTTGAAATATCAGAAAACATTAACAAGTGTCAACAAATAAGCACTTAAAATATTCAATGTAGCACTCAGCTAAAAATACAGGTAAAATTTACTGTCCATGATTCAAGCACTCCCTTTAGGTAATAATAATAAAAAAAAAATATATATTTAAAATCACAGAATCACCGAATATATTTAAAATACCTATCTGAAGATAAAAAAAAATAAAAAATGGACTGACCAGAAGGTAGTTTGATGAGAAAGACTAAGTGAAAGTCTGCTTAGTTCAATTTCTAAAAACAATTTGCTACAGCAACATAACAAAAAATCTTGAGTTAAAACTTAATAATCCAGTTTGGATAATTCTGTTATCTTCAACTGAGATGTACACAGCTTTCAGGATCAGTAGCTCACCAGAAATTATTCTCCTCTCTACTGAAATAAGAGAAGCAACACCTGTTTTTTCCTGCTCATTTCACATGACCACTTTCACTGGGAGTAGAAAGTTCAACAATGTTGTGGAAGATTTCACCACAGGAGAACGAAAACATATGTCAAAAAGTTAGGAACCTCCATCTACTTAGGCATCATCTTCCATTAGTAGGTATACGGTTCTCAAGTGTTTGAAACACATCCGTCTAACCTGACACTGTTTGCGTTTTCCCAAGTTATCAGTGCCACAACTTCACAAGCTAACACATAACCCTGCAACAGTGGCTATGAACTGAAATGCATTCGTATTAAGATCTACACAGCTGTTGACGAAGGTGCATGACCTCCAATTCAGCAAGAAACAAAACCAGCTTGTATATACACTGCAGGTGTTGAATATGCTAATGACAACAGTGTTCACGGTTTTAACAGCATTTGTAAAGGAAGTGAAAAATTTAATGTATTCTTAGTAGTTTCAAGTGGTGCCTAAGACAAAATTGCTCCCTGCACGTGAATATTTTAGATGCTTCAAAGAATTTGTTTTTAAAACGCAAGAAAAAGCTGTGTGTAGGAAACCACTATGAGCCTTCTTCCAATGTCACTCTCACTTTGAGATAAGGCATTCTTTGCAAAACACTATTAAAAGTACTAAGTTCCTCCACATTACTTGCAAGTCTCTGTCAGTAAAATAAAACAACTTTTTCCCACCTAAGAACAAAGACAACAACTTTTTTATTCTTTTAGGTTTGTTTTTTTCTTTAGGCACATGCGTTTCTAGGTCTACAGAATATACAGTTTCTTTTTTTTCTTTTAAAAAGAGGCTGGATACGTTGAAGGGAAGGGGATCCTCAATGGCTACTAAGTTCCACTCACTCTCCCAACTGATAATTACCAATACCATTGCCTTCATAAAGCTAACCCAGAAATAAAATCCAGCAGATCAATTAATAGGAAAGCAGCCGTGCCAATAATACCTGTTCACTGCCAAGAAATGAAATATGTGCATTCCCAGGAGCCAGCTGTGTTTTGTCCAGACCCATGTTTACAAAAAGTGACAGTCTCTTTCATTAATGCCACTCTAAGATTACGAGGTGAGAGGTAAGCAGAGTTAGAAGAAAGGACTGGGTATTTGAACAGACAGTGGGCTGGAGCCTTTAAGACACCAGGTCCTTCAATTCCAATCCTACCAAGTCCCATAGGTAACACAGTCACATGGGAAAAATGTAACCAACGCTGGAAGACTTGGTAGAACTGGGGCCACAGTACCTAGCACCTTACAGGACTAACCCCTGTGATATGAAAGTTGCATTGAATAACAAATGACAAAGAAAACCAAACATGCTAAGCCTGAAAAGTTTATTACACCTCACGGTCCAGTGCATGGCAGCCACTGAACACTGGTCATGCAACAGCTTTCCTGGGATGGGGCTCCAGGCAGATCCTGTGCTCTGACACAGCAGCGTGGGTCACAGCTAAAAACAAAGTCCCAGGCTCCATGGCTCACTGTTTTGATGCCTCATGGCAAGTTCCATGCCTGGAGGAATGCTTTTTAAACAGACTGAACAATGATTAGTGCTGTCCGTTTCAAAAAGAAAGGCAGCTTCATATTAATTCCTACATAGAATCATAGAATCATTTAGGTTGGAAAGGACCTTTAAGATCATAGAGTCCAACTGTTAACCTAACACTGCCAAGTCCGCCACTAAATCACGTCCCTAAGCACAATGGAGAAAGTCATGAAGGAGCACTATGCTGCCATTTTTTGAGGTGCTGAAATAAAATTTTCTTGTTCTGCTTTAGACATAGTTTTCCCATGCATAAACATTTGAAAATTACAGGGTCTATAGAAGTAAAAGAAGGTATGTATCTTCTCTGGAAGGAAAAAAAAATAACAACAACAAAAAAAGAGACAGTATAATGATATTACCCTTGAATTAAACAAGCAAAATCCATGAATTCCACATTAGGAATATAACCAACTGAACAGTGGGTTAGTAGTCAACTGTTCTGTGGGGTCAAGCATACACAGTAATACCCACTTCGGTAAAATTTTGTTCATAGGTGAGACAGACACCTAGAATGACTTTTTGCAGAGTCCTGCCCTGCAAAAAGTAGTGGAAGTGACCTATCCCATCTATGACATCATTACTGCTATTCCTGATATAATTTCTTCTTACTTAGAAATGGGATTTGCATTGCCATTGCCTTTTGAAATCTACAAATACTTTTTTTTCCCTCTGCTTGTCATAATTTTGGTATCTGATCTCATGGATTTTCTAAGAGTTTGCAAGCAAAGATAAAATCTTAAAATCCAAATAAAGCAATTTTTAGCAAATGCTTTAAGGTTCACACAAAGTGTATTTTTTTAAAAATTAATTTAAATTGTTTTGAATTAATCTTTCACAACCGAATGAACAAGCATGACATTGTGAAGGAACCAGAAAAACACCTGCAACTTTATTTCTTTGTCATGACAGTTTGGAATTTATTCACTTAAATCCTCTATTTAGACACAACAGCAGTAGCAAAATATCTGTACACTACTTCTGTTACAAATATAGATACTATTTAAAGTGACTTTACATACTCTAATGTAGGCATTTCTCACTCTAACCAAGGCATAAGTATAGAAGAGCAATTCAGTAACAACAGCATCCAGTAAAGGTACCATCTGTTTTCTTTCATCTTAGCATACCACAGTGTCACCTCTAGAATAGTTAGAGACAAAGAGGGTGGCTTTTTTAGTTAATTAACTTAGACATAGCTATCAGTTTGTTAATACTATTTCACAGACATTCCTAATACTGTTTTTGTGTCCCACTAAAACAAATGCTAGTTTTGTATCTTCCCCTAATAATGGCCTGACCATTGCCTGCATTTTCAGTTCAGATTTCTTTTAAATGACAACTGACAGGGTGGCCTTCTTGCTACTTTTTTTTTTTTTTGCTAATTAACATAAAGGGGCTTCTGCTAATTAGCATGCTAATTAGCTAGGTATCTTTCTCCCTTAAAAGACTTGGTAAAGTTTTTTTTCAGAAAGGTAAATCATAGAATCACTGAATCATAGAATTGCTGAGGTTGGAAGGGACCTTTAAGATCATCAAGTCCAACCATTAACCTACCCTGACAAAACCAGGTGTAAACCATGTCCCCAAGTACCACATCTACCCTTTTTTTAAACACCTCCAGGGATGGCAACTCCACCACCTCCCTGGGCAGCCTATTCCAATGTTTGATAACCCTTTCAGTGAAAAATGTTTCCTAAAATCCAATCTAAACCTCCCCTGACATAACTTGAACCCATTTCCTCTTGTCCTATCACTTGTCACCAGGGAGAAGAGGTCAGCCCCCACCTCTCTACAACCTCCTTTCAGGTAGTTGTAGGGGGTGATAAGGTCTCCTCTCAGCCTCCTCTTCTCCAGGCTAAACAACCCCAGTTCCCTCAGTCGTTCCTCATAAGATTTGTCCTCCAGACCCCTCACCAGCTTTGTAGCCCTTCTCTGGACAAGCTCCAACACCTCAATGTCCTTCTTGTAGTGAGGGGCCCCAAACTGAACGCAGTACTCAAGGTGGGGCCTCACCAGTGCCGAGTACAGGGGGATGATCACTTCCCTAGTCCTGCTGGCCACACTATTCCTGATAAAGGCCAGGATGCTATCAGCCTTCTTGGCCACCTGGGCACACTGCTGCCTCATATTCAGCCGGCTGTCCACCAACACCCCCAGGTCCTTTTCTGCCAGGCAGCTTTCCAGCCACTCCGCCCCAAGCCTGCAGCACTGCATGGGGTTGTTGTGACCCAAGTGCAGGACCCAGCACTTGGCCTTGTTGAACCTCACACCATTGGCCTCAGCCCATCGGTCCAGTCTGTCCAGATCCCTCTGCAGAGCCATCCTACCCTCAAGCAGATCAACACGCCCGCATAGCTTAGTGTCACCTGCGAAGTTACTGAGGGTGCATTTGATCCCCTCATCCAGATCATTGATAAAGATATTAAAGAGAACTGTCCCCAGCACCAAGTCCTGGGGGACACCACTTGTGACCAGACACCAACTAGATTTAACTCCATTCACCACCACTCTCTGGGCACGGCCATCCAGCCAGTTTTTTACCCAGTGAAGGGTACACCTGTCCAGGCCATGAGCAGCCAGTTTCTCCAGGATAATGCTGTGGGAAACGGTGACAAAAGCTTTGCAAAAATCCAGGTAGATAACATCCACAGCTTCTCCCTCATCCACTAAGTGGGTCACCTTGTCACAGAGGGAGATCAGGTTTGTCAGGCATGACATGCCTTTCACAAACCCATGCTGACTGGGCCTGATCACCCTGTTCTCCTGCACAGGCCATGTAATGGCACTGAGGATGATCTGTTTCATGACCTTCCCAGGCACCGAGCTCAGACTGACCGGCCTATAGTTCCCTGGATCATCCTTCCCGCCCTTCTTGTGGATGGGTGTCACATTTGCCAACCTCCAGTCAGCTGGGACCTCCCCAGTTATCCAGGACTGCTCATAAATGATGCAAAGTGGCCTGGTGGGCAAATCGAAGGCAAAATGTGCTTTATCTGCCAGATTCCTAAGGGCCAGTTTGAAGGAGCAGAGGCAAAGGCAGGCTACAATCTGCTAAGGGTTTCAGTGAGTAAGGTTTTTGGACAAAGTTTTAGTTAGGATCCAAACTTAGGCAACTGAGGATGCTGATAAATTTATTGACCACACTGCTGCCCAAAGAACAGCTCCATGGTTGCATTGTACTTACTAGACACTGTCTTGTATTTGCACCTCTAAAATTAATAACCCCAAAACACTATTTGCAGCTCTCAAATCTCCTCTTCTGCTTAATGCTGATGCAGAGAGACTTTCACTGCTGTCTTACTACTCACCTCCACTGGGAGGGATTTTCAGCCCTTTACTCCCGGTTTTAGGCCTCTTCAGTCCAAGGAGGACTCCACCTTTGCTGCTACTGATAATGGCAGCAACACTGTAACATCAACTTCTTCCACCTTGGCTTAACCAACATCCCCAAGTCTCTGCCTGCAGTTAAGTAAACCTGCCCTGAGCAGTTTGTCCGTGGCTCTGACTGAAGCAGCTTGCAGAAACATCTGCACTGAGCCTGGAGTTAATTTTGCACGTTGGAAGAGGACAACCTTCACTTACACACATTTCATATTGAGAAGGTTGCTCTCACAGCCATAAATGCTAGAAACCACTACTATTGCAAAAGAAAAGTCTAGTTCTTATACTGTAGTTGCCGGGCACTCTCACTCTCCAAGAGTAGTTTCCACTAGCAAATGGATATTTCAGCCCTGAGCACAAGTCCTCTCCTTTCAAACCAAACACACACACACCCCCCCACACACACCCCTGCCTCAAAAAAAAACCCCAACTAAACCCTCAAACCTAAGCCAAACTAAAACACAGGTTGGTTTTTTTTTTGGATACACCATGACTTAGGAAATCTAAACACACAAACAGACAAGCAAAATCCCACCCAAGTCACCTACCCTGCTCCTTCTGCTTGGGCATGGTGAAATAATACAAATAACCATCTAAGTCCATTAACCATCTGCCTCCAGATTACGTATTTTTTCTTTTCCCAACATTCCATATTTTGTTAATACTTTCTTTCTTCAATAACCTTACTTCTTTTTTCTGACTACTGCTGCCAATGCCACCCTCTTGTTGACTTGGTGACTTTATCATTTTTCCAACATATTTCAAATACCCAAAGCCTCTTAGCAAAACATTCCAGTTTTGTTGCGTGGTTATTAACAACAACATTTTTTTTAGTGGCTTATAAGCATTCATTGTAACACTAATATGAAAAATATCCATGTCTTTCCATGGTTGACATAACTCCATCGCAGTGGTTTGACAGTAAGAGAAATACTTCTATTGCATACAAAAATATGGTTGAATGTTATTTTTCTTCAGTGTTGTAACACAGCCCTGTGAAGCTGGAAGAACAAGAAGGCTATATAAACATTTCCATTCTCTTTGCTATGCGGAATGTAAATAATACAGTCTTATTGACCCTACCCCTTTAGACAGCCAGTTCACGACAAAACAGTCAAAGTGACTGTTCCTTTTGTCCTCTTCAGAATAGCAACCGCTTCCTCATGGCTCACCCCTTCTAAACTCTGCCCATTCACAGCAATGATTTGATCCCCCCTCTTCAGTCGTCCATCTTCTGCTGCTGCACCCTGAAACGATACAACGTGTAACTGCAGACTCATGCATTTCTTTTTCTCCCTGCCACGCTGTCCTTATGGTCTGAGTAAGACGGATTCAGTGCATGAAATCCCTGAAAACTTTTTTGATTTTCAGTGATTCAAATACAGTACACCCTGCTAGTGCTGCAGTATGCCCTGCCCTAAGTTTCACAACACCTAGAAATCAGATCTACAGGATTTTTATATTCCCTTAACCCTGTTCGTCCAGCTACTATAACATTTCAACTCTACTATCACAGAAGTAAAATTTTCAAGACCTGAAGAAGTTTTCAGCAACTGGTTTAAAAAATACAGTAATCAAAAACCAGCTCTGTACTTTGATTTACCATAAAAGTTTGCAATTCTTGATTCCAGTTTTCTCTGACTGAAGGCTGTTTCCTAGGGCAGTCCAAACTATTAAATACAGTTTAGTACCTGAACTTCTCCAAAGATCCAGGCCGAGTTCAGTTATTTTATCTTGGTCTACCTTTCAGATTCTCAGTTGAAATAAAACAGTCCCTTCTACTATCTGAAGAAAATATAAACATAAGACAAGGGGGCTGTTTTTCTAAGTCTGTGTACAATTTCAGTTTTGAGAGTTGAAGAATTCAACTGAAGAATTCCACATGCATTTGGAAATTCTGAATCTTCCTAAGACTATAGCCTTCAAATTCTGCAAGCACATTTTGACTAGCACTTGCACTAAGGAAGAGAAGCTGTGAGAAACTGTAACAATCTTTTGGCTTCAAACTCAGGTCATGTTTTAAGATAGCAGCTGCTGTGAACTAACTAATAAATGGATTGACTGAACAAATTTACACTTACCTTCGCAAACACGGTCTTCACATAAATGGGTAAGTCTCCATGGGGACTGCCATAACCACCCACAATACTAAATCCTAGGCCGTCTGGTCCTCTATCCAGAGTAATGGTCTTGTACTGAGGAGGTCTAAGAAAAAGAGCATTGCGATCTTGTCTGAACTTATGATTTAAAATGTAAAATATTCAACAAAAAACATATTTCCTTTCAAGCTAAGCAACACATTTCCCTTTCTACTATACTACAAATGCTTTTATTATAAAGAACTGGAAATTTTAGTTCACGTAAAACACTGCAACTGTCTAATGCCCTTGTTATTACTTAAAGGTACCTGTTTCAAACACCTCTTCCACCCAGCTCAGGGCATAGTTACAGCTGCAATGACCCACTAACAGTGCTTCCTAGAGCAGTAGAGATGCAAACCCAGTATCTCAAATCTCCGTAACAAACGCCTACTTTAAAAATTCTGTAACCCATTACACCTCCAAAAAACCATCTAAAATTAGCCTCAGTAGTCTACATTGTACGGTTTAGTTGCATCTCTCCTCCTCTAATATGTGACTGTGTATTTGTATGTATGTTTTTATACAGCCCATGTATAGGTACATTTCCCCACATATACTTTGACTATAAGAAATTTTGGAGTTTTATCTTTCGAAGTAGATATGTGTGGCGGCTAAAGAACCCCATTCTCTCTTTTCCTGTTCCTAGAAGAAAAAAGCCTCAGATTTATGACAGAGTTTCAGGCAAAACTTGTTTACATAGCTGTATCTTGCACTATACCAGAAGCAATATACGCTGTATACCAGAAAAATGTAGTGCTCCTGATAGCCCAGTGCTAGAAGGCAAAATATGGAAATGCAGGTGCCACTGTGGAAAGGGTCTTGCTATTTTAAGTCTGAGACAAAACATTTTGGGTGTATCAATTAATCCCAGCTACCAAGGCTTAGTGAAACAAAGGAGGCTGTATTTACAGATCAAACCACATCATAATTCTATAGGGGGGCAAAATAAAGCGACACAGCAAATCACATCACGAAAATGTAGAAGATGACCTATGGCCTACAGGTCCCATATATATCAAATGTGTAAGTCATGATTAAGTCAAACAGTTCACCCTTTATTTACTAGAATTTGTAAGGTTTTTAGATTGAGTTCCACCTAAAATAGTAGGCTACACGAGATTGTATGTTCTATAGTCACTGACCCTAAATCATCCTGAAAAATGCTAGTTGAAGTTAGTCCCGCAAATGAAAGATTGGACGTAGGTGGATCCTGCTGCTGACCAGTTACGACACTCACTTCTCCTCCAGCTACAACCTAGGAACAAGAAATCGTAAACCAGTAAAATGAAAATGCTGACACTAAAATAATTCATTGTAGCAGCTGGCAAAATGGTATTCAGAAAATATTCCAAATGTCACTGAAGATTTTTTACCTGCAACTCAATAGTGCCTGAAGCATTTTTTAAGAGACTAACAGCTTGGGAGTGAGTCATGCCCTCAGTTGATGTTCCACAGATGCTAACAATCCTGTCCCCAACCTGCAGAAGAAGATGTAGAAACTTTAACTAACAGTAAGTTAAGTTATGTGGTTTTGTCACTTTCTTTCAACAATAGCAGATCTGTGTATTTGCTTCAGCCAGATTTTGTCAGTGATATGGGGGAGGAAGAAAGGCAAGTCATCTTTGAACTACATAATGACCCAATACAAAAGTAGAAAATTCAACACCACAATTAGCAAATTCCACTGGTTTAGTGTATTCAGTGTAAAAAAGTAATGATGCTTTACAGAACTGATCCTAATACGCTAGAAATATACAGCATGTAAAAAAAGAGATGCATTTTGCATGCTACCTGAAGACAGACAGACTGAAGTAGTAAATTATCAGAGATTATATGTTTGAATTCATCCTGAAATAACACTGTCCGTTTTCCAAGGACCATGAGTCAAATTCAACCACCTCTGGTACAGATTAGATACAGTATGCATGTAAGTGTTGTATCAGATAAGACCTGCCACTTTAACCAAGAACCTAAAAAGTACTATCTCTATCCTAAGGCAGATAAAAATAGAAAACACGAGAGAGAAACCAGACTGCATACATAACAGTTGCAGGAATGACCTCCATGCTCATCAGTGGAGCTCACTTATAGAATCCATCATTCTGAACCACTCGCTCTACTTTTAATTTTCACAAGCTGACTACCTCTAGGATCCAAGGTTGTTTTAGGACTTCCCTCCCAAAGTTAGTATCTTTCAGCAATTACCTTTTTGCCATACTACCAATCTGAATTACTGTTTCGTCAATCCAAACAGCAAAAATTCTTGTCACTGCCAGAAGCACTTATGACTATGATTAAACTGTTGATTTATTGCGTGCTGAGGGAACCAGGGTTGTTCAGTCTGGAGAAAAGGAGGCTGAGGGGAGACCTTATTGCTCTCTACAGCTACCTGAAAGGAGGTTGTAGAGAGGTGGGTGTTGGTGTCTTCTCCCAAGTAACAAACAATAGGACAAGAGGAAATGGCCTCGAGTTGCGCCAGGGGAGGTTTAGGCTGGACATTAGGAAAAAATTTTCACTGAAAGGGTTATCAAACATTGGAACAAGGCTGTTGAGGGAGGCAGGCAGCCCTGGAGGTATTTAAAAGACGGGTAGATGTGGTGCTTAGGGACATGGTTTAGTGGCGGTTTTCGCAGTGTTATATTGATGGTTGGACTCTATGATCTTAAAGGTCCCTTCCAACCTACATGATTCTATGATTCTAATTACTGTACGTTACTCATGCAATCTTTACAACTTTCTTAACAATTAACTTACTCTGAGTTTCTGAGTCTGAGCTGCAACTCCATTTGGATGCATCATGGCAATAAATATAGGAACATCTCCAAGAGGACTTCCTACACCTCCAGCAATGCTCACTCCTAGTGAATCTGCAGGGCCCTGTTATTGTCATGAAAAAAGATTAGAGTTTTCTACAAAGAAAAACACACACAGAGAATTGTAGGCATATCTCAAAAAATTACTAAAACCCCTATCTTAGGAAAATCAGAGCTTTTATGTCTCAAGCCATTTTTTAAGCTAATACACTTTGCATCATTTAGAGGAAGCACAAAGAGCACAATACATGTTTCTTCCTATCAGTGGTAGGTGACAATTTGCTGACTTAGTTGTATGTTTTATCTTAACCAAACTAAATACTTATAGAATTCAGTGTCAAACTCTTAACGCCAGCATAGAATGTCTGGGATTGCTTATCTTTAATATTGTCTATATCAATCTCCTATTATGAACCTCCTGCAGACTAGAATTAATCTTTATGCTCCCCCTAGTGTCCTATTGTTGAAGAACAAAACTTGCTGTTCACTACCGTACAATAACCTACTACCTAACTGCAAAAACTGCTATTATAAACTGGTATTTGCAGATTCTACTGTAAAAAGAGAATGGTTAAATACATGTAATCAAGCAAATTAGATGCCAGGCAAATATTTTGGATAATCAGAAGCAGTCTGTGACTCAGATCTCATGCTCCTGTAAATAAGGCAGTCCACTGAATTTCACAGTTGAAAACCTGGCAACTGTCAGGTAAGAGTCTACCTATTACAAGTATGTGTGAAGAAAAATACGAAATATCAAACAATGGCCTTGCAACTTTGGTACAGTTCCCCTGACTTCACTAAGCAGAGTCTGGATTTAACTCAGTATAATGACAAACAGTAAAACTAGGTCCCATTATCTCTTACTAACCCTTCCTCCTTTTGCTTTCAAAACTAATCACAAAATGTGATAGCATAAATCACACTGATTTTACATAAAAATATAGGCAGAGGAGATCATATGGTCTTTACCTGAAAAGACAGGCAAATTAATTAGCTATTGCCACATCAATTCCTCTCTCAAAATCATTAACAGGGCCAGACTTCTTCCCTTCTGTAGACACACCTATTGACAACATCTACAAAACCTGTTCCAGATACATACCACTTCACGCTGTAACTTACCTTTTTTACTTCAACTGTTCTTAGTCCCTGTATTTCAGAAGCTGCTGTCAAATGAATTTAAAAAAAGAAAAGTTAAACTAGCAACTTTAGGAAACTTTTCAATTAAAGTTATCCAAACCCCTATGATGATTCTAACTTTCTACCGGTTTATTATACACATACATTTTAAGCAGATTTTGAAAGTGGCTGTTGTTAAATTAATAGGATTGAAATACTTCTAGAATGAGTGAAAAAGAAATTCATTGTCTCCATTGAAATAACTTTTGGAATAAGACTGCTAAGCATGCTCGAATAGAGTAGAAAAAACTATTATTTGCTAGCAATACTTTGGTTAGAAGTAACTTTGTTCTAAATTTGAGCATGAGACAGCTATACCACATCTATTCTAATTTAACTATACAGTACCTGGAGAAAGATTTATTACTAACTTGCTTTTTAGTTTCTATGAATAGACAGATTGACTGTAGACGTATTTAGATTAAATAGAAAATTATGGCTCAACTTAGATTCTAAACTGCTAGTATAACAAGGTGCTAGTTTCTTTTATAAAAAGCTATTCAAAGATATATATGATGTACTGTACAATAACCACCCCTGCAGCGCTTTAATGACTAAGAAATCACTTTCAGGCCTACAGTACATAATGACAACATTTTAGAGAAAATGAAAGATCTCAGCTACCAGTTCACATGTATAAAATACTGAAACCACCAAAGAAGCCTTACTGGTATTCTTCTTTAGACCACTTTCAAAGACATCAGGAGCACTGGAACCAGAAACCGGGACACTGAACGATGAGAGACTGCCACTTCCTTCACTGACCTAAATACAATGTTAGACTGAGATTAGAGACCAGCTTCGGACATCCAGCTGATAAAAGTAAGACTGTAACCCATTGTATTCAGCGGATTTTGCTGTATTTTACTTTTTCTGTGCCCAGTTAAAGTTGACGCAGTGAACCTCCACATATTTCCTGGTCATTCTAGAGGGCTCCTCATTTGAAAAATTATTAGACCAACCGAGATTGCATGCCTACAACCCCATGCAACATTTTGAAGCTCTGCTTCTGAGGGCCAGACTGTGCTCTTTTATTTGCACCTTCTATCACCTTATAGAGATCTTCTGGTGCAAAAGTTAGCCATGATTATCAAGGTAGGTATAGAATACAAAAGACGGATCTTTATACATCCTCATGTGTACTCTCATGTTTAACCACTGCATCAGCTAAAACAAAGATTAGGCTGTCCACCCAGCTTCATCTGCACAACTTCCAGGAAGACTTCCACTATACTTGCAGGGCAACGTAAAGGAACAACACGGCTCCCTGACTGTTATAGACTACAGACTATAGACTAGTTCCCTGACTGTTACAGACTCTTCACAACATTCAACATTGTGAGTTTCTTCTTACTTAATTAAGACCGCCCAGAGTCTGCATGTTTTCATCTTGTTTGGCATTACTCATTTTGAAGAAAGCCTAACATTTCAGTCTTACCCAGTCTTAACCTGATCACTTCAAACTGTTTAATTATGATTTGTCTTAAAACTGTTTATCTGCAGTACTTGATGATCTGCATATCCAGTTTATAACCAGAGAAAGTTTGAAGGTAACTTGTGAACTCTCAGAAATATAGCTCCTACTGGAGAGAATCATGATGTGAGCTGCTACCACATGAAGGATGCATTGCTGCATACAAACTGATGTGAATTTGTAACACTCCACCATTAGAACAACAATAAAACAAAATTGAGAGAAGCTTGATGGAAAGGGTGCAGGTTTCCTGCTTCTGATGACCAAGATTATGGTAAGAATATGCAAGGAGTGGAGAAATTCACTAAGTTTACTGAAACAATACTCGATTGCATGCCAAGCACTCCTAAAGTAACAAAGAGGTTTAAAGTCCACTCCAAATTCTTCTGGTATCAACGAGAATCACAGCGCTCTCTGCTTCCCAGGCTGGAGCCATAAAAAACAGACTAGGCAACACAGCAAAGCCATTTCTGGAAAACATTTGTGCTGGATCATGTCTTTAACAGATACAATATGCTATAGTTAACATATAAAATGGTTACAGAGAAGCTGCAAGGTAGACAAAAACTACTTTTCTTCATCTTGGATCAGGTATGTGGAAAATCATTTAATCAGAAAACCAATTCTTTTTATTTGCTTTCATTATTTAACCATTATTTCTTCCAAACTAAACAGTTTTAGAGTTACACACCTGGCTGCTCTGGGATGTTCTCCGCTCGGAGTGGAATGGACCAGCTTTTATTCTTCCGACCTCTAGTCTTACTGTACCTAATGAACACTAAAGAACCAGTCACTTATAACACATCTCTTCTGTCTACAACATTGAAGCCTATGACAGTATTTAAATCACTTATTAGACGGTGGAAGAAGAAAAAAAATATGGACAGAAGGGAAAACAACAGGTTAACAACCCTGCAATGAGCACTGTGCAGACAGACCTCGTGGCAGGATTAGAGCCACACAAACTAAGTACACCATGACCCTCAATACTGAGCAGAGTGCTTTTCTGGTTAACCAGTATTACAATACAGACATGAAGATTACACAAGAAGACTAATTCTGTCACCTTTCACTTAACAGGGAGTAGTTCTGGCTCCTCAATTGTAATATCAACATATACTTTCAAGATGGCATTTTTCAAGGAATAGTGAAATTGACTATTTTCACAATAAGTACTAAAAATAGTATAACACCTCAAAGTATTAATCATTATTTCCGTTGATATGACCGAGAACATGTTATTTAAACTGGTAGTTAGTCATATCTCTCCTGCTCTTGAAATTATCTGTTACTCTGGATCCATACCAACATAACTAAAGAAATTTTGAGCAGGAGATTTTCCAAACATCTATCTGTAGTTTAAGTGACCTTTCTGCATCTGAGTCTCAATGGGAAGCTGGGTAATACGGACTGTTTGCACACTGGAAAATCCTTTCACTACTCTTTAAGCTTTTAATTATACTATTATATACATAAAACATACATGAAATGCGTGTCTCAGAAGAAAATGCACGCTGCAATCAAATATTTAGAAACGAAGACATTAGCCGATTTTGGAAACAGATAAGTTATTATCACAAACAATTAGAAAATTGGACTTCTGAAATAATACAAGTAGTGTCAAAAGAAGACAACCCATCTGCAATGTCTTCAAATACAGAAATTTCAAAGTTTTGTTGCTATTTTGCTTTTCCTTCTTTCTTCCACTGGGAAGTTGTTAGTACGAACTCCTGTATCCAAACAACTTAATATTACATAGGTTTTCCTTTACTTATCATGCTTTAGCTGTATCACCCTAATAGCGGTTTAGGTATTTGTCAGAAAACTCTCAGTAAGAAATAGACCAATATATCCAAACTAACAACAGGACATATCCATTCAAATAAGGTTTCCATACCTCATATCCTGCTGTTATTCTCTTAGGGCTGATACTAAAAGAGATTTATTAGTAACTTCCTTTTTAGTTTTTAAATAATGTTGATTTCTCTATGTCCTGGGAAAGACCTGATCAGAGCTTGAGCAAACCCATTCTTTCCTGTTTGCATGAATCGACTCGTATTAAGCCACATGGACAACTCTTAACCAAAATAAAAAACTGAGGAAGCAATCTATATACCTAAAATTACCACACCCTCACATAAAATGCAAACCCACAAATGAGATTTAAAAGTTACAACGTATGAAAGTGGGAGGTAATACTTTCTGATTGAACTTGTGATAAATCAATTCACATTTAGTTTTATTACAGCTTTCTCTCTCTTCCCATTTGATAAACCCGTAAGTCAAATGAGGGGAAAAACTGAACAGCTTTTCACATGTTTTAGGGATACTTACAAAGAAACACTGCAAGAGCAGGCAGAATTCTAAGCCTGATGACACATTCTAGTGGTCTTATGCTACTTAAAATACACTGGGATTTTCCAAAGTTTATAAATAATTTTCTAGCAAAATACAATTCAGGCACTTCAACAAAATTTGATCCTAGATCCTACTCTCGTGAATGAAATGAGAACTGATACCTGAACAAAAAACAATTGTTAACAGTAATATATTTGAGGTATTTTAAAGCCTCATTTCTCAGGGCTACGACAAGTACTACTGAGTGTATGAAGTATTTAAAACATGAATATACGAATGATAACTGAGAATAAAGAATGTTCAATTAGAAACTCCAAAATGCTTGCCAAAATGAAAGAAACTTTCCACATAAAATGTCATTTTAATTTAGAGGAGCTGTAAAAGTGCAGCATATGAAGAAGAAATGCACTATCCTTAGTAAGAATGGAAAAGTACTATTACCCCAGAAGAGTATATTAACAAGTTCACTGTCAGAATACAGACCCCAGTTCTGGCATTCTCAATTATGGCCACAGGCTGAAAATACAGAAAAAGTGCTTCTACCTCCCCTTTCTAACATCCCCTCCCCCCAAAAAAAAACCCAAACAACAACTTGAGGAACTGTTCAAGACCTGGAAAAATATACCTTTGAATGTGAGTGTGAAGCACAATCCTGTGTCTATGTTTCCAAGCATCAGCTATGAGTAGTGGCTGTTAATTTTTTTCCAGTGGAATGGTTTTCCATTGGAAAATGCTGACTCAATAGAATCCTTACCATGCAGCAGGAATGTCTCAAAACCTTGGACGGAAAACAGACAAGCTGGCTGACCAGCTGGACTTCCTGCCAGACCACAGGAAATGTTGTATATCTGACTTCATTCTGATTTGGAAACAGGGGGAGGACATCGGAAGCACAAAATGTATTGAAAACAGAAATTCTGGTTCCAAGAGCTGCAGATAGGAGTTTACTTCAGTAATCTTTGTGAGAAAGCAAGTTGTTATACTAGATGCTTTGGTCACTGGAAAATGCATTATAGTATTTAATGGATGTAAGGTGACACTAGACATACAAAGAAAAAAAAAGATTAATGTTATCAACTATGAAAGTAATCACTTTTTGGCACAACTGCTCTGACAAATTCTCCATCATGTAAAGTCAGTTTTGCGTATCTGTCTAAAAATGTGAGATAGTTAAGCAGTTATCAGTTTGTTGGAGAAAATACAGTGTTAAGTTTTTTAAAATACAGCATTAAGTCTTCTATTGCCCTATAAACATATGGCACTCTGCATGACCACTAGTCCCATTTTCATCAGGCAAAGTGTAAAAATCTGAATGCTCTAGACTTCAGGAAGCTTAAGTTTGGATACACCGCTCATTCTCAGTGACATCTCAATAACAGTCTGAACTCAGTCTGAATGAAACTAAAGCTTTCAAAAAAATCTGTATCTCAATTCTTCACTTTTATCCAACTTCTCTTTTCCCAATACCTTTAGCAAAGCTGCAACAGCCTCCTGGTTAGCATTTCGAACATCTTCTCCATTCACTGTCAATATCTGGTCTCCTTGCATCAGTCTCCCATCTGTATCTGCTATTCCTCCTTTCACGATGTCTGACACAAACACCCCCGTATCATTTCTGCAAATACACACATGCATTTTGCATTACAGTATTATTTGAGGGCCACTTTTATGGCTTGCTATAGGGAACACAATAAACATTGCCTCATTCTTTTGTTGAGTAACGTTGGGCTAGGTCCTCTAGGGATGGCCAATTAGCTTAGGCACAAAAATGTCACATACGGCCTTCAAGCCCACAGGATCTGAGCACCAGCCCCCAACAGAAACATAAAAATGCCCAGGAAGTTCCAGACATTGACTCTGCACGAACATTCATACCTTTTCCCAACAATACTCAGCCCAAGTCCTTTGCCAGGCTTCTTTTGGAGCTCTATATTGAGTACATCATACATGTCTTCTTCCTTGTACTGGGCCTCATCTCTGTACACAGTCAGACGAACTTTCTGGGGAGTCTGTCGGAGGACATTTATCGCTTCATCATGTGTGGCATTCCTGAGGTCAATCCCATTCACCTGCAATGAAAAGATTACAATGATAAAGCGTGCAGGACCTTCCAGTGGACAAACAGAAGACACCTAGATAGCAAATGATAATAAAAATGACCAAAGAAACAACCACACCTCCAATATCTGATCCCCAGCCCACAGTCTCCCATCTTTAGATGCTGCTCCTTCTTCATATACTTCATGGATAATGATTGCTCCCTGTGGATAAATAAGACAAAAATAAATTGCATGTTGAAAGAAAATACCCATACTTTGAATGAAGAACAACTGAAAATTCCTACTATAATTCATCAGTGATAAACAAAACAGGCAGATGTACAATGAAAAAATTACCACAATATTTAAGAAGTTCATTTATATTTTCAATTTTAAAACCACCTTTTTATTTTTTTTAAATTTTTTCTTTTTTCCTGAATGGGTATCTTTGGTATCTTTCTATAAATGCTACAGAACCAAATGAAGACAAAATCTCTTCTATCAGACATTTTAATTTCATTATTGTTATTTCACTTAAATGACACACATATTTTTCCAACCAACCAGCAAAGTGTCTGCTCCTCCAACAATGCTCAGACCAAGACCAGTCCTCCCTTTGGATATATCAATGGTTGTTTCACATCCAGGAATGATGGGACAAGTAGCTGGATCAGAGGCTAAGGTGGCTGGAGTTGAAGATCTGCTTGTGTCTAAAACAACGAATTAACATCGCCGTTACAGTAAGAGAACTCAATATTAGAAAAGTGACTTTAAAACAGCATTTTGAGAGTCCATTAACAGGTCTACGGCAACAGCAGAACAGTTGACCTACAGAGAATGAATGATGCTGCCGACTCTCCCTTCCCCTCAGACAAGTACTATCCTGTAGTTTTAATTGCAGTTGTCTTGTTTTTATACTATCAAGTACCTGGATCACAGTCTGGATAGCCAAAGAAGCTATTGCACACAATGTATTGTACTTCGGATAGAATTTAATTTAAACAGCTATACCAGAGGTATACCAGTATACCTCAAAACTAAAAGCCTCAGCCTCTGAAGGGAACCAGAAGGGAAATTAAGACTTTTTAAGGGTAAAGCTTCTGTGTGAGTATACAACAGGTTACTCTACTGTTCTATTACGCAAGTTCTTCATGATGATGAGCGACTGCTCATGCTCAGTTTGAGCTAAGTAGGTGTCATGGTTTGGGCTGGGCTGGCCAATAAACAAACAACAGATGCTCTCTTTAACCTCTGTCACTTCAGAGAGGAGAGAAAGAATGAGAAAGAGAGAGAAGTTATGGGTTGAAAAAGAAAGCAAACTACTTCAATGAAATATTATTAATAAAATAATAAAAGATAATAGTATTAATAAGAAAACAATGAAATACATACAATATAGACAAAACCATATCAAGCTCCCAGGATGACAGTCACATCACTGCCAGGCACTGGGAAAAGACTAGACTGGACTCAGCAATGGACAGGAGCTGAAGCCACGATCCCATGTATCAGGATCAATGGCAGAGGAACAGACAGAGTCCTCCTCGGCTGCCGGCCATTGAAGAAAGAGGCTGACCCCTTTGATCCCTCTGCTTTTATACTGGGCGTGATGCCAACGGGATGGAATATCCTGTTGGTCAGTTTTGGGTCACCTGCCCTGTCTGCTCTTCCCTGCAGGTGCAACCTCTCTATGCTTTTCTGCTTCTGACCCTCCAACTTGGTTAGCTGACCTTGTTTGTTAAGTATAAGCTTCCCTGCTTCCTTAATTCCTTGGTATTAACTATAAACATCAGACTTTATCTGGCAGAAGCAGACATTGTCTGAAAAATATGCCATTAATTTCAGAGAGTGCAGTTAGTTAGAAGAGACTTAACTGAAAAGTAAAATTACTGAAAAGGAAATTGGTTCTGTTTTACCTCAAACCAAGACAGTAGTTAAGGGAGTTAAGGCTTAAGTGTAATTCTGTCCAGAAGACCTAAAATGTACATGAAATTCATGAACTGAAGAACTGGAAGGGAGTCTTGGTATGCAAGGCTGACCTCATCTAGTTAGCTGCAACAGTATTGGGCGAAAAATGGCCTACATAGCATTGCTGGAAACACCAAAGTTGGGTAAAGATGTAATAGAAATCAGACCAATACTAAAAAGGTAGTTAAGGACAAGTTGCTTATTTGGAAGGAGTCTGTGCAGAGAAAACAAGGTGCAGGGGCAGCAAAAAGGTGGGCTTGGTAAAAGAAAGTGGGGGAATAAATTATAAAATCAGGTAGAGAACCAAAAGGAGGGAGATCTTCCAACAGTTTGGTTGTGAATGCCTGTAAATGGTAGTGAAGCTAAGCTGCAATCAGAGATCCCCAGAATGCTGTAGGGAGAACTGCCAAAATCTCCTCAGGTCTTTATCCCTAAGCCTTGCTGTGGCAGGGTGGAGATGGAAGGGATAGACTTGGACAAAGAATAGATTTTAGCCTAAAACTAAATGCAGACAGGAAGACAACAGAATTATTACCTAGTAGGTCTCCCATGCATTTCTTAAGGTTTCTTTATAGTAGTCTAATTGTGTATCAATACTACTGCTAGCAATAAGCAATAGAAATGTGACTCAGTAATACTTGCAGTGATGTATGTATAAATTAACTGTGAAGTGCACATTACTCAATTAAGTTATGTCCTGGTTTGAGGTAAAACAAAACCAATTTTGTTCAGTAACTTTGCTTCTTAGCTGGGCCTCTTCTAACTACTGAAATTAACAGCATATTGTGCAGACAATGTTCACTTTCTCAGAGTGATAAGACCAATGTCTATAGTTGATGCCCAGGCATGGTATGCAGAGAGGCTCTGCTTATACTCATTGCTCTAACACCCAAGGCCAACCAACTTTGTTATTTGCCCCATTGGAGGGTCGGAAGTGGAAAAGCATAGTGGGGTCCCACCTGCAGGGAGGAGCGGACAGGACAGGTAACCCAAAACTGACCAACAGGGTATTCCATCCCATCTGCCTCATGCTCGGTATAAAAGCTGAGGCATCAAAGGGTAAGCTTTTCCTTCAATGGACGACGTCTGAGGAGGATTCTGCTCATCTGCCTGTGATCTTGATCCTGAATGCAGATCCGGAATCCAGTTCCCGTCCGTCACTGAGTCCAGCCTGGGAGTGCCCCAGTGCCAGCTGGTGTCGTGACTGTCATCTCGGGAGCTTGATACAGTTTTGTATATATTTCATTATTTCTTTTTATTTTATTATTAATATTTCATTAAAGTAGTTTAGTTCCTTCTAAAGTCATAAGTCTCTTTTTCCTCCTCTGCCTCTCTCTTTGAAGAGGCGTAGAGGGGAGCATCTGTCGGTCCCATCTGGGGTCCCCCAGGTCCCCAGCAGCCCATTTGGCCTAAACCATGACAAGTTATTATCAGCTTCTTAGTAGTGTGTTGCTTAACCAATAACCACCATCAATCAGTCACGTCTCAATTCTCCACTCTAAAGTGGGAGAGTCAAATGTGGCTAGTCATAAATGGCAAGGTAGTCTCAACCATTCCCCTGTTCCAGGAAAGATGACATCATTTTTCTCCCTCATTTAAAGGAATGCCTCCTGCTCAGTTCTACAAAACCATGACAGAGGCACCTGCTGCACAGCCTTTGGGAGGGAGGAGGAAATCCCTCCATCCTCCCACCTCATCAACAGGCCAGCGGGAAGGCAAGAGGTAGGTCTTCAGTGTGGAGCCTCTCTGCTTCATTTAGATGGATGTGTAATCTGAAAGTACTAGAAAATGCAACTCAGAATACAGCTGAGCGCATACAAAAAGAGAAAACTTGTTTACAAGCTGGGTCTTCATTTTTATGTCACAACCCCAGGGTAGACAGACACACAACGAGAACCTTACTTTTGACTGCTTCTGGTTCTGGTGAGCTGGAAGAGGGGACAGTTGCTGGTGGCTGCATATTCCTCCTCTCTGCTGGGGCAGTGCTGGAAGGGACTGGTGCTGCAGTTTGGCTATCCATCTCTGCTGAGTTGATTGTAAGCCTCACCATAGTTTTGGATGTCTTCAAGAGACTAATAAACTGAATGATAAACAGAAAAACTGGTTAAGAGTGTAACTGGACTGTTCAGTTGTAAAACAAAAATAAAGCAGAAGAAATGTTCTGCAAATTGCAGCTACAAGTCACAATCCTGCAGGTTTTTTTGGTAATGCGCAAGGACAAATATTGGTATTTTTTATAAGAAACAGCAATAGAGTTAACTGTTGGCCAGTCCCGGCTGATGTTAACCAAGTAGCTTCCATGAAACTTTGCCAAACTGTACCGGAGAAGAACGTGGGAGTGTTTTGATGGTTTCTCTGGACAAAATACTATGTTTATAGGAATTATTAGAAAAACCAGAAAACTAGTATTGTCTTTTAATGCTTGGGTGAGCTCAATTCTGACCCTGCAGAAGTCAATGCCAAAACATCTACTGATTTAAATAAATGTACTACACCCATCTTAGCTCCTTAATCAGATGCACAGCTGGAAGGAAAATCTGAAATTACTATCTGCACCGTGGGAGGGAGAGAAGGACACTAGGGTTTAACACAAAATCTAGTTTAAAGGGATACTGAAAAACCTTCAAAATTAATTGCTATCTCACAGAAAAGACACCAAATCCTCCCAAGACTTTACATTTCAGTAGAATTAGAAGTATTCTCATAAATTACTTACTCAATCTCTCTGGGTCTTCTTCCAAAGCCTACCTACTTCCCTGCAGACAACCTCAATATCTCTTACTCATTTACTGCTTCAGAGATAGCAGCGCATCAAAGAGTAAGATGGATGCTCTCCTGATTGCCCTTTAACAAACAGAAAGTAATCTTCTCATGCCTAAAGAATCACTTTTCTTGGTAGCAAGGCAGGTGCTGGAAAAAAGCCCTCCTTGATTCATTACAGAACCCAAATTGAGTTTGCAGAGCTAGAAGTTAGAAATAAATCTTGTTATTTAGGAATGGAGATAGTTTTCTCCAAAGGGTTGAAATACCAGGCTTGGAATATAATGAGGCCGTTATTACAGACACTACCCTATGTATAAGCACAGTTGACGATCTGATTTACCACTGATGCAACTCACCCATGTAAAATTACACATATTGATTTTATTGGTTCTAATACTTTTAAAGTGGAGTAGCTATGAAGAGTCATTACTCAGCGATAGTCCACAGCTTTTATCCTACAACTAAGTGCCTCTCAGTCATCAGATAGAACCACAGGGGAAAAAAAGTGTCACATTTGTAGCGCAGACAGATGATTCATGCAATGCATTAATGTAAAATAGCAGCTGAGATTTAAATTCAGGCTTTAGCTTATTCTACAGTAGTTTCCTTATTCAGACAATGCCCACAGATCTTTGATTCTTTAGCCAGCTTTGAAAATGAAGTCATGATACAGTCATGAAAACCTCACTGGTTTGTTTAAGACACAATCACCTCCTACATTAAGTGGAGTGATTTCTGCAACGTTCCTGACACTTCAGAAGCACCTTTTCTACTGGATATCCCACAACAATTTCATCATCCACTGCCAGGATCTGATCTCCAACTTTGATTCGTCCATCCTGGAAACAACACAGAACAAAAATATGAGCTCTGGATGCTACCCTAAAAAACATTTTTCTTTCCCTATTTGGATTTTAAACGTTCTCATACCTTTGCTGCTGCACCATGATCTGTTAAGCTCTTAATAACTACTCCATTAGCTGTGTCTTCTTCACTAATGGCAATTCCAAAGCCTCCTTGATCCTGGGGAAACAGAAAAATGCAAATAGTGAGGTTCTGTGTTTATCAAAATGTTAGAATACATTCACTAAAGACTAGTAAAGCCTGCAGACATAACAAGAGTTTGGGTTTCCACAATGCATCAATATTTTTAATTAACCTATTTCTGAAATAGATTTTGCCAACCTACAAACAGTATATTGGCTACCAAGATAAATCTGAAATACTTCTAAATTCTAATCCACTCCTTTGAAACTTACAAGGTCAATTGTGATTCAGTTGTTAAGTTCATAAATAGGAGCAAGAAACACAAGATATTTGGAAACTACAATCTGAGCTAAATAAAACTTCATGATATAGCTTAAATTATTATTTGAAACCAGATTAAAAATACACACAGCAATGGAAAACACAAAGGATGGAAAAACGCATGCTCTTTCTGTGAAATTGTGGCAGAGTGACATGTCCCTGCTGCATTCACCTAGAATTAAATCATCCAGATATCATAACCTGCAAGATATTCTCCTGGTTAATAGCGGAAGGCTAGATGCCTTCCAAGAAGAAAACTTAGAAACAGTCTGCAAGTCTCTATCCTTACTGTCCACTGAATGCAATTGTCTTCTCCATGTCAACAAGCAGAAGCAGCAATTTTTCCAGCCTCATCTGGCAGCTTCAAAGTCACAGAACACCTGGCCATTTTCCCCCAGCTGCACAGTTTCCACTAAATATGTATGTTGTTTGGGGGGATCTGATGCTTATAATCCTCTAATTCATTTACTTTGAACAACTAAGGCAAAGATTCTACCTGAGGCACGACCAGCTGGCTACCAAAAGTTAGGTAGCAACCCTATTGCAAATAGGACAAGAGGTCACTTCCTCCAGAGACACAGAGCAATTGGCAAATTTATGTGAAGTTAGAGAGACACATGAGGTTGCCAAAGGCAGGCAATAGGTCAGGAAAACTTTGGGGTCCATTCACAAACAGCAAGAGAAGACCTCTAGAAATCTCTATTCTGACTTCCAGTAAGAGACAGTAAGAGACAAAAAAGCAAGCTAGTGAATACAAATGTGTCTGATGTAAACTTTATTTTTAGCACATACCTTAGGGAGTTCCACATACTGAATGTTTTTACATGAACTGAAGTCAGAACAAGCACTGGAGTTTGCAACACTGACATCAATCTAATAGAAAATGAAAACACAACTGTGAGCAACTATATTCAATATTTTGCATCAAAATAAAGTAGCGCACAAACATTTAAAGTGGGTCTGATAATTTTCTGGATTCCTTTAAACTGCTAAACCCTATTCACAGGAATGTTAGATTTACTTTATAGTTTAGATGAACACAACATAAACCAGAATTGACCACAGCTGCAATAAGTTTAGCAGTTTTACTCAAATCTCATTTGTTTTTCCCTTGGATTACTTTAACTTCTGTAGTGATTGCTAAGAAGAGAGGGCACTCCTCTATCCAGAACAATATTAGTATCTCAGTCAAATGATAAAAACAAAAATTTACTTTACCTCTTGATGTTGAAGTGTCCCTGAAGTACACTGTGAGCCCTCTACTGACTTTGCAGGGCAAACAGCCATCTGATTTACTGCATCTTTACTTCTACAATAGATTCAGTTAAAGAATGTCGTAAACATGTAGTAATACAGCACCATATTTCTTAGAACAAGTTTAAGTCTAGCACTTCCTTTTACTTTATTTCGGGCACTCACAATGCAAATATCAAAACAGAAAACTCAAGACATATTTAACAACTATTAAGAACTGGGTTCAAAAGCACATCTACCTTACCAGAATTAAAAATAAAGTAGAAGCACTCTGCAAAACTTGAGTGAATTAAAAATAAACCTTCATAGCCAAACCTTTAACCACAACTTACCTGATAAAGATTATTTTCACTTTAGATGGTGCACATTTGATTATTGAGGAAGCATTCTGATGAGTCCTTCCATAGAGTATTTGGCCATTTATCTATATAAAGGAAAGTCGCAATTATTTCTCAAAATATTTTAATTCCCTTATACTTAAACTAATTTTTAATCCTTAAAAAAATCCATTATCCCACATCACTGGCTAAAGCAGCAATTGTATTAAAATAACAGAGTATGTTGAGTCCTGCTTTCACTCCCTTCTTCCAGTAAAAAATTCCTTCTAGTTTGATTTCAGACTAACACTGTCACAGTGGTAAAAATGTCATTCTCTGAGTTATATTGGGTTGAGTTGGCACATCATCTATTTCCGCGTGCCATTGATCACCTCATGACTGATGTGGTGATAAAGCAGGGCCATGGGAAATTCTAACCGTAACAAATAAATGAATCACTTATATCCAGCAATGAGATTGCTATTATTTATCGAACCTCAGCCAGGTACTTTGTATACAGGAGTCTGAACACCAGTGCATTTGCAATTTGAAGATTTGACCTGAAAATCACTGTCTTCATTTGGAAGAGCAGACTCACTGAAACCCCTTGAAGCTCCTATGATTCAGATATAATTGGAAGTATCAGTGTGAATTTGCAGAATAAATTTGCTCACATTTTATTAATTGCATTTGTTCTTGGAAATGGGAAACTACAGTGTAGAAATCCACTCTAAGAAAGGGGAAATGATTGGAAAAGGACAGCTTGGACCCACACAAAGGGAAAATAATGTAACACACACTGAGGTAGTACTAATATCAGCAGAAAAGCAGCAAACAGTGAGCAACAGTGCAAGTCACTGAGCTGAGGGTTGAGCATAACAGCAACCCCTCAGCTCCCATGCAGACTGTGTCCACCAGGCTTGGTCACAGGGATACTGAGCCCTGTCATTTACACTGGAGGTGACAATCCAGATGCAGCACTGCTTCCAGTGTTTGCCATGGGCTTGTGAAGAACCAAGGTTAGGCTACCAGCTAGGAGACAAGTCATGGCCTGCCACAGCCAATGGACAGCTACTTGGAAACATAAGGAACAAGCTCAGATGTCTCCTCTCTCAGAAGAGGTGAGGCAATCTCTTAGCATCAGTTTGCAGGTTTACAGCTTGGACAATAAGCAAGAAACCACACGAGAGCAGACTCAGACAGATGTCTTGCAATGTGTTCTGAGGATACTGAGCATCTGCAACATCAAGGTTTTAAAAACAGACATTTTAACTCATTGAAGAGAACCATCTAGCAGGTAACAATGGACTCTGCAACTAACACGTGCTTCCATGAGACTAGGTCCACAGTGCCACAAAACCCTTTGTTTCTCTCCTAGTCTGCAACTGCCAACCTACATTGTTTACTCTCTCAGTATCTCCCTCAAGCTTTGTTCAGTCTCACCATTCCCTCCCTGTACCATCTCCCCAGTGCATCCTCAAGCATCTCCACATACAGTTCTGAAGTTACACAAAGCCCTTGTGTGAGGGTAATGTTAGCTACTGCTATCAGAAAGAATGGGAAAAGCAGAGAATACGTCTTCAAGTATTGTCAACTGAACTGTGGTAACATAAAAATAAACCTTATGGTCATACACATATTGGGAATGTTAGCTGCACATTCAGCGGCTGGGTCCCTCCACCAAAGCCATTAGAAAACAGCCCAAATGTGTCATAAGATAAAAGTCCATAATACAAATGCATCTGTTCCTGTTTCCCCAATTCAATTTCCATTTTATATGTTACACAACATAAAAATATTCTGATATTATCACACTTCCAGTACACAGAGAAGAAATTAGAAAGTCTAGAGCACTCCACAGATGGATGGACTAAAGGACTTCAATATTTTCCATGGTCTGCAATGCACTGGCCTTCCATGTATCTTCATAACCCAGAAATTGCTGTCATCCCTCATTTTTATCCATTTTAAATACATGCACACCTTTACTTATAACCAAGAAAGAAAATCCCAGCTGCAACTATTTGGCATACTCCAGAACAAAAATCTGGTAGTACAGCGATGTCGACTTGAGTAACTTGGGGATTTCAAAGCGCACTGAAGAACATCTACATTGCAGCAAGAATCTAATATTTTAGTGCATTTTAAATCAGTATGTTTGAGTTTCAGTATGAATTGCAAAAACTCACCTCTAGTAACTCATCTGCAATCTGTAACCTGCCATCTTTGCCAGCTGCTCCATTTGGATCAATTCCCACTATAAAGACACTCATCCTGGATCGGTCTTTGTTACCAGCAAGACTAAGTCCCAGACCTGTCCTTCCTTTTTCCAGCTCAATCATGTGTAGCTCCCCCGGTAGATTTCCATAGCGCTGCACGATCTTTTCTAAATGTAAAAGTATGGGCAGCAGAGGATGGATTTATATTAGAAAGTTTTACAAGCCACCTAGAGAGTCAAGATCAGCATCCAGTGGGCAGTATCTGACAGAATAATCCCAAACTGGACGAGAAAATTTTAAGCGTACGTCACACTTTCTTTTAAACTAAGCCTTAGATGATTTATAAGAGTATTTCTAGTTCCTTGTTTTCCTTCTAACTTCAGAAAACATTAAAACTTTTCTTAAAAAGAAAGACTTCTCACACATAAAAGCAATTCTCTTCCCTCCAGTAACACCTTCAGGTAACAGAAGTTATCACATTAATCACTGCCATCAGTTACCTAAGAGTACACTGAAAGTCTTCAAGTAGTCCTACACATGAAACAGTGAATTTGGACCACAGAGGAAAACAGAGACTAGAGTGCAATGAAGAACAAATCAGTTTTGTATTTCACCATGTGGATCTGACCAAGCACAACTGACAGCTAACAGCAACACTTAACACTCAAACCATGAAACACATGAGAATGAAGTAGTTCAAACTGGACCCCCCATATTTTCTGCTACAGAGCTATTTCAACACTGAATATTTCAAACATTATCACAGAGAATAAACTTACTCCAGCTATAACCGAACTCATCCTCCTTCTCCACATCCTCTGGGACTCTGCTAGTAGATGACTGTGCAACATCACAGCTCATTCCTGAAAACGCTGAAGGAGGGGGCAGAGGCAAGTTACAAAGCGAAGGCTCTAAATCGGACTGAACAAATGCCTGTGGAGAATAAGAAAAATGCAGTGGTTAAGCAGATGGAGACTCTGTGTAGGGCAAACTAGTATACAAAAATGTCAAAATGGCAATGACTATGGCTTTGAAGTTTAAATACCAAGCAGCTGGAATTCTAAATCAATAACACCGCACAGAAAGGCTGCAAGAGATCCAAGATAGAAACAAACACCAGGCAAGGTAAGAGATAACATCACTCCAAAATGTATTCAGAAGCAAACAGAACTCACAATAAAAGCCCAATTCAGTAAAGTTTTATGTGCCACTTTATGTTTCAGAAAAAGTCTCTTACAAAGACTGAAGTGATTTTTTTTTAGTGCCATATTTGTAAAGGACTTCTACTTCATTTTATTTTTAAAAGCCACCGCATATAATTTCTTCCTATCATATGCTCTGGAAGCCAAATAGGAGGAAAGGGAAATGAAACAAAGAACTCGGTGCTTTCAAAAATGCCTCCAGAAAAAAAGAAAATAACTGGCATATTAATTGAAAGAACAATTTAAAAACAAAATGAAACTGACGATAACTGAAGAAATCCACAGTAACTGGACTTTTCAGTCTTATTTACTGGTTTCATATAAGCTGCACAGGGGAGATTGAATAAAGGAGGATACAGATTAAATCTCAAAGGAGAAAAATACTTTTGGTCTTGATGTATGTGGTCTATTCATATTCTCAAAAAGTTAATAGTATAAACACAAGACTACTGCAATATAATGGTTAAATGCCCAAATCCACAATCTGGCAAGCCTCCATTCAAGTCAGTTTCCCTGAGGAACATAGACTCTGATCAGGGATTCCACTAAGTGTTTGTAATTTATATCATTTTGGCTTGCTCAGAGTAAACATGTAGGCAAGAAACCCATCTCTCAATATCATCATTCTGAAGCTTATGCATGCCCAAGAGACTTTGATACTTGGCAGATCAGCTACTGATGTAAACAAGAAAAACTTTACATGAAAACCAAGTATTTTTCCAACACTAGGATTTTCAGGTGTTGCCCTAGCTTCATAGACCTGTTCTCACCATTTCAGCTTTCATTACAGCTCCATTAGCAAAACTTTGAAGACAATAACTCAGATGGTATCTCTGGGTGCCAAAAATACCGAGACAATTTCTTCATCGGAGGCAAAAGTGAAATGAGTAGCAACATACACCTTGGAAGACTTCAATCTGCTTTAAACTGAAGGTGTTGAAAAAATTAGAAAGTTACCAATTTAGTCATGCTGAGATTTAAGAAAGGTCCCATCTCTCAGGGAAGATGAGTTACCTTCATTCTCTGTATATTCCAAAGATTTAAAGAAAATGCAAATGCCCTATTTCAGTTCCCTCATTCTGCTTCTGCTTGAAAAAGACTTTCCTTTCATTCAGGAACTTGATCTAGGAGCTTAACTAAGAAGTCATTAAATGTCAAAAGTGTTGGAAGTTTTAATATGGCACCCAAGCCAATCATTTTTATAAAAAACACATATAAATGTTATATAATTTTTTGTATGGTATCAAGTCATATTGATCTGTGCTTCAAATCTAAGACAATGCCATCCTGCTGCAATGATACCATGCATCACTAAACTTCATGTAGGAATTACTTCTAGTTTATGCAAATTATACTCTAAAACATGCTAATAGTTACAGGGCAGACATAAACTTCAACTGAAGCAACAAAATTCTAGCAAAGACATTGTCATAATTCATAATCAAAAGTTCACGTATCCACCATGGAGGAAAGCTGGTGACAGACCTTTACCTCAAGAAGGGGTGACAGGAAGAGTAGTTCTAGAAGCACTAATTTTTCAGAGTGCTTCACAGAGTTTTAACTAGAAAGCTACATAACATACTGAAAAAATGAGGAAATACAGTGTGAAGCAGACCAGATCAGCAGACCTTACAGTAGTCTCTGTGTTTTAAAACCAAAATTAGCAGATGACTTTAGTGGTAAATAACAGTGTCCAAGAACTTTGCAAAATTAAAGAATACATGATCAAAAAGAAAAGAACAAAAAATTTCTGTCAAGGACCTCTGGAAGTGCTATAAGGTGTGGATGTACGGCTACATCGTGAAAGATTAGCCCTTATGAACTGCAGCCACCACAATTTGATTGACAAAAAAGTGCTTCTTTCTGTACCTCTGTGCATGCATACATAAATTTGAACGTCTGATATTTAAGGAAATGCTGAAACAAAAGTAAAAGCAAGGCTCCTTTGTGCGAAGGGTAAAAAGGGTGTTACAACGCCATTTGGGCAGAGGGGACCACATCCTGCCTCCAGAACTCAGCCTGCCATGCATGCACCACCAGCAAGCAGAAGCTGGCCCCCACAGTTTACATACACATAAGACTTTTGCTCCCTGAATCGGGCCACACACAAAAAACCTAGAATGCTTTAACTCATGAAATACTTTCAGTGTGCCAAAGCACAGTATTTCATTTAAAATGCAAAGCATCAGACAGTGCATGAACCCATTTAGCTACCAGGGTCACTCCGATCACAGCCAAGCAAATATTAAAAATGGCAGCAAGTTTGGAGCAGTATCACTTTCAACAAAGGAGGCACACGTGGAGGAAGAAGCAGTACTCCGGAAGGTATCACAGGCCATGTACAAATGTACAGCACACACATGGTAGGACCCACTCACTGGAATCAAGACAAACCTTGAATGGTGTGGGAGCAAAAGGGTTAGTTGGGGAACAACGGAAGGTAACCCTAATTGGATTCGATACCTCCTACAGTAACAGAAAACAGCAATCCACATGTTACAGCACCTTTGGCAATACACAGCATTATTAATGAATAACTCATTTTCAATTACGGATTCATTTTACTAACTGCAGGAACTTTATTAACTCCATTTATAAAGGGACAAAAGTATTTAAGGGGTTATTAAGGACCCTGATTCAGCAAAGTGTCTTACTGTAAATGAACCTTAGTTTAGCAGAAGCAGACAGAGATGACAAAACGCCATTCTTATCTCAATGTTAAAAAAGTAATTAAGCAGAAACTGCAAAAACATTAGATTTTCTGTAAAACTATATGCATTTTTTTCAGAAATACTTTTGAAAATGGAGAAAATACAAGCCGTCATTTGTGTTACACTTATACTCCCTTTCCTCAGAAACAAACACAAAGACAGATTTCAAAAACACACATACAATTATACACCACATATCATATCATAAAAGTTTTTTGCACATTCGATATATTTGACAATATGGGAAAACAGACAAAGGGCACAATCACTCCCACGATGTATAACCAGCTAGAAATTGTTTTATTAGATCAGAAATGCATGCACCTATGAACTAAGCCTTTATTTATTCCTGTGTTGGAGGTTAACTCTGTTCCCAATATGCATAACATGCAGTAAGCACTGACCACATAAAAAAGAATCTAACTTTTTTCATATTTCCAAAGATGTCAGCATCCTGTTCATGGTGCATTAAAAGAATTTTCAAGAGGCAGAAGGAAAATATTTTCAGCATCATAAAATGAAAACTGCCAATGTGGGGTTTTTTTCATGCAAAAAGAAAAAAAAGAGATATCAAAGCTAGAAAGTCCTTACCACATAAAAAGAAAATTAAGTACATAGCAGCAAAACACCTCACGCTGATGAGAGTTACACTCAGGTGGATATTTTAACATATACCACAGGGACTGATTTTGTAATTGAGAACCTACTCCTTTGGTAGCTCTGATTAGATTAGATTTAATGGTTATGATTAATGGAGCTGGCATTTTTAACTTCTTCAGAACTTTGCTACCTGCGTGCGTGTTTGTGTCTTTTTAATTCACTACACAGAATTCCCACTCTCATCAGCACAGTATTTTACCCAAATTGGTATAATAGAATTGAAATGCAGAGAGACACTAACGGCAAAGAAGCACACATGTAATGTTTGGTGAGTCAAAAGCAGACAGTGTGTCACCATCCAACCTTGTTAGTGTTGAACTGAGAAGAATCAGCAAACGGATTAGTGCTGCTGAAGACAGCTGGCCTACAGAAAAGACTGTTCTGCGAGAAAGGCAGGGAAGGGTTCTAAAAGGAAAACATAATAGAAACTAAGCAAAAACATTTTTAAATGAACCCTTTGTGACTCGTGAAACAGAACAAATTTATTTAGCAGTTTGTGCTAACCAAACAAGGCCCACTTCCTGCACTTTGCTACAAAGATGTGAAGGTAAGCAAAGCTGTATTTGCCCTGTGTTTGAACCAGCTATGTTTAGCAGTGCATAGAGGAAAAGCACGAATCCTCATACCTGTTCTAGCCCACAAAGTGCATAAAGCGCAGAATTCAGCAGCATAGAAAATTTTCTTGCTGTGATATTTGTACAAATTTGTCCAAGCATCTCAGCATATGGGATACTCTTACACATTAGTTAGTTATAAAATTGTGGATTTCTGGATAAGAATAAACACAATTCTTTGTAATAATGCAGTAGGGTTAGTTTTATTTTGAAAACCACAGATTAATTCTCATAATTTGATTTACCTCTTGTGGTAACACACTCACTATGTATTTCACAAAAGAGAAGGTTTATTAATATTAGGCATCTCTAAACAGACTTCATATCTAGTAGTAACTTTTACAGATCATATTGTATGTGTGTGCATGCATTTGTAATTTTCTGAATTTATAGTTTAGTGAAACTCTGGTCTTCTCCTTAAATNTAACACACTCACTATGTATTTCACAAAAGAGAAGGTTTATTAATATTAGGCATCTCTAAACAGACTTCATATCTAGTAGTAACTTTTACAGATCATATTGTATGTGTGTGCATGCATTTGTAATTTTCTGAATTTATAGTTTAATGAAACTAAATTCTCTGGTCTTCTCCTTAAACAATACAAGGTATTTCCTTATTATTATTTAACACAAAACAAGTTTTCATATTTAGACAATTAAAGGATGTATTTTGACCATTTATATTCATTATGCAGTTTTTGCACTGTCCTCTACTTTGAGATCAGAACCCACTTAACAAACAGGGAATAGCTCTGATTTTGCATAGTATGTTGGAAATACTGTTCAATATATACTTAAAAGTAATTTCTACACTAGGTGTATCCATCTGGCAACTGCCTAGATGTCTTAGGGCTGTAAGTTTAACAGTGCTGGAAAATATGAAGCATAGTAATTGGAAAAGAATGTGAAAAGCTTGCAGCATCAACTGATACATTTATATCACGGTAATTTAATCCAGATATATGTTGCTGTTTAAAAATTTTCTTAAAGCACTTTATTTTTTTAAATGCTCCTGAAAATAGAAAATGCATCCCTAAACATTTATTCTCAAATATTATTTTGCAAAACAAAAGTAATGTAATTTGGTAAGACAATGCATGTCTTGGTTCTACAGTATCTTCAGCAATGAAAAGTAGAGCTGTGCATGGACAAGGTTTCTTCACTGGTGAGTCACTGAAAGTCAACAGGCAATTTCCCTACAGTACAACAAGATCTTCTGTTTACATACGCAATTCATGTTAGATTTTGTCTTTTATAAAAAAAAGTTTTGGAAAAGTAATTTGCCAGTGTAATGACCCCATTATACTTTAACCGTTACGTTTGTAATCAGCATAAAGTTTTAAATTGTATCTTGATGAAATTTTAAGCCCCTAAAATCTGCATTACAAACATTTTGTATATAAACAGTGAAATCCCAGTAAAAGAGGAAACAAAAGTTCAGATCTTGTCTTTTGTATTTTAGGCATAGCACCTAAAATACTAGAGAGCTAGCTCAAATTCTAATCCATGCAACAGCATTGTATTAATATGGACTGACTACTGTGATAAATATGGAGCACTTGAGTTTGCTTAAACAGTCATGTTTATCATGCATAGTCTAGGACTAGAAAAGCAAATGTTAAAATAAAGGGTATTTTTCCTCTTGCCGTTTTTTTTTTTTTTTTT
>VUYV01000286.1:374294-618491 GCA_008711295.1 Anarhynchus alexandrinus | reverse complement strand
TTTTTTTTTTCTTCTTTTTTTCAACTAACTAGTGTTCAGCATTTTATCGATGTGTCCAGGATGCTAAGGTATCAGAAAACTAGCTAGCATTTTGTATAGCACAATGCTTTAACCCTACAAATTATCTGGGACGATAACCATAGTGATAGATCAATTCTTATTTGGAAATACCCAGAGCAGTATCAGTATGAAACACAGATTTGATGGGTAACTGCTTGCTAGCAAAACCATCTTTTCACAGCCCATTTGCATTATTTGGGCTATTCTGGAGTACACTTAAGATCTCTTTAATTACCAGAGCAGCCTGAATGAAAAAAACAAAGGGGAAGAAACTGACTCATTAGCAACATGTCACTTGAAACTGACTGCCTTGCTAAATACATAGTGGTACCATATTAAATATAGCTACTGTGTGCAGGCAGCTAGCTATCTGGGTGACTGCACCTGAATGAAGACAGGAAATTCCCTTAAAAGATCTTATTATAAAGTACAGATGCAAGTTTCAAAAGATGAAGACAATAAATATAATGCCATTTACAAAGATCACAACACAACACGTGTACAAGAGCATTTGCAATGTTTCTGCTTACAGAGAAAAAAGGGTTTGTTAATGAACAGTCAAGAAATAACCAAAAAGCTTAATAAATGGAAAATGAAAGAGAACAAAGAACTACAATGAAAAATAGCACAGGAACAGTCTTTAAATAAAATTAAGTTGTGATAAAGTAATGGCATCATTCCCATCCCAAACTGGCCTAAACATTCAGCAGTGGACATTTTGTTCACATCACAGCAAATGCAAAAGCCTTACTTTAGTAGCTTGAGCATCAATAACCAACATTCAACAGAGCTTTTTCATGCAACTTTACCTTAGATGACTGGCGATAAAATGGGTTAGTAGTTTTCTGCCCACAGGGAGCAGAAGCTGAAGAAGGGTTATAAACAGACTCTGGCTGGGGAACAAGAGTTATGAGACAACTAGTAAATAAACATGCAGCTTACACAGACTCTACAATGAGGAAGTTTAAGTTTCTAGTGATGCAAGCAACTTATGTTAAAGCTCAGTAGTTTTTGTCTGCAATGTCCATGCAGCTTAGTGACGGAAAACTTCCGTGTACTTCTAGGTCCTTTCATTAATGTCCAATGATTTTTTTAACAGGTGCTGTATTTCTGCATGCGCTCCTCAGACATGCTGTCAATCTCTAAGAGTTGGTTTTAGTTAGACTCCTACTCTGCCCCCCAACAAATTATCTTTCTTGAGGCTTTTCAAAATAGTTTGAGGACGGCGTGCTGGAGGGTAATTCCAAATCCAAATCGATTTCATTCTAAATGGAAATAATACTTAAATCAAACCTTTGTTCCTAATATAGCTGAGATGGAACTTTCAGGATTAAATATCCCATTCCCAAACACCACCACCTTGAACATTTGTTTCATCTATTACTATGTATTACATCTGTTCTCATATTCTTTATGCTTACCTTTGGTCTGCTTATAATGCTCTGTACCATAAAGACTACAGGATTGCCTGCCTTCCGTATGGCTTCCACAGCTTGTTCATGGCTGGCATCTCTGAGGTCAATTCCATCCACCTGTAATTGGAAGACCTCATCTTAACACTGCAAGAAGCTACAAGAATCATGAGTCAGCTTTGGGTTATGGTTAAGCAACTCTGACTAAACTCTAAGCGCAAACCTCCATTACTGGTGAAAAGGTTTCTACTGACTTGACTTGAGGTCCCTCACAAACAGGTTTGAGATTTCCAAGAGCACTGAAAGGACATCAAATAAATATTCTCTATGGTTTTAAAAACAGGTTTTTCAACATTGCTGGTTCAGGCTCCATACGTTTTCCCACAGGCAATGTAATATAGAAGATATGATAATAAGAAGAGATAAGGTAATCTGAAGAGTGGTAGCATTTGCCAAATACCATTTCCTGTAAATCTTATCTCGGAATAACCTACCTCTCAGGACTTTGTGAGGTTTACAAACTAAAACTTGTTAGGTGCTGGAGGGTCTTTCATTATGGGGTATTATGTCAGTGCAGTGTANAAGGTAAGACCAATTTTAGCTACTAGTTGCTTTCCCCAGAAGTTAAATTTTTAGGCCAGAGCTGAAAAGCTTTCTCTCTTCTGTAAGAAAGCATTTATAAAGGATAGCTAAGGAAAAATTTTTGCCTGGTTGCTTTTCTTCATGCCTTCATATGTACCAGTGTGTAAGACAGTTCATCTTGTGATCCAGGTAAGAACTATGTTATGATGAGGTTAGCGTCAGTAAAGCATTCTCACAATGACCATAATAAAAGCTAGAAGCTAACACAGAAAGGTTATTTGTTAGTGGCAATTCTTGCACACAAAGTTATATAATGAGGATTACCACTACCTTTTTAATAGTCTAACTCTACCTTAAACTTAACCATCTGATGTAAATAAAGAGAGAATAAAAACCACCTGAGAGAGAAAATTCTAAACTTATGAGGACCTAAACACCACCAAGGCTCTCCAACTCCCCATGTCTGAAATACTTCACACTAGTAGAGAGAAAAGCCTAGATATGCCACAACTTGAGAAACTGAAATAATCCATTCAGAAACAGTCACATTAATGCAACATTAGTTACTTAATTTCACTCACCCACTCCAACTTCTGCAAGCATCATTGTCAGAGACAATTGCTGCATTCATAAAAATCCAGGTATTCAGACAGAATGAATGTTTTTTAACTTTGTGGCCATCAAGCAAAATTCCACCTTCCAACTTGTTATAGAGTGGAAACTCTTCCATTCTGTTGTAGAAAGCGCTACCTATATTAAGGTATTATTTCAAGATCCTTCATATGGATCTTGTAGCACACATTAAACTGCAGTTTGAGTATCACCATGCAAAGCAAGCCCAGTCTGATCCAGGGGAAGAATCACCATCTCCATCACCCTGCTTGTTACGTTCTTACTGATAGACAGTCAGCTAAGGACACCCCACAGCGTGAAGAAGAGTGCGGTTCCTGATGGCCTGACACGGGACACAGGGTAATGTACGACTTACTGATAATCGTCACAGGAAAGACACATTCCTTTTGGCATATTCATTCTTCTTTAATCAAGAAAGCATAAGTTGCTGCTTGAGCATAGGATTGGCCAAGCAGAAGAGGAATCTACACAAATTGCTCCCTGCAACGCCACTGGCGACCCTGCCCTCAGGCATGGGCACAATGCTCAACTTCCTTTGTATCAAATCCAGCTTTCGTCACATCGGCAGGAAAAAAGTCTCCCTTAATTCCTGCACAAGAATGATGTGATCTGATGAAGATTTAAGAGGGAAATAAGCTTGACATTTATTTGCATGATTTGCTATTCACTAGCCATTTCTGCAGCTATCCAATATGCAAAGGTAAAACCTTTTAGCTTCACCGAACAAGCTTTTTCCTACACATGTTGGCTTTAAAACAGGCAGGTAGAACTGCTGGCTGTATAGACCCCTGTTCACACAGTCAGTCATTTATGCTTTAGGTTATATATTCAACTTAAAGTTGCCTGCACACAAACACTAGCAGATGGTACTACACTCTGTGGCTCAAGTGCTGCCAGCTGGAGCAATTACACAGCTGTTGGTCCAGGACCACACATCCATCTCAGACGCTCACAAGATGCTGGGGGTGTTGCAAGCAAAAGGCACTGGGCTGGTACCTCCACGATCCGATCTCCGGTTTTCAGCGTTCCATTTTTGCCAGCTGGGCTGTCTTCCAGGATGTGCTTGATAAAGATCCCTCTCATCATTTCTCCATTACTCAGGCGGCTCCCCATCCCTCGTCCTCCAACAATGCTGATTCCCAGTGACTTGCTAGGCTCTCTCCAGAGTTCAACCCTGGTGTGACAAAACAGGGACCCAAATAAATGAAAATCTGTTGTGATTATGACAATGCTGCACACTGAAGACACCTAGATTTGCACAATGGTTTAAAAAAATTCAGAAATAACTCCTCCTTGGAAAGTTTTGCTTTTCAACAGGACTTATCTCCTGAATTGCTCAGAAAGTCTGTAATTGTGTCTACTGTTGTTCACTTTATTTTGGATTCTAATCAAAACTTTGAATCCTTCTCCTCCTCTCTTCTTACTGGCTCCCAGAGAGTCAGCCTATAAAGATAAATTACTGAAGAAATCCAGAAACTGCTAGACTGCAGGGATTTAGCCCAATGGCAGTAAAAATCAATGGTGAATTACTCCTGCAATGCACAATATACGTAAGTGCAGCAATTCTGTTGTTTTCTTACTCCTCCTAAAATATATTACAGGTTTCAGAATTTTTGCATTTCACATGAGATTTTATACTGTGCAACTAGGTCTGCACTTACTTTCTGGGCTGGTTCCAGTTACTGAAAGCTGCATTTTGAAGTTCACTTTCTTCTCCCTCCCCTTCTTCACGTTCTGGAAGCTCTGGGAGTTCCCTGCTGATGAACGCAAACATGCAATTCATTTTTAAAGAACCCACATAATCACTAGATTTCACTGCAAAATTTCACATATAGGATCACCCTGCCAACATTAGAATTTGTACACAGGGTTCATGTAAGGAACTTCTTTTTCAGACCTCTGTCAGAATACATTCTGTGTTTGGGGATTCCCTGTCCACTTGTCTCTGCAATTAAGTTGCTACTGACAACCACAGAATAAAAGACTCTGTATTTTGGAACCAGAACAAAATCAAAGGTGAAGGTAATTATTTATTGTTTCCAAAATGGAAGAAATTGCAACAGCAGCATTCAAAAACAGTTACTGCTTTTGGAGATTAATTTTAAGAAAACAAAAATTATTAGTCACCTTGAATATTTTGGCCTGTAACTACAATGAATATTTGAAACTTAAGGAAAAGACCACATAATTCTTTCTTTCCAGTGTACATTCTGGAAAGACCATCGACGCCAAATTCTTGTGCTGGAGGCACTGAGTATTTGTGGCAATACATAAATCAAATTGCATGGTATTTAAGAGAAGTTTAGGATGAGGCACTGTTCAATCTCCTTTTCAGGTACATCAAACACCTGTAAAAGAGCCTTGTAAAAACGTCAGAAAAATTTGCTAGCCAAAGCAAAAACTGTATTCTGAACAGCCTTCTATTGTAATGGCTGCTGGCCTGAAGAAAATAATGCATCTTTCAGGTCTTCTAAAATAAAACTTATCTTCCTGAACTGTGCAAAGTGTACGGAAAGAGTTAGATCTGAGAGCTCTTTGGGAGGAAACAGTAAGGCTTTTGACTCACCTGACAGTATGCGAAGGAAAAAGTTCAAGTGGCACAGCTCCCTCTGCCTGTTGTCCTATACTGGCCCTGTATTCGTCTAAATTTTCTGCTGGCACATATGTAATACTGCAATAAAAAGGGACATGATTAAAGTATCTTGAGGACTGATGGTCCTACCTTTGGTGGGCAGACGACTGGATATGAGGAAGCCACTCAAGACTAATTTGCATGGTTATTGACTTCAGAGCCACAATGCTGGTACATTGTGAATAAGGAGTTACATGAATCCTTTGTGAATTTGCAACAAATATGCATTTATGGTCAAATGAGGTAGCTAAACAGCACATAATTTTCTGAGGGCTGGATACTCCATTTTAAATAAACGGTGCTTGAACAATGACAACAGTGTAATAGAGTCAATCCAGCTTCAGTCAAAACAGTGATACCTCGTGCAAAGACAAACACTGAAGGACCTATGAGGTGTGAAGCACCATCACCATCCTAAATGCTGACTGCAAATGCTTCTGGAGGGTGGTTTGCAGGAGGTTTTGTGCTTTCCTGGGTGGTTTTGTATTTATTTTAGGTTTCTATGCTTTTTGTGAAAAATACTGCATGGGTTTCAACATACAAATGTGTTACAGCACACCACCTATGCTGCAGGGAGCAATCCCCTGCTCAACTCCTTCCTCCACCCCTTCATGCACTTCCAGCCAGCTTGGGACAGTCAGACGGCCATGTCAAATGACATGCAGACTCCTGAAGCCCTAATGTAACCCAATCATGTTTGAAGGCCAGAAAAAGAAATGGCCCAATAGATTGGGCAGGGGGAAACAAAGAGAAGGAAAAAAGATTAAGGCATGAAAAATATTTCTTAAAAAAAAATTCCCTCTACAGGCAAAAGGACACCATGATCTAAACAGAGCTACGTAGATGGTCCTCCTTTAATAATGCTTTGTCTTCTTAAAAACTTGTTAAACAAGCAGTTTAGCTATCAGATTCAAGTCTACCAAGAAGTAAGGCTGATGGAAAAGAACACAAAAAAAAATGGCTGTCCTCCCATCCATCACATGGTTTAACGAAATATGAACGTATTTCCCCACAGAAATGACAGGGCAAAAAAAATAAAAATTCTTGACCACTTCACAAGGACATATAAGCTGCCGAGGAGAGACTCCTTCAGCTCTGAGCTTCTCTCTCATTTGGAGCCCTCTCCTGTCCACCGCTCCCTGCTTGGAATCCTCTTCTGACTGTCATTCCCTCACTGCTGCTGGTTCCCCCTCTCACTGGTTTTCTGCTGAATACAGCAAGCAGCAGAAGGCAGAGCAAATAGACTTTTATATGAATAATGCTGTCTGTCCAAAACACTCTACCAAAAATTGCTGGTATGCAAACTATTACAGGAGCCTGACCCCTACAAATCGATGGGCCCTGACGCTATCCACCCAAGGGTATTAAGAGAACTGGCTGATGTCACTGAGAGGCCACTCTCCATAATCTTTGAGAAGTCCTGGAGACTGGGTGATGTCCCAGAAGAGTGAAAGAAGGCACATGTCACCCCCATCTACAAGAAGGGCTTAAAGGAGTATCCAGCAAATTATAGGCCTATCTTCAGGCCCTGGCAAAGTTATCAAAGGAGACCTCCTGGGGGCTATCACAAGTCAAACGAAGCACATCATTGGGAACAGCAAACACAGATTCATGAAGGGCAAATTTTTCTTGCCAAACCTGATCACCTTCTACGACAAAGTAACCTGCTCGGTTGATGTGGGGCGAGCAGCGGACATTGTCTACCCGTATTTCTACAATGCCTTCAATACAGTTCCCCACAGCCTCCTCTTAAAAGAAATGGATGTGTTATGGTCTGGACAAGTGGTCTGTGTGGTGGGTGGGGAACTGGCTGACAGGCCGCACCCAGAGGGTGGTGGTAAATAGCTCCCTTTGAAACTGGCAACCTGTCACAAGGGGACCAACCCTGGGCCCAACACTCTTTAGTATTGTCATGAGTGATCTGGATGATGGGGTTAAGTGTACTCTGATGAATTTTGTCAATAATACCGAACTGAGTGGGAAAGTGGGCACTTTGGAAGGGAGAGCCACCCTGCAGGAAGACCTGGATGGGCTGGAAGAGTGGACTAACAAGAACCTTATGAAGTTCAACAAGGACAAGCGTAAGGAATTGCACGTGGGAAAACATAATCCAGGTGTGCAGCACAGGCTGGGTTCTACCCTGCTGGGGAGCAGCTCTGTGGAAAGGGACCTGGGGGTCCTGATGGACAACAAGCTCAGTATGAGTGAACAGTAGGCTGCAGCAGCAAAGAAAGCCAACGGGACACTGGGTTGCATCAACAAGGGTATCACCAGCAGAGATAAAGTAGTCATTATCCCACTCTACTCAGCACTTCTTAGGCCATATCTGGAATACTGTGTTCAGTTTTGGGCCCCATTATACAAAACATATGTGGACAGGCTGCAGAGCGTGCAGAGAAGGGCAACAAAGATGATCAAAGGACTCGGAAGCCTGCCATATGAAGAAAGGCTGAGAGAACTGGGTTTGTACAGCCTTGAGAAAAGGCGGCTTAGGGGAGACCTTATTACCATGTTCCAGTATTTAAAGGGTGGCTACAAAGAAGATGGAGACTCCCTTTTTACAAGGAGTCCTACGCAAAAGAGAAGCGTTAATGGATACAAGTTACTCCTGGGGAGATTCTGATTGGACACAAGAGCAAAATTTTTCACAATGAGAACCATCAGCCATTGGAATGATTGATTGATGGCTGACTCCCCAGGAAAATGTTGGATTCCCCACCACTGGACACTTTTAAGACTCAGCTGGACAGGGTGCTGGGCCATCTTGTATAGACCGTGTTTTTGCTAATAAAGATTGGACCAGATGGTCCTTGAGGTCTCTTCCAACCTGGAATTCTATGAAAATTATCATAAGGACCATCTTTATTTGTCTTCTTCATCTGTGCCCAAGCATGTTCCCTACCTCCTCTGACACCTACCGTATCTGGAAAAGTGCAGAAGATGGTCATTAAGAAGTTGCCTAGGGTGCTGAACAGGAGGAACTCACCAGTTCCTTTAATGGAAATTTCTAAATCATTCATACTATCACCAGCTTTTTCTCTTCCTTAAATCTCCTCCCTCTTCTACTTTGGCCTTTTTTCAAATGCAAAAGTGTCATGTGCTTGACACAAAGTGTTTTCATTTTGAAGTGCTGGGGAGTTAACGTGCATTAGGGAACAAACACTCAGCAGAAGGTCACTGACTCTTATGTGTCATTCCTGAAGGCATTCCAGCACTGGGAAACACGCAAGACACACAGCAGTTATTCTGCGAAGCCCTAGCAGTGAAAGGGACAGAAGCAAGAAGGAAAAGAGTTTTTGAAAATAATCAGTACTACTTCTCAGCCATCTCCAACTCCAAATGCATTTAACTATAGCAAAGTGCTAGTGTTATGGTCACAAAACTCTTATGGGGCAAATGCTGCTGCAGAAGCACCACCCAGTAAACCCATAAGAATACCTTGCTTCTGCAAGAGCTACGAGATGTGCAAGCTGCATTTCAATGAAAAAAAAATATGTTTCATTTATCCAGTTACATTCATCAGCTTCATCCCAATCAAATTCATCAATTTTCACCCTGTAAAACTAAGTAGGAAATAATGTATTCTCCCTTGAAAGACAGCTGCGCTAAAGAAACCAGAATTGCAAGCAAACCTTCTGCTGGCTAGAAGGTTTGGACAATATCCTTTACGCTAAATTGCAGCTGGAAGCTATTGTTCCAAGCTAAGTATGGAAAGGAAAATGGCAGGGTCCTAAAAAGGAAACAGATATGCCCAGATTCAGCCTGGATGTAGACAGTACAGTGTGATCACTGGTAGTAGAGTGTCCAACATCTTTCAGCTCTTGTCCAGTCCTTTTGGGCAAGGAGCACGTGGCAAACAATTCTGCAGCGTCCCAAGGTTCAAGGGTAGTAGTAGTCCTTACCTCATACTTCTGTGCAACATCAGCATTACAGATCAGCTAACTGGGAAGCAAACCACATGCACTCCAACTTCTCGGATATCCTGTTGTTTTTCATTATATGAATGAATAACTGACATTGTGCTGGGACATTCAAAAGGTACAGCTCAAAGGATGCGCTCAAACAGCCTTATATGCTACTTACAAACATCTTGCAAAAGCCCTCTTAGGTAGGTAAGCTTCCCTTTCTGTGTACAGCACAGGAACTGAGAATAAAAGAGGTTCACTCCAGCATTTTTAAAAATGCATCTAAAATTGAGCAACTGAATTACCTAATTGATTTCCACAGATGGAGTCAAATTAAGATAGTATCACTGGGAGCTGTTACATTTTAGCTCTTTGGAAAACCACGTTATTTCTACTCTAGTGCTTAACTACAGTTCTAATTGCCTAATTTTAAGCGCTCAAAGGAACATTCAATATGTTTTTAACTGTTATTCTTATCTACAACTAAACTTCAATAATGCTTCAGCTACTTCATAAATATAACACTTACTAAATAGAACACTTACTTGCATTTTAAAAAAAATAGCATACAAAAGAACCAAATTACATGGATCGAATGCATGAAAAAGTATATTCTGTGGAGGAGTTCACCTTTGTTTCTTACTCACGATTTCCAAAGTTCAGTTAACTGCAAAGGTTTCGTAGCTGCTCTTATTAGCTAAGCTTTATTATTGATGTGACTGTCCTCCCCTCTCTCCTTTGCATGTTATTATTGAAATGGAAAGTTATACAAAACACCTTGCTCTGCTGAAAATTAGTTTTAGGAAATATGTATACCAGAAAGTTGCCTTTGCTAAGTAGCTGCCTGTCCTGCTCCTGCCTTCTGTGACACACAGCAAGGTCAGTTTGTACTACAGACCTTGGATTTATATCTGCCACGAATTTGTTCCCCATTTAGTACTTCATAGGCAGACACCCCACAGTTATCAAATCCATCACTTGCTGGATCACTACTGTAGATCACTTCTTTGAGGTCACAGTGAGGTCTGAAGACATCCAACATCATCCTGAACAGCTCAGCGTGTGACTGGAATGATGAGGGGCCCAGGAAAAAAAAGGGTGTTGGGCTCCTCTGGTCAACTCAGTTGACCTTGCGTTGTAAAGTGGAAATAAAAGTCCACCCAGACACCTGAATGGTTCATCTGCAAAAGGGACTGATAATTTCCTTAATATGGTCACAGGGAAGAGAGTAAGAGAAACAAGTACCAGGGAATAGGGATTAAGACACAGAAAACAGGAAACAAGTATACGACTGCTCTACTATTGTGTTGCAATTCTTACTTACAACAGAACAATTTCAAGGGAAAGTATATGCAGGGTTTAATAATTTCCTCTCTTTCATAGCTGTACAGCTTGAAGGAGAAAGTGTTCTGGTTTCCTTTCTTCAGAGCTACAACCACCCTCTTCCCCCCAGAGATATGCTCTAGCAATGAAAGCAGTGACAATGGAAACACCAAAGAGTGTACATATGAAAATATCTTGTAAACACAACACCGCATGCAGTACAGAGGAACGTTTATCACATGCTTGACTGAACAGCCACACAAGACCTTGAAACACCAACAAACCAAATAACAACGTATGGAAAATGTTCAGGACAAATTACTGCCATTGACATTTAAGGTCTAACTTGAACCTTTTTATACATGAAGAAAGTAAAATTAAGTGCCACAGAAAATATGACACTGAGATTAATCCAGATATCAGTACACTGTACACATGCCAATTCTAGCAGTGAACCCTGTACACACACACACTCATACACACATGCTCTGAGCACATCTGGGGTGGCTGTCATAGATGAAATTTAAAAATATTAGCCATGATTTTTTTAGAATACAGGTGTTTTCATTCCAGTCTTAGGAAGTATGCTCCAATCTTCAAGTTTAAAGCCATATATATATACAAACAGTCATACCTTTTTTTAAAAAAAACAACCAAACATATATACACATCGACATGTGCAGCCACATGTGCATGCACACACACACACACACACAAAGAGAGAGAGAGTATGTACCTATATCTGGATATATCCCTGAATTACCATGGATGTCATAAAAGCATGGAATGATTTTACAGACAAGTTGCAACACACAGCCATAATGAGTTTCTGAATCGCCAATACTCACACATAACAGAGGGCCTGATCATCAGCAGGTGCTGGAGAAGATCTAGAATGTGAAGCATACGATGCAGCATCTTTTTACAATGGTGTTAACAAATGTCAATGTCTCATGCTGAATGCGAGAGGCATACTTATTTAGTTAAAAGTGTGAGCTGCTTTTTTTTTTTCCCCTTTCTTTTTTTTTTTCCCCTTCCACCTCCACCTCATCTACACCTCCCCCAGAAAGCATCTGTTCTTTATTATTGTCTATAGCAGTGATTATTAACAAGCATGGAAAATGGAATTGCAATCTATCTTTTATTTCTTGATCAGTAATTCATCCCCACACTTTAGGCAGGTGAATTTTGATTCAGCTCTGTAATTATCTGACAGATGTTACACGCAGCTGCTGCTGAGCACAAAACCCTGGCTATTATTACAGAAATGTAAGAGCTCCTGGCAAGGTGGAGTGAGAAGTGAAACAGAATGCATTCTGGTAAGGCCACACATCTGGTCTTCCACACACAAAGGGGAAAAAAATTAAATACCTAAGTCTGAAACTCAGATTGCTGGTTCTTCAACTATTCAAAATCAAATTTCCTTCAATAAATTAAAACAAAGCCTTTATGTGGCAAGTAAGAACAGCTTTATATTTTCTCAGCAAATCATGTTTGCCACTGAAATACAGCTTTGAAATTAAATACTTCTGTGTAATCACTTTTTGGGGGCAACCTGCTACCCAAAAAATGCGCATTCTAAAAGCTAAGGTGCCAACTTTGCAGCCCTGTACAGATAAAAAGGAATGATATCCAGATGGCCACACCTGAGTACATGTGCACCCTTGCTTCCTGAGGAAGACACCAAAGAGATTCAACTTGCTTATTTGAAATGCTGGCCCTTAAATCGCAAATCCTGCATGGTGATACACCACATTAGCTCTGAAATGACATCTATATAGCTGTGTATTCCTCTCAGCAAACAGGAAGAACTATCATGAGATAATGCTCTATATTTCCAAATTTCTGATTTGGGACATTACCCACATGTTTGTATCATTATATTTTTCTGGGATCCTGTACTGCTCCTGAAAGTACAAATTAACATAGAAGTTCAATTATGCTGAATAGTTTTGTATCGAAACTATGTAGGCCCAAAAATACTGTCCTTATTCTTGCAAGACTCCTTTAGAAGCTACCAAAGGATTTGGTCTTACAGTTCTTTGAAGTGCAGAAGCCGGATTCACTTTAAACCTTTATCATGGGAATGCACCGAAGAACATAAGTAGAAAATGAAAGACAAAAATCTAAAGTAAGAATATGAATAGCAACTGCCCCTTTTCTGTGAGATCTTTCAGAAAGGGGACGCACTTTTCTCTGGAAAATCTGAATATTCAACTATAAGACAAGATTTTGGTATTTCCAACATATCTGCAAAAGACTAAGACTACAAAACAAAACTTATAGTCACATAGTGTAAAATGCAGCAGCTATAAAAAGATAAGCACAAATAATGAACACATTTGTGTTTGATCATGTAACTACAGCACTAATAAAGACTCCTCACAGAAGGATGGTGCTGTAGCATTTGTCTATCTAAGCAGACATACACACATGCATGCGCACATACCAACTGATTTCAGTCGTGGCAGTCGGAATTACAATACAGTTTGAAAGCCTACGATAATAACCAATGTCACATTTTATCAACACTGACTTGCTCATATTCATGACAGCACTGACAATAATGCAATTCATTATATGAGCATATCCTATTATTTAAACAAGTTTGCATTAAATCATAATCCTAAACACGACACCTATGGGGCAGAAAATTAAACCTACCACCCACAGTGAAGATACTTTGCCTACCTGTTCCCAAAATGTCAGGTCTCTTCAAAGCTAGAATACTTCTGGGGAACAATGGAATGCCCTGCAGTCAGTGTCGAACTGACAGAAACCAGTTAACTGCAACCACACTGGGACTGAACTTATCCCTTTCAAGTCCACCCTCTTAAATAAGTAGAGGCTTCTATTACCAAAAGCTCCATTAATCCCATTTGCAGATCTGACCCAATCCATGTTACCATGGGTTTGAGAAAAAAACCTACTAGGTTTGTGGAGCTGTAAACCCAGCATTGGTGTGTCTAAAGCACTGTCCGCAAGCTTAGGAACAACCTCATTTCTAGATGGTGCATGTGGGCAAAGTTAACTCCACAATCATGACAGCTATACAGAATTGTACTTCAAGGGGAAGTTAAAATTCTGTAAATTGAGTGAACTTGAAAAGAAGAAACTTTCTCATCAAGCACATGGATTTTTCAAAACGTGTATTAATTACTTCAAGTTTAAAGTAGTACTCTCAAGAGCAGGTATTTATGCACTAGAGCCACAGCTCCTTTGTATGTACTACTAAAAACTTGGAACTGACTTCACAAAACATACTGTTTCTACTGTTTGTCACAGATGTACTGAAAATGTTTTAAGTATTACTTTTCTGCATTAACGTCATGTGTCATACTTTCTGTCTGGCAGTCAACATCAAAATCTATTACAAAGATCTCCATCAAATGAAATCACTTGTGAAATGGCCAGGACAGTCCACCTTGGAGAAACACGAACACCTTGAGGAAATCCTTACTTTCTTTAGAAGAGTCATACTACGAATGCAAAACTCTTGACTAATTCCATTCCTTCAATAAAACCAGGGCATTAACGATGATGATTACTAATGACAGTAGTAACTTTTCTAAGAACATCCAAAGCCTCTCACACAAGTGATTTTATCTTTCAACCCCATGAAGCTGTAATCTGAAGGTGAATTATCCATCTGAAGCTGTAACTTAAAAGGTGAATTCATGTTGTAAAAAGAAACAAAATTTTCATTTAGAATACTTGCATAAGTAACCAAATTTTGATTATTAGCATCTTCCTACCACAATTCATCATCCAGTTTTACCTACTTTATATCCGGTCCAATGAGCGAATGCCTCCTTAGCATAGCCCGGGCTTGTGCATTGGTTAAGTTAGTGGTTGATTCTTCATTAATGGCCAGGATGCAGTCCCCCACACCAATTCGTCCATCACGACTTATTGAGCCACCATGGATGACGCTGCGGACTATCATTCCTGAGCCATCTTTATTGGAACTTACCGTCATTCCTATAGCGAAAAACAGATAAAACAGTTAATAACATCTTTGAGCCCCAGCTCTGAATGCCAAGAAAAAGAAATGTAACCTAAAGCAGGGAAGGTAAAAGCCAGCCAGCCAACCTGACAATGACAGCAAGCCTATAATGTTGGCTCTTCTGCCTTGCATTTCCTCCTTTCCAACAGGAGGCAGCAGCTACAAATCACAATCACAGTATCTTTACCTCGTGTCATTTCACATAGCAGGCTCAGTACAAGAAAACTAAGCCAGTCAAAAATTTAAGCAGAAAATAAACAAAAGAGGTAATGAAATTGCTTCCAAAACAGTCAAATTTACAACTCTTCTGGATGGTTCACTGAGTTTACACGCCACAGTTCAGTTTAGTTTATGGTGGTTCTCTTTGGAATGGAAGTGAAATGAATAAGCAGTTAATTAAGAGCATAGGGTCAATACAACCACACACCTATTTTCAACAGAAAGCCTGAATCAGATCCCATTGAGATAGCAGCTGCCTTCCCGCTCTCCTAGGTGGACCATCAGTTAGGCCCAGAAAAGCATCCTGACTTCTGTGAGAGCCCACGCACTACTGATGGATACATTCCACCACTTGAGTTACACCACCTGCTGTGGCACAGCAGGACACTACTTCTCAATGTTTATATACACCATTTAACTTCACTTTCTTTTCACTAATGGGAAATGAGACAGAGATGCTCTTGCCCTTCCTTCCCCATGGGGAGCCCACAGGGACCTACTTGTGGTGCTGGGCTTCACATGTCTTTGTGACTGCTCTTACATGCATGAATTGCCACTGTTATTTTCAGGGCAGTTGGTGTTCATGAAATCAACGCTGGTGACGGTTCCAGGAAAAACTGTTCTTCACTAAGGCAATGGAAAGGTAACTGAAGGGCCAGCACCCTGAAAGTCCACCCAGTGGACTTCCAGTATCTTAATACTGCCAAACTCTTTTTATTGTTTGGGTTTTTTTGCACCAACATGGAAGCCTTCCTTTACTAACAAGATGAAGCCACTGAAGTAAGAGCGTCTTATAAAAGAATATCTATTGGAGAAGGAGGCAGTGACTATCCCACTACGTGTTCCTTCTGGTTTTGCATGTAAACATCAGGCTAGCAAGCACTGCGAGTGCATTTGCATGTCTGCAAGCCCTTACCTTATTGTCTAGACTGTCAGTCAAAGGAAGATGATAGCTACCCAGAGCAAAACCACCAAGGACACTGACTATGGAACAATTCTAACCATTTATATACAAACGTGGCTACAGAAGACAGAGACTGAGCACTTTACTCCGTGACCTTAGACCCTGTGAGACAGACTGGCTGAGCAGAGTTTAGAAGGCAGCTATAAGCCCCAGGCTACCCAGACTCAGCCAACCATACAAACATCTGCCTATATATCTGCCTCAGAAAAGAAAAAATAAAATACTGTAACCATTTAAAGAACAACACTAATCTGAATATTCATTTGTGCTTTTTAAGACTCCTTCAAGAAAATAAAAATCTCTTAATATTGTTGACTCCTCACACCCACTTTTAGTTGAGATCAACATAGCAGTCTGAAGTATGAGAAGACAGCCCTGACTAGCAAGGAACTGCACAATAAGCTTCTTAGACACAGGAATACATGTACCACTACTTTGCTATGCAGAAGTCAAGGTTTACCTTCTGGAAAAACTGCAAAACCCATCTTCATGATGGCACTTTATATTAAACTGATGAAAGAATATGGTGTTACCACTGACTGGAGATTTGTATTTATGATTTGCCAAGTAATGATGTCAGCTGTGGTCTGGCATAATTTAAACATGGGTGTATCAGACCTGTGATACAGACACACAATGCCACTGATTTATTGCCTTGCTATTAGAAAAAGTAGAGGGTAAACTGCCTGTCCCCTACCCCTCAGATTAGTAACATTACAATGTTGAGCACATCACAAATGGCATTTATAGATTCTGTCCTGGGGTGGATGCCTCAGCGTTTATACTCACATACTCCTTCCAACAACCATCTCTTGACAGATCTGCTCACACCTGCTACTCAGTCAGATCTGAATGTAAAAAATAACTCTGCAACAGAGTGGTCTCCACCATAACACAGGCAACGTGCACAGAAAAGCAAACTGCCAAGCAAACAGCTGAAATGTGGTTTGAAATTCTGAACCTAACTTTGCTGCTTGGTTAGGCCAGTAACAAACAACAGTATTACTGAGGCTAGTGTAACAGCAGTTTAGAAAAACATCACTCATGGTTTCTATGCTGACATCCTCATTACAACAGATCTAAAGGCTGATGTCACACTTTGGACAGCTACAGTTTCAGGTTAAAAATGCAAATGCCACTGTCAAGTTGCCAAATGAATCACACAGGACAATGGCATTTCAGCTCTTCTTGCATGTGCTTCTTGCTCCATCCTCTTACCTTTTAAAAATCACAATCAAAAGGTTACAGCTCCAGCTGTGGCTGGATTTGAAGAGCTGTTGCAAGCTATGGGTGACACCACTTAAAAGGAAAAAAGAAGTGCCAGTTCTCGACTGAAGTAATTGATGCAGCTGCAGCTTTCAATAACATTCACAGCTCTTGATTTAGCTCCTTTTGTAAAAATGAAAGTTAAAAGCAGTGCAGCCATGTGTGTAAATTGGTCACTGTGCCCAGGCAGCTTCCCAGGCCAGAGCACACACAGACTGGACAAAAAAGACTACAGTCAAAAGCCAGGAGAAAGCATTATTCACATTCATACTGTGTACACATGAGAGGCCAGTTTTGCTTTTCATGCATGTAATGTTTGCCAGTGTGCACCCTGCCCCAAGTTTGTATTTTTATGCTGTATTATGCTTGACATGAAATTTGCTTTGTAGATTCACTGCACTTAAAATACTCATAGACATACCTGAAAAACACTGCTCCATTGAGTTAAGCTGTTACTACAGACAAAACTTTAACAAAATCCAAAATCCATATTCCTAGAACTGCACTGTGACCTGCACTTTATACAGCCTGGCAATAAGGCCAGTAAAGGCAGTAGTTACCCAAGCACCTCATACCAATGAAAGTCAAAACTTATACCCACATCAGCCTTGCCTACAGCTTTATATTTTGGGGAGGCTGATTTTAAACCAGATCAGATCCTGATCCAGTTTGGAGGCTGGCTGTATCATGAAGGAGAATGTGATATGGGCAGAGTCAGCATCCAGCCATCAGAGGGCCGTCTATTCCAGGCAGAAGTGCCCACTGAATTGCAGCATCACAGCATCCTACCCACCTCTGCACATCAAAGGAGTCCTGAGTGGTGGCTGTTTATGAACAAGGGGCCCATGGGCTGCTTTCAGTGTGCTTTCTATGGACAAAACATCTTAAAGTATCTGCAAAGACAATGCAAACAGCCAGTACCCACACAAACTCCTGCCCTACCAACACCAGAGTCTTCCAGGATGTGCAGCTGGCCGGAAGAAACTGCACCAGAAACCTAAACCAAAGCAAATGAAACACATAGGCCATGAACAGGAGCACCACTGCCTCCCACAACAAAGCCTCCCACACACTGGCTCTGGGAACTGGTCTGGGGGAATGCTAACCCCATGCTACCTCTCACATGTCCCAGGGACGTACCAGAGACCAGGAGAGGACAACAAAAAACATTTCCATCTGTTCTGTCTGTTCACTCCAAAATATGCCTCTAGTCAGTATGCTCGGGAAGTTGCAGATTGCAGGTATTTAAAACTCTGAAGATCTCTACAAAATTATAATATCACTGAGCTAAAAATAATATGTTTTAAATGTATCAGTGATCTGATTTTCAGAAATACCAAGGCATTTAAGATACAAGTACAAATAAACAGCAACAAAGCAAACAGTTTGTTTAGACCCTTTGACCATCCTCAGAAAGCAAGATCATTTTGTGTTTACATATATTTGAAAGTCTAGTCTGCTGCTCTTTGACCAAAGTGTTCTTCTACAGCGTTCCTTGGCTATATCTTGTTTTTCCACTGTATTATATAAATGTAGAGACACTGAAAACCAATGCATTAGAATTGTTCTGTTAACATTTAGGAAAGACTAAACTCCTTTATGGGAAAAAAATAATTCCCAGGGAGACTGGACAGTTTACTTCTGTGTTCACGGTGACAGCAAATGGATCCACTGACACCATTGCCCAACAGGGCAAGAGCAGCAAAGAATGAATATCCTGTTATACCTTCCCCAATAAAAGGGAAATGTTTAGTCTTTACTAATAAAATGGGAAACATGAGAAAAACAGAAAGCCATGTTCCTGAACAGGTTATAAAAAAACATTAGCTACCTTACCTAGACTTGAATTGCCTTTTGCAATAGTGATAGTCTTCTCATATATGTTTTTAACAGAATTTGGGGTTGTGGAACTTTCCTCCAAAGATACCGGGCAACTCTTTTCCATTAAAAGCACTTGATCCTAACACAAGGGAAAATAACATTAGTTCAGAATACTGAGATAAAAATATGATTGGACATACTGACCTCAACTCATCTTACCTTGTACAAAAGCTAGGTGCATAATTAATACAGATTCCTTATACAGATATTGGAAAAGTCAGTCCATCAAAGACCAAACTGTCATACACGAATTGCTGTTTTCATTCAGGTAATAAAGCAAATCTACCCCAAACTATGCTTTTAATTTAGGGACATCAGTTACACTCTTAAAATTAGTGGCATGAATTCAAAGGCTTTCAGATTTGTTCACCAGGTACGTCTGACAATCTGCCAGTGCTAAAGTAACAAATCTTGTATGAAATTGCAGCTCTTCCAAAAATTTCTTAATAAATCACTGAATGGAAGAAAAAAGAAACACATGTCACAGTGACTGTCATATAAAAGAATGTTATGTTTGCATGCTGTGGCATCTCAGGCCAGTTTGTGAGCTGAACTGCTCAGGCTTGTGTGAATACCGGGATGCATGACTTTCACACCACTTTCCTTGGTTTCCTAGTCCTGGTTTCCAGCTGTGCACCTCCTTGCACCAATGCCTTTGCAGAAGTTAACAAGGGATAAGAAAAGCCCCCTGGCCTGCCCAATGGGGACACTGTGGTCCAGCAGCGTCTACCACTGTGAGGTGTAAGCAGACTTCCATATACCCTTGTATCACCAGTTTCTGGGAGATGACTATCTTGACACCATAAATTATCTCCTGTTTTGGATAGGTCTAAATCTGTAAGTTTTAATGTGAGCTACCACATCTGATGGACATTTATAATCAAAGAACCATACATGGCTGTTGGCCAGTGTCAATTTCTGTAAGAGATTCTATGGTGTAATATGGCCTTTCTGTAGGTTTTAATTGTTACTGTTTTTAAAAAACATAAAATCTTTACTTTTCCAGTGGGATCAAGCGGCATGGTAGTAGCAAGGCTTGTACTTAGTGCAATTTCTGATGATGTCTGAGATCCAGTCCAGGTTGCTGTGTTTTCACTTTCATTTTGGTTGATATCCGAAACATCCAGAGGCAGATCCTTTTTAGTAAAACCAGTTGCAGTTTCAAGGCTATTGTCCACGACGGACTTTTGCTCTCCCACTCTCTGATTCAAATCCATGTTGTACAGATTCTCATCAGATACACAGAAATCAGCGGCAGCATTTGAACATTCCTCTCCAGACTGTTAAACACAGGAGACAATGAACAATCAACATTCTTTTGTAGTATAAATAAAATGTACATTTCATGCAAAACTCTTAAACAGAAACTAATCTCATGGAATTTAAACATACTTATTTTAACCTAAGTGTCTTCAGTAGATCACTACATATATTTTACTGTAAAATTTACTTGATTCCTCAGACAATTTCTTCTGTTTTAAAGTACCAGAAATCAATGAAAATAAGTTACTGCTGAAAGCCAAATTCTAATTTGGTACTCATCAATAACTCTCCACTAACTTCAGCAAAGTAGCATCTACTCACAAATTCTCAAACTAGACAGAACTCCAGCAAGTTATTAAAATTAAAGCATCCTATTGTCCTCCTCAGGTAGAAGAACTTTGCAAGATCTTTACTTTCAAAACACTTAGCAAGCAAAGAGCAATTTCAAACAGCTCAAACAATTACGCATGCAATCTAATTATTCATTTTAGATATTTAGATATCCCTTCCACAGAAAGAGGGAAAAGTAAAAACTCGGTCAAATCTCAACAAAAAAATGAACATGGAGATTTTCAAGTGTGACAACAATGAAATACAATGATGCAGTTACAGAAGCTTAGCAGATAGTTCTTATTGCCAGTGTATTGATTATGGCTGCAGTACACGGATTGAGTTCTCTCCATAAAATTTGTTTTGACTTGCAAGATTCCAAGGTCCTGCATTTCAAATATTTCAAAGGATTTTCAATAATCATAACCTTCTGAAAAAAAAATCCTCAAATATTCTCTAGCTGAGCTTTCAAAATAAGTAATTTTAAAAACATGTAGGCCATTAGAAACATATAACAAGGACTTAAGAGACTCTGTATCAATATTAGGGATTTTCTCTGAAATGCAGTAAACGTAGTCACAAGAATGTCTACCTCTATCTGTCTTAGTTGTTATCCACTGGTCCTATTAATTCTTCTATTCCTTTACCAAAAAAATGGGGAAAACACGTTTCCCAGGATTTTGCGATACTTTGCAACATTTTGAATCAACGCCCTTAGAATTAGTTTTTCTCATCTTTCATGAAGTGCACACATGCTTGCTCTGTCCCCAGACAATCATCAAAAAAGGTTCACCTGTAAATAAGTGGTTTAAGTAGCATCTGAGAAGATAATTGAGCAAAGCCTAAATACAACTAATCTGCATGACGTAATCAATAAAATAATTTCCTACCTTTTGGAGAACAGAACACCAGGACTATGATCTATTTAAATTATTTCATAAGGTTTCAAAGACAGCTGGGACATCTACTTTTAAGTCTGTTTTGTATCCATTTACAAATCAGTGAAAACAAGACCCAGATCGTACTCAACATTTATTCCATATGCCATATATACATACTAGAATTGCAGCATATGCCCATTTTTATTTTTGTTTCACTTAAAGCCAATGCAGTAATTTTTTAAGATAAACATGATTTCAGGACTGAATTTGCAGCTACAGCAACATGAGGCTTCATTACAGCATTTGCATTACTTTAAGAATTTTTTTTTCATCACCTATTTTACAAGTGACACCAAAGGCATTCAGAACCTCTCAACTCCCCTGCAGTCAGAAATAGCTGAAATATCTCTGCATTCCTCATAGCATCGAATTGCAATTTCTTTCATTTTTACTGCAATTCACTCGCTTCAAAAGTCGTCTTTTATGAACAGATTTTCTCACTATGTTTACTTTGTGAGAAAGTAATATATACTCTGCTAACTGCAGAGTATAAAATGTTACTTGATGAGAACTTAATACTCACTTCACACTGGTGCACAAAGAACACTGAAAAGTCAGGACCACAATCTTTAAAAAAACATGTAAATCGAAGCCATCTTTAAGTCAATGCTGAAAATAACTTAATACTTTCTAGAGCCTCAACGTGATATATAATGTAAATCCAGCCTCTATCTCATAAAATGCTTCTCAGCATGCCAAATGCATAATCCGTTTAAGCAACAATTACGGAGTGAAACAATGCAATCTGTCCCACTGGCACAGCAGAGATGTGCTCTTTTGTGGATTAGCAGAAACCATTAGAAGATGAATTTAGCTTTCCAACCAGTGCCTGAACATATTCCAGAATGGATAAACAGAGTTACCGCAGCTCAGGTGTGGAGTAAAAAGCAGCAACTACTACTCTATTCAAGACCACAGACTGCAAACCCAGGAGAAATCCCTACAATGTTGCTTTCAAAGATGACTGCTAGGAGAAATGACTTAGAAGACTCTGAATTGGTGAAATAAATCTATGGATTGCCAAGAAAAAAGAGCATGAAAAACCACGGAGAGAAACAAAACACCAACTCTGATACAACCAAGTCACTATGGGTATGTGACCAGCAAGAAAAAAGATACTGATCTTTGTAATACTCTTAAAGAACTTACCTTCGTTTACTGACTTTAAATAGAAATTATTAGCAATCAGAGGTCTGATACATACATATTTACTTTTAATTACAGTACCGTTATGAACATTTCATTCAAGAACACAGTAAATGAATTCACAAACATATTAACTATAAAGCATAAAAGCACAGCTTAGAATGAACTTACTCCAGCTTTTCCTACCTAAAATATTGTAGAATAATGCAGTTATTTTGTGTTACCACTCTTTACTGTGCTCCGAAGTAACAACAACTAAGGTTTTGTAGCAGACTGTTAAAGCAGACAGCTTTAACACTACAAACATCTCACCACACTTTATCTGGCTCTACAAAACACAAATACAAGCCTTCAGTCTTCTAGCTACCTGTCTATTCAACACAGACGTCTGAGAGACACCAGCACTACCCTAAACAAAACTGCACTTTAATCTGGTAACAAAGAGTGCAGTTTGAACCAGGATGACTTAAAACATTTTTATCTAATAATACAGCCTTTTCACACTTAGAATCCAAGTTTTTTATCAATAAAACCACCCTTCCTTTTACCTTGGGAGTTGACAATGGAAGAGAGAAGCTCAAGTTCATCTCACCGCTACAGGCACTGCCATGCAGAGCTATCATTGAAGCCTGGAAGATGTCACCCTCTAGAGAATACTGCGATTCAAAGGTGGACTCATCCGCTAGATCTGCCTCGCCGGAGTCCACCTAACAACAAAAGCAATTCAATCAGCCAGGCTATCTGTTACCTTCACACCACATAAGCCCTGAACACATGCACCTCAGCCACTACACAGTGACTGACATTTTCTTTCTTTTTGTTCCCCTTCCATGTTTTACACTGAAATTACATTTGCACAGTACAGTAGGAAAAATTTCTGCTTCAATTACAATTCATGTTATTACACCTTAAGAAGCTGCAAAGAACATTGTAAGTAAAGTGAAAAGTCTCAACTGAGAATGAATTGCAGGGCTGAGGCAGGCTCATACCTATTAACAGAAGTACAAGGTGCTGGGAGAATTCTGCTATATTCCCTGGTGTGAATATTTTGATTTCTTTAAGGCTTTTTTTTTTCCTTTTTAATTTTCTTTTACAAGAATTAGCACTGAAAAAATAATGAGCTTCACTTAGTGCCACCTGTCAGACATCTTCTCTTCACCCAACTTCAAAGGTTCGGTTGTTTTCAAAAGGGTACAAAAGACAGCCTTCTGGAAACTGCAACTTTTTCCAATATATTTACAAGAACAATTTATTACGTGATTTTTTATGATTTCCAAAATGTTTTACATTTGACAACAGGATTAATATGGACAATTTTTCTGTCTTACATGAGAAATAGAATTTTAAAAAGAATTCCAGACATGGACTTCGGCACTATTTTTTTGCCTTTTTTTTATTCTTAAATGAAACACAATTTTTTTCAAAACTTATATACTTTCAAATACTAGGAAAAAATAAAGTCCTAAAAGACTTAATTTATGGTGCTTCACATACTACAATTTGATTATAATTTCGTCTTCACTGGCATAGCTTAAGAAAGCAGTGTATGCTAACAAAAACGATCAGTGAGTTCAGAGCCATGTCCATATCATAAACTCGTATGAAGCAGCCAAGTGCACCCACCTGCAGAGATGGGACCTAACTGTTGTTTTTCAGCCTCTGTGGCTAATAATACTATGAATTCATTATGTCGTATTCACAACAGCAACAATCTGCAGTGATTCAACATATTGATTCCTTTTTAGGGTACAAATGATCCATTTTTTTTTATTGTTGCAACCCTAAAGGCTTAACAGCTAATTCAAACTGCTCCTTTGGTGTAACTTACTCTCAGCCCATCTTCTGGAAAATGCAGACTAGTGTTACCAAAGCTATGCCCTAAAAAAGGGTTGTGAAAAACAGAGACAGACCTGTAGAATCTGAGTGTAGATTTATCTATGAAAAACCGTATCTCATGGGTCCACTCTGCAAACACATCTTTAACTGGGTGATGGCACATTCAATTTCATATTTTGCACATTTAATTAGTTAGTTGACAGAGTGACAATTCAACCATATTATCTGCCATACAGTTTCATTTTCTTTCACCATTTTAATTTTTTTTACATGAATCACAGATAGGAGTCAAATTTTTAAATACTTAACTTTTAATCTGATCTTTTCAACACATCTTTAATTAAAGGATATTTACCATAAGTAACCTGGCTTCTTCTCAATGAATAAAATAAGGCGAATACTATTATCTAACTACTGTACCAAGGTAACAAACTGCAGAAGAAAAAACAGGCAGACTTGTTTAAAAGCAAGTTATTAAAACCAGCTTGTCGTTTCCAAATGTGAAAAAACAGCAAACACACTGGAATCAGTAATTCAGAGATTTTTGCTTTGGAAGGATCCATTTCAGGTCTTTGTTTGGTTTTGATTTTTTTTCCTAATGAGTTAAGTTCTGGTGTTTAGTAGAAACTGCTTCCCTACTCATGTCCCCATAAAATGAGGGCCAAATAATTTCAATATCAGACCCAGATCAGTACAAATAACCATGAGAAGACACACTCAGGATATATTTATATTCTGGTTTTTGAGGCGTTTTGTAGAGTCCTAGTTCCTTTGTATTTTTTTATCTGAGTTCTTATTGGTAACTTCTGGGCTATGTAAGGCACTGAATGCTCAGGTAAGCCACACTGTGGAAGTAAACACCTTTTGACCTTGCAAATCTCATAATCACTGATTGATGCTGAAGTCTAAAGAATACTATAAGGAGGAACTGTTGGCAGCTTTTGAAGACAGACAGCATTCCTTGTAAGGCTGGCTTACATGCAAAAAGAGAGTTCCAAAAACTATTCAAGATAGAGAAGTGATGTATTACGATACATAGGCGAAGAGATTTATTTACAAAATAAGCACATCTCTACATAAGGTGAGATTTTAAAAGGGATATTCAGTGCATGCAAGAAGTGGGTAGCCATGTACTTTTGAAAATCTCAGCAAAATACTTCCTTTTTTTCCAGCAACTAACATATCATAGGCCAGATTCTCAGCTCATGCAAACAGCCAAAATCTCCAGATGCCAGTTTCTACCATGTGGGGGTCCGTCCCAACTATGGCGGATGAGCAATGTGGTAACAGTAAACACTAAAAAATAAGCATGAACAGTGACAAAGCAACCCTTTTCATTACAAAATGCAAAGACTTAAGAAATCTTTGGTAAGTTGGGCCACTAACCAGAGCCAGCTCAGCATGGAAGAGGGCTGAATCAGCTGGCCCCTCCTCCTCAAGTGACTGGGCAGTGTAGAAAAAGCAATCTTCCTTAGCAGAGACATAGCCCTCCTCTGGTGAAAGCTGCAGAAAGAACGAAGCTCTGAGTTGGATGAGTGGCCAGGACACAGGGCGTGCAGAGTGCATTATGTGTGGGGGTTTAGAGAGGCAAATGAATTCCAAATGCAGCAAAGAGTTCATTTCAATCACAGTCACAGTGCTGGGCAGGTAAAGACACAATTATTTTTTTTTCAAATTTAGCTGAATTGATTCAGCTCCACATCTCATTTTACATCCCCAAGTTATGAAAAAGGCCTATCCAGGTATACCACAGAGCCCACAGCTTAATCTAAACTCATTTCAGTTTCTGCTCTTATTAAACATATACTAAAACTGCCATTAGAGCTGCCACTAGGCAAAGAGCCTAACAGCAGAGGCCTTTATGACATTGCTAGCCGCAGAGTAAACTTGTTAGCAGACAGCAAGACTGCATCCACTGTCTGTGTTTTAAGATTGTATCTGCTGGGTGGAACAGCCTCAAGAGGACAAAACACAATTCTGACTATAAACCAATAGCTTTTTCCAACATAATTTGATGCTAGGTGCATTCGGCCAGTACTGCAAAGAAGCCAGTGATTATTCACAATGTTTAACTAATTGGCAAGCATAATATATGAAATACTAAAGTGCAAATGCTGTATGTTTACAAATTGCTGGGAAGAGAAACAAAACCCCCATGCATTTTCTCTTTTAGAGTGACATCTTCTTAAGTATGAAAATGTTGATTTGCAAGACATTTTAGTATGTAACACAGAGTTTTCACTGCAAAAAGCAAATTTAACAATGGAAGTTAAAAAAGTACCCTCTTACTACAAAAAGCAAAGTTTCTAGTAACTTAAAACATCAGCCATTCCCTCCCACCCTCTCCACAAAGATTTACTAAGAAGGAAAAGTTTTATGTCTGCATCCAAGATTACAAGATTTTCATTTCATGGAAATAAAAGTGTGCCCATAGACTTACAAATATAGCAAAAGGTATCTTCTTGGTATGTATGAACTAACGCCATTCTACTGATTTGAATTTAACACACCAGGGACACTAGTCCACTAGCATCCACTACCTCAGTTACCGTGGGTCTCCTTCAACCTCTTTCTTCTGATTGTTACAGACTACCTTCTAAAATCAAGCCTGAAATAATTTATGGCTATACTAAAATAACCAGTTTGAGGTATATGAACTGAAGACTACTCACCATTGTTTAAATGTAAAGCGTGCAGTCTAAATACAAAGGCTGCAGATGTACTATACCTTGCAAAGCAAAGTAATAGGCAAATCCCAGGCAAAACACATAAAATTGACTTTATGTCACCATCTCAACACATTTGGAATCTTGTAAAGTGTACAAAATTATGCCTGGCAACTTGCAGCCCGGAAAGACTGTGCCAGTTGTAAGATGCTTTGCTGTTTTCTCAGCTGCAAGACAGGTGTGCTACGTCCTGCAATCGCTACACCAGTCATACACTACACACAGGCCACTCCTAGACGCAAGGAGACACAGGAATACGTGAAAGATGGTTTCTGGATGTTTTGAGCAACCCAGCTGTACCCCAAAGCACAGAAAGTGTATACAGAAGTTAGGATGTACCAGCTTAAATGACATGAAAAATACCCATCAAGTTCCCAAATCCTTACAGGCAATGGTTTGGCAACTCCTATTTTAACTATTCCTGTTGGGGCTCCTTTCAGTGCTTGTACTGCCTCCTCCAGGCTGCCATTTTCCAAGTTGATGTCGTTGACAAACATAAGCCGATCTCCGGGAAGAAGTCTGCCATCTTGCTCAGCCACACCCCCAGGAACTAATGAGCGAATCACAATTACAGTGTTTGCTGGATCAACAGGATCCTAATTAAATAAAAGGAAGAAAAACATTTCATTTTACTTATTCTTTTATGTCTTGAGAAGATAATTTTTATGCATGAGCTTTTAATAACCCAACAGAGTTGGATTATTAAAAAAGCTGGAGCTCTGCTCCAGATGAAACCACAGCAACAACATACCCTCTTGTCTGTAATGCCCATACGTTTAGACTTCCACTTACTTTTAATTCTCAAATGTGAAAATTATTAATTCTTTCTAGGTGATGTCCCATCATGTATCTCCAGCATAAAATACTGCTAAACTGCAGAGTGCTGTTTGTACTGTAATGAGTAATTACACACCAGAAATTCAAATACTTCCTACTGCAATGACAGCACTGCAGACTTCATCCTCTCTTATACTCAGCAGTCTGGGAATACAGTTAGACAGTGCAGACTGGGGCAAAGTTAACATATACGCTCTGGTGGAACAAAGGGCTTACTTTCAACAACTCTCTTATACTTCATGGCACCAGACCTTGCTCAGCTGCGAAAGCACTTTTTAAGAGGCAAGTCCTTGCGCATGTGTAATTTAACACTTTATGGGAGACAGGAACATACCAATACAGCACTCTAATCAACAAGACAGAACAAAGTGGTGTTTGCTTTTAAGAAAGAAAACTACTCCAATGCACAGATTTTTATAAAAACACTAGCATCAAATGTTAGTAACAGGAACATATGATTCTGTTATAACAATTATCACAGGTGCACACATTTGCATGATTCTTATATAATTACGTTCACAAGGATCATCATTACATGTTAATACTTCCAACATATCACAATTCACTTGACTGCATGCACAGAAGAAAATGAGAAATGTAATAATGTACCAGCTTTACTGATAGCAAAAGCAAACATCTACAAACTGGAATGCAACTGTAACAAGTTTTCATGCCAAAATGCACATCTGAAAGGATGCACACCATCAAGGCAGCACCCAAAACCAATGGAATTGGAGACTGCTGAAAGCTAGTGTGAGAAAGAAGCATTAAGGGAAGGAGGGAAGGACTCCAAGACCTTTAACACTTCATAGTAGTTAACGCAGCAAGAAGAATGCCGTGGAGCAAAAAATACTTCACAAGTGGAAATACAACTAGTATTGATGGAGATAGTGCTTAAGCCTGAACCCTGACATGTTCTCCACTATTTTAACAACAAGTATTTACACTGTCACTTTAGATGACACTGCATGACACGTTTTTGGAAAAAAATCATCTCTCTAGTATATGTGACAGTCATCCCTGGGGTAAGAAATTATGTAAACTTTCCTACAGGCCTGCCGTTGTATGAAACAGGAGGCATGTATTAGTATGAACATAACTGTCTTTTAGTCAGTTCATTGAAAATTAATTGAAAATCTGATGGAAACAGCAAAATACAAAGATAAATCTCACTGTAAGCTTATTGTTCGCAGTCTTAGATGAAAGCAGAAACTTCAGTGACAAACTCAAATGCTTTAACCACATGTCAAATGATAGAACATAAGACAAATCACAAATGCAAATCACACATTAAAAAACAAGGTAAGTTTCAGAAAGCTGATCAGAACTGTAGGATATATTTAAACTCACATTTGCAAAACATATAAAACAATTTAAGTTACTTCCCACAACCCATCAGTATTACCATCCATAAACAAAATTCAGTAACTAACCACATAGGCAATGCTTCAGAAGAGGCTGCAGCAAAAATATACTTTACTTTGGGCTGACATGGACTCCAAATACTGAGGCTCAGCTATGGTTTCTCACTGCAGAGTATCATAACACATCAAAGAGCAATCACTGTGTGAATGCAAAATACTACTGAGGCACAGATTAATTCTAAGCAGTGCCCTGTGGGCATAATTTCCACCTGGAAGTGTCAAGAACCAGCACAGACCTGGGAGGAGACCGGGTTCTGTAGCACTACCAAACAGTTGGGCTAAAGCCTGTACTGACCGCAAGGAGAAATCACCTGAAGTCAGATTAAAAACTATCCACTGTGACAACTGGGAACAGGAGTAACATTTGTTCTGGGATCCTGACCAAGTGCAGGCACTGAGCTGTTCATCAGGACACACCAAGAATCAGAGCTTGAGATGCCCAGGAATTTTCAAGTCAAACACAAAATGAATAGGAGCATTTAGGCATGTCCTGGACAGACAGCAGCTAAGCAAGGGATTTCAGAATTGCAGTTCTAGATTTTAGTAAATCCTTCTTTAAGCACATAAGTCCTTTAGTGGATCCTGCCCTAAGCACCTCAATGCAGGTACAAAATACATGGCTAAATGCCTGAATATTCTGATTACATCATTCGTTTGCCCTGGGGCATTAGATGATGAGTCTTCTGAAGACCCCAGTATATTACTGAATATCTATTTTTCTGGGCGAGTATTACGATTATCATTAGAACATGTAGTCTTAACACAGCAACAGGAGTAAGTAATACAGCTAGTGGGATACCTACCAGTAGTGATATCCGTTTAGCTTTACTGTATTGCTTGGTTTCCATTAATGTTTACCCTTAAAATACATATTTAGATCATATTGCGAGATCCAAACAATACAAAGTATTCTGTCCTCTACTCAAAGAAAGGAGTGGAGGAGTTACCTGGTAGTCCAATATGCTAAATCCAAGTCCCATACTGCCTTTCTCCAGCTCAATGTGCTGTACTTCTGTTTCCCACATCGCCAAAGATGAGCTTTGCACCTCTTCCATACTCTGACCCTCTTCAGCTATTTCCAAAGCTGTTCCCTCTGTATCCGAGGAGCCAATGAATCCAAGTTCTATGTGAGCCTGAGAAAAAAATGTTCAACAATAAAATGTAAATATTTGTGAATAGGCAGAGACGAAACTGTTCATGGAAAACAAGATAAAAACTCAGCAATGTGTCTCTAAACGCAAAGTGCAAGAACTCTGCAAAATTAACAAACAAGGCTGATAAATCCAGCACAGAAATCACATTTCCTTGTAACAAAATAGCTATGGTGCAAGTACATGAAAGTACTCACTGGAAAAAATATTTACGAAATGGAATTTCTGTCAAACTAAAAACTTCAGAAAACTTAACTAGTACATGCATTCAAATATATAGGAAGTATCTGTTATTAAATGGTATGTCTAAAAATATGCCTTGATCTAAACATAGCAACACTGACAGGAGTCAGAACATTTAAAAAAGGAAAACACGCACATATACATACACATGCATATAGGTTCTTCACTCCCCTAAGTTTTATACAGAAGCTTATATAAGCGGAATTTTGTGCCTTGCCCAGAATGCAGAATTAACTGTATCTCTTTACATACAAACGCTATTGCTTTGTGTACTATACTGCAGGCCATCCCTACATGTTTAGTACATCAGGCTGCCCCAAGCTTTCCCGTTATGAGTGACAGAAGCACGGCTGCCAGTGAACACATACGTAGGTCTGCACAACACAAACCCAGAAAGCAAAGTTCAAAACCAGATTAAATATATTCAGAATCTAAAGAACACAGTTCAGTTTGCCATACCCCCATAGCCTAGCTGCAGAACAGAAGTTAAGTACTCAGGTAGGCAGACCTGCGTCCCAGAATATTTCTGCTCATGACCTACCAGGATTGACTTCTTCTAGTGACCTAAAGTACAGCTGATGGACATAATCTGCCTTTTCCTATTTATCCGATTCCAAGTCCTAAAATATTAAAACGTATTTCTAATCTTGTACAAGAACTTTATGTGGTTTTTTCTCAAGGAAACCATTTTCTCAGTGATTTTTTTTAAGACAAAATACCTTTTCTGTGAGCTGAACCTCAGATAGACTTAGGCTCTCCAATGCTTCTGGGTGAGTGATGGGGGGAGCTACTGGACGACAGCACACCATTGTCACCTTAATGGGCAGTTCCTTCAAGATACTGACCACATCCTTGTGATTCTCTCCAAGCAAAGAGATCTCATTCACCTCAATAAACAAAGAATACACAGTGTTTAGAAGTACACACAGTGTTTAGAAGTACAATGAACAAAAATGGATAAAAAATCCCACCCCAACTCGCTAACCACCTCGTTAAAAAAAAAAAAAGGCAAACACAAAAAGAAACTCTTAATTTCTACTCAGTTTGGTGCTCAGAATCAGCACGAAGATAAGTTTTGAAATGGACAGTTTCATAAATTGTATGACACCACCCTACAATGACACCACATACTCTGTCACTTCGTGTTTCTTGCATTCATCTGAACCAAACTCACATTTTAATTCTAAGAAAATAATTTAGAAAAGTAAAGAGATGTTTAGTCCCTTCACTGTGTAGGAATATTCTTATGAAATATAAATGCTTTTGCTAGGTATTCTTTTCTGGTGACCTTGAACTGTATCTGAAATCCAGCTACCAGCTGAGAAATGCATGTAAGCACATGCATTCACATAAATATGCATAGGTACATATGAAGTGACTGCTCAAGCACTTCTGGTTATGGCTGGTAGGCAGTTAGATATGCTACACTCCCAAAGTCATAACCTGTGAGAGGCAAGTCAGTGCTCAAAAATCTTACTGAATGCAGACTAAGATAAAGTATTTTTTTCTTACTTCCAGCAGCTCATCTCCACTGAACAGCTTGCCGCTTCGTCCAACTGGTCCCTCCGGTAAGATAGATCTGATGAAATGATGTCCCACTGTAGCTTCAAGGCTTATCCCTAGCCCACTGCTTTCACTAAATTTGTTAACTACAGCCACCTAAAATAAGATTAAGAAATGTAACTTTTGGCATATTTACAGCTGTACCTGTTACTTCCATTTCAATTTACATACAATGAGGTGAATATTCCAGAAGTGAGAAACCAGAAATACTGTCATATGTAATGGGGACAGTCAGGTAAAAACTGAAACTTGGATCACATAACAATTCAACATAAACATGTGGGAACTGTAAATAACAAGAACACATCTGCATACTTTTGCAGAGACTACAGCTCTGGCACGTAATTTTGAAATAAAGTCGTAAACTCAGATACTGCTTTTCATCTGTATCTACAGTCAATGTCCTATGAATTATTTAGATCATTACATCGAACAATTCATTCAGTATGCAGAATGGATAGGACGTTTCAAGCACTAGCTTCAAATTCTGGTTAATGAAGGGAGCTTTGAAGTTCACCTTAAATATTATTTCTTCTCTTAATACACATTTATCCTCTTGAAGCTAGGAAATATGTGAACTAATACTCATAGGCACAGTAACTTAAGTCGCCTGTGATTATTTTGCTAAAATCAATACAGAAAAATATATATCTGTACACAAAATCTATAACCAAAATAAAATCATCTCAACAGATTAAGGAGCATACATATGGTTTTTATAAATAAAGGAACAAATACAATACAAACATATTTCTCTCTGTATGTTAGCAACATAATAGGTGAACATTTAATAATAGTAATCAAAGTTTACCTACCACTATTTCATAATTCGAACCCATAATCCTCTGCCACTTTGCCTTCGTAGCTGCTTCTTCTGTAGTAGTTAGCTGGAAATCTAAAAGTTATGTCTGAGATTAGTGTGACAAAAAGTAAAATGTCCTGTCTATTCCTGTAACTGATAAAGCATATGGACCATGCAAGATTACATGATCATTCCCATGATGCCAGAATTTCCCTAAATATGAATAAAAACTTGCCATGTTTTGCCTCACCAGGCTTGCGTCTACCAGAGGAAAAACTTGCCAACTAGTATTAGATCCCACCCCTGCAAAACTAACTGTATTTTGAAAGACGTGAAGTTCAGTCAAAAAGTTTGGTGTGCACGGCTGGGAAGAAAGGACACATACTGAAACTAGCCTCAGTGCTGAGTGATCTTAATGCAACTTTACAAGATAATGGGCACAAAGAAAATGAAAAAGTTACATGCATGCCCTGGGCATCTGTTAAACCAGACTGTATAAGGGCTGATCAGATTGATTCAGGGGGATGGCCAAAATACTTACATATGTGATACTGCATACTGATCCTTTTGAACAGACCCTGAATTTTAGAGAGAGTGTCCAAGGAAAGTTTTCAAACAAAATCTGGAGGTTTTGTACTTCCAAAACTGTAAGCACAACTGTAAAAGATTTTTTTGAAACTGTAGGCCCTAGAGGGCAGTGAGAGAACACAAGTCCTCGCTCTTTTTTTTTTTTTGTTAGATTCACATACATGCACACATACAATGAGAAATAATTCTAATACCTAAAAAATAGCAATAAAATTGGAAGGGAAGGAAGGGAGAAAAGTAACAATGCTGTGAAAAATACAATGACAGGCTAGGCAGCAAACTACAGAAACTCTTAACTTGATTGAAAGTTTATCTGCAGGCTGAAACATAGAGAAATGCCTTCCTGCTGCTAATTTTCCCCACATTCACACTGTTAAGATTCTCGGGCAGGAAACAATAAACAGCAGTATCTAGATACAACACCCACGAAATGCAGCAGATTTAACAGGATCCTACATATTCAAGGCCCATGGTCTGTGCTGTGCCTACAGTAAGTATCAAAGCAAACTCTTCAGATCTGAATGCCCACCACAGGTGAGGGCTAGAATCTTCATTACAACACGAAGTTCCCAATTCCCACTGACTTTTAGTAAGAATTTAAAGTGATTAACAGCCTCAGTCAGTGTTTTAAATCTAGTCATTGCTCAGAGACATTACTAAAAATAAAGCCCGGTGTGTGGCACTCAAATATGACAATACTTTCCCCAAAGTAGGGACCCTGCAGTATCTGAAGGAAAGGTGTTAAGAAGAAATTGTTGGCTATCTAAGATAACGGAAAGCATGAGTTAGGAAAAGATATGTATTACAGAACTCATATGAGTGGTGCTTTTCAGCTCCCCTCTAGCTCTGGGAGCAGGAAAGTGTTAGAAAATGCATCAAGTGCTGTCTTAACCTTGAAAATATATCATCACGTGTGACTTCTGAAATGCAGCACAGTGCCCTAACAGCTCAAGAGGGAAAGGAAAATACCCATTAGAAAATATGAATTTCCACAAAGAGTGTGAGAAAAGTCAAATTGTATCAGTGCAGCAGAACTGACTGAATTTCAAAAATTATCACAGAACAGAGATTGAAATGAATGCAAGCTCAGGCATTTGTGAAAAGGAATTTTATCAGAAGAGGTAGAAGTCCTGGAACTGCAACTGGGCAGCTGTAGGCAGTTGGAAAGATAAGGCATGTTGGGGAATGAGGAGGGAAAACATTTAAAACACAACTAAAGTAAAAAGAACAGAAATACAAAAGTAAACTAAAAAGAGGGCTAAGCATGTAGCAAAAGCAGACTGCTTTGTGGGACATCTTTGACACATAATTATTTTCAGACACATACAATAGAGCACTCAAGAGCACATGCTTACATGTATGATTACTTTCACTTTCTAGCCGTACCTCAGCTACACAGCACACAGGAGATGGAATGACACACAAAACACCTGATCTTTGTGTAAGCACACCCAAGTGCATTTTCACAGAATAAAATATTAAATGTTGAGAACCTGTTTCCTGTTGTCTCATGTCCTCTCCAATATTTACCACACTGGTACTGCATGGAAGCGATGGGGATCCCTGTTCTGTTTCACTGTTATCTGGAAGAAAGAAGACGACGCCTTTTCAGCTATTTTATGTGTTCTAATATTCATCAAGCTTACAGGCATACCTCAGGGCACTGACTCTCCCTTCCACTGGACTTCAGAGGATCCACATTTAGCAAATGGTATCTGGCATGAGGGGCCCAGAAGAAATGCCATATTTTAAAGACATTTTGTCTTCTATTAATGCTTTTCCTTCTCCAGTAAATTTTTCAATGAAACAAGAAAAGAAGAAAAAGCACAACCATCAGTAGCTGCATCTCTATGACTGAAAGAAAATTTACTGGAAAACATATAACATTCTTTAGCACTCTTGTATTATCTTAGGTTTTTTCCTTCCTCTTATTTCCTTTGTGCAATTCAGGAAGCTGACACTGAAATAGGAAAATGCTACAGACCTGGAGACCTGCATACCTGAGAGACTTTTCACTTGCAGAAAGCCTCTCCTACCACAGAGTTCTGTTAGGTATGTTGCTGGCTGTCAGCTGTACCTTGAACACCTCTAGGCTGGAGAAACAGCACTTTCTGAGCATTTCCTCTGTACTTTTTGCTGAAGGTGGGAGTGAGAGGATGCCATGCAGATAATATACTACTGGGTCTTTCAAAATCTTGTGCTAGGCGGGGATAATGCCTCAGTCTATGAGCTGTGATGTACTTCTGCTGACATCAACCTATAAACAAGTTGCTGAAAAGATCTATGTGCATCCACCCTCTGTGTAGATACTCTGTTCAAACACAGTGATTTTCAAGATTTGGCACATACACTTCAAGATGTGCACAGTATAAGATCAAGCTTCACTAATCTCACCTCATCAGCAGCAAAATAACATTGTTCATTGGCTTCTGAACTTTGTAAACATATATAGTTAATGCCCTATCAGATTAATAACCTCTAGATACAGGTCACTCCTCTCATACCTGGAGCTTGTGACACTGACATGCAAGAGTGAAAGGAACTGAGACTTGCTTTTGCTTATTGTGGAGTATATCTCTTTGCTTGCTCTTGAATGCAGCTCTCACTGTTGAGCAAGAATAAAACATTCACTGCCTTCTTACCATTTGAAGATTTGCAGGATCAAAGTCTTGAAGCAATTCAGCCAGAAGTGCAATGCAGTGCAGAGCTTTCAACACTCACTTTGAAAATGCAGCAAATAATACCACTGTGTCTAAAAGATTAATCAAACCATAGTAAACCAAATTCTCTCCTCATGTACAACAGCTCTGCTATCAGTAATACCTACCCAGAATGAATCTGGCGCATTTTATTTTCAGTTTGCATTTGAGAAGAAAAATGTTTCAAGCCAACTTTAAAGCAAAGCCAGTTTTAATTACCTTTGGCTGTGCTACTATCCATTGTTTGGAACAGTAAGTCCTTTTCAAGAGCAGCACTGAAGTCCTCCTGGGGCTGAATATGATTTTCCTGCTTAAGCCCTCTTCTGATCAAAGTGAGCCGAACCGTTTGTCCCGTGTGCCGCAAAACATCAACTGCTTGCTGGTTAGTAAAACCCTGAAGATTTGTTCCATCCACCTGCAAGATTAAGCAGCTTTTCAGCCCACAAGATACGACCCGGAAAAAAAAAAATGTCCAGGGCAAAATAATATGGTGAGCTCTCAGCATCTGTTAACCTGAGCACAAAGCAAGCAGAGGGACAAGAACAAAAACCTGGATGACTTAACGACATTGGATACATGAATCACTTTCACTGGAGTACCCCACAGCTAGGTAACAACCACTACTACAGTAAAGTGGGGAGAAGCGCTTTGGGTGCCCACCACAGTGGGGCCAGGCAGATCTGCTCTGCGAGGTGAGAGAGGACACAGCACACGCTGTGCAGGGCACACTGTGCAGCCTGCCTGCTCAACTGCTTCACCTCCGAAGAGGAAATACTGGGTGCATAAACCGACACAGCCATGCCCAGGAGATCTGGGGAGGGGAAGGGTAAGGAGAGACACATCCATCCACTGTGGTAGAAAGAACTACAGAGCACAGCCGTTCTGAGGCCAAGTAACCTCAGACGCAGTGAAGTCTACTACAGAACACCGTGAAGTCCAATTTCCCAAACAAACACTGTCCCAGCCAGCCAGATGTTATCTCTGGTCCATCATTTTAATATTCTGAAGAACAAGATTTTGGCCTCTTCTGTTTGAAGATACCCCATTATCTCATTAACTCAGGGTTTTTTTCTGAAACTCAGGACTTTGGTACTACTCAATTTCATCCCATTATCCCTAGTACACACCACTTTTTATTCTCCTTCTCCCTGCAAACTCTGTATTATCCTATTCTTTCTCCGTCTCACCCCTCAGTGCCTTTAATTTCTAAAATACTTCTTTCAATACTATATTCCTTGACTCCTGTAGTTGCTTCATTCTATCTATACAACACACATATTCCAGTATTTTAATTCCTCCTGCATGAAGAATAACTCCCCCTGGATCCTTAATCATTTTGTTGCCCTTCTCTGAATTTCTTTGAACTATGACGCTCTTCACAATATAAAGTAATTAAAAATAAGCTGAGGTTATTTAATTTGTCCTCCACACTTAAAAAAAACATATTTTAAAAATGTTTATTATTCTTTTGTCTGAAGTCACTCAAATCTGCAGTAGAAGAAGAAATCAAACTTTGGAATAATCAATTTTAGCCATTTATACTCAGTACTTAAATCGTTATAACAAACATATATACTTCTACCTACAAACATGCAGGCACATTTGCACTTGGAGAGAGACCATAACTTGTTCGTAGCGCTGCCTTCCCACAAATGCAAGGACAGATCTATGACAGCCACAAAAACGTCATTCCTGCATTCATGACCCGATTTTCACCACATAACTAACCTTTATGCATGAAAATATTTTCTTCTTTCTCCGAGCATCTAAAACTTTAATGACACACTTTTAAAGATCATTTTGAAAACAGTTGCTTAATTTCAATCAAACTTTGAAATTTTGCCTTTTCTAAGCAGTCTCAAAGCTCCTACTGATACGATATATACATACAACACAGATTTTCTTAAGAAACACAAGCTACACACAGGTAGCATCATCAGAAAGATAATGTGATCAAACACGCAGTCAAAAAAAGGACTCACCATGTCAACACTAATTCTACATGTTTTAAGCAAGTACTATATGAACATTTTTTTACAACTTGAAGTAGAGCTTTGCAGACAAGTGATCTCATTTCTTTCTATGTTTACTTACAACTATAATTTGATCTCCCACATGGATTCTGCCATCATGTTCAACAGCACTGCCTTTTGTAATGCTTTTCACAAAGATACCAGAAGGTTCTGGGATGAAGAAGCAGAGAAAACTAAATTAATTGATTTATTAAGAAACAATTTAAATAATGCAACAATCTCGAACTAATGCCACCAGCCAAAGGGAGGAAAAAAAAACAAAACCAAAACACACCACAATCTCCGGGTAAGATAAGGAAAGAATCATCAAGAAAGTATAAGCTTTAAATAAAGCATATATATTACTATTTTCCTAAAGGATGAGCCTGATAAATGTCAGCTTGCATTGGACCAGATTTCATTCAAAATTTTACAATGCTAAACTACCAATTCTTCCACAAAAGAATATTCTAACTTATTTTAATCTGAATGTTGAAACCAACACCGATAAAAAAAACCCAAGTATCTCTGACTCTTGGTCAGATTTATAACCGCAGGACAGAAAATTCTGTTTGAGTACACTAACCGGCAAGTTCTGTTTTTTCTATGTACTTAATAACTGCTTAGGAAAATGCATGTTTGGATAAATAAATGCAGAAAATTATAAACATGCATAACTACAGCTTACATTTGAACCAGCTTTTAACTACAGCTGTAAATCAGTATTTGATCCAACAACCAAAAAAAAAAAAGACGACACAAGAGAAAAAAAAAATCAAAACCCCAAAACAGCCATTTTAGACAGTTAGCAATTTTGAATCAGAAAGAAAAGTCATATATATGAAACACCTACAGAAAGGACATTTTACAAAAAGAAATCCATTTCAGGAGAAACACACTGAAATTTGAAACAACTTCAACAGCTCAGTAAAGTGAAAATCTATGGAGCTCCTACATGCACATTTTGCATAGTATACATGAAATTGAGAAAAATACTCGCATGAACTGGCATGAAACGAGGTCTGAGGGTCACAGGTCACATTGATATCAGAAATCTTAACAGAATCTACTTTTCCTCAACAAGTATTCCAACTCTGTTAAATGAATATGTTTGATGGGAAGATAATCCAGTACAAAATAGGTTTTAACTGCTGTCAAGAGACGTCAGTGCCTTTGCAGACCTGAAACTCGTCATTTACTGGGCCTCAATATGACAAAAGTTAGCAGGAAGGAGGGCTAAATCTATGTTTTGCTCTAATGACTATATTCAGCTTAGGAAGAATAAGACTACAAATATTTAAGTCATGACTTTTACAATTCTTTTCTGTTTTTTCTTAATTTGTTGTTTTTCCAGGTTTTGTAAATAATTAAATGGCTGGTCTCACTAACTTCCAAGTGTTTTTATATCCTGTAACAACTGTATGGTAACATGACAAGTTGCTACTTGTCATTCGTGAAAGATTCAGCTGCCGATCTTGTTGTCCAGTAGTTTTATTGCTGGTTCTCTGACAGCAAAGTCATTCTTTAACTAAGTGTTAAGTCACAAAATTAAGTGAGATGCTCAATTAGTTCCTAAGACAAGTATATTTTCTAATGTAGTTTCATGCAGCACAATAATTTAAAATTGAAGACTGATGATACTCCAACACTAAACCAGTTAAAATATGCTATCAGATCTATCACATGTCCTACAATTTCATTTGCCTTTTAAAGATTCATCTGGAAGCTGCTAAAGCGTGGACAAACTCTTACCATCCTGTCCTATGCAACAGATCATTAAAATTTAGCCCAGCTTCTCAGACCCAACAAATTACATCTATAAACTGCAAATAACGTAGGATATATCTATCCATACATTTTTCTAAAAATATATACATGGGTAAAAGTCAAACCAACAGCTCTTTGAGAAGTTTTGCAATACCTTTGACAACTGTCCCTTCCTAGCAGTATTTCATTGCCCACCTAGGGAGTCCCAACAGAATTCTGATTCATTTTTCTGAAAAATGCAGTGGAAGTTATACAGTAAAATACACAACTGTACATGAACACTGCTGCGTTTATTTATTTAATTTAACTTATTTATTGGCTGCAACAGCCCAGAGGCCAACAAATGTTTATTGCATCCAGAAGTCACTATGGAATTCTTGATCTCCCAGCAGTACTATACACATTTTTAAAAAAAAAAACCAAAAACAAAAACAACAATACTTCCTAAAACTACTCAGAATACTAATGCATTATCTTGTAAGAGCCTTTTAAAAATGAAAATGTAATTTAAAAAGCCCAGGCAGTTCTAATGAAAATGGCTCAATCTATTTTAGAATTGTTTTGCAAAAACATAAGCACAAGCTTCAGCCAAGAGTAAATATAAAAATTGTTTAAAAAATGCTGAGGTGGGATTTTATAATAAAACTGATTGCTTCTGATTGGAATGTGATTCTCACAAAAGGAAAACAATTCTTTTTTCTTTACAAACTTTAAAAAGTTTTCAGATGTTCAAGGTTTTAGAGATGCTATACCAAAACTAAAATTAAGTCTTTGATGCACATACACCATAGTACACAACAGGTTGTATAGTAAACTGCAGGAATTGATCATTACCTGATGTTTTGTCTCCAATGTAACCAGCAATAGTTATTCCTAATCCCTGGTTGTTTTTAGTGAGCTCAACATTAAATTTCTCCCCATCTTCACAGCTATCAACAGAAGCAACTGCCTAATAAGAAAAGCATGATTAGAAAGGAACCTTTTTTTTCCTTAAAGATCCACCACATTCTTTGATGTCATTAGCATGTAAAATTAGACACAAATGTAAAAAAAGACAGTACCAACTTTGCTTCTGCTCTTATTTGGTGTTTAGCAGAGAAACTTAACAAAGGTAACAATCCTCTCTGTCATGCCCTCCCTGCCCCACTGCCCCTGGGATATTACCCTCTAACCTATAAAATCATTTTTTGATGACTAAAATGACTGGTGAAATTTGTACAAATTGAACAATGAACCTCTTGTAGAGTAAGTTACACAAACCACACTTAAATGTTAGAATATGTAGCTTGCTGCCCTTCTGGGACCTCCTCAGAACCAGCTTTAGGCTGCTGTGTTATTATAAAGGAGAAAAAAGATCAGAATTACATTTTGTATTCTAGTTGTTTAGTAACTATAGGTATTTTTTTCCTGTGCATGCCAAGTCTAAAACATAAAAAAACCCCTCTAACTAGTAAGGCACTTGTGTTTCTTGTTTTTGAAAGACTTAAAAATTCTGTTTTAGAAAGTAGCAATTATACTTCCAGCTAGTTACATAGAGACAATCTCCACTAATATCTACTACAAACCTGTGAATTTCAATAACAAAGAATTTTTTGGATAATGAATTCATTTATTTATTGTTAACGAAAGGACAATAAATATTAAAATCCCATTTCAACAATATTGCTTTTGTATTAAGTGAAAAAAAAAACCAACTTACAAAACTTAATTTCAACTGTTTTAAAAGGTTGGCTTGTTGGGTTTTTTTTTCACCTTTCAGCTGTGTAAAATGGGTAGTTACTAGCCACTTCCATAGCTGGGATATATCAGTATATGATTACATATAGAAACCTTCAATTTCACTGTATTTATATTGATATCAATATTTATGCATATCTTTAGAATGGGAACGTAATACAAATTTGTCAAGATCCTGCTATACTCCTATTTTATTCTGTCTCTTCTGCAGGACAAATAGCAGCTAATATTTTTTAAAGTGCCAATACGGCAACCAGGCAATACTAACTAAACCAGGTTTGACTAGATGAGTATGCACGTGCCAAAAAAAAGACGACTTTGGGAGAGCTATGATGCTACTTGCCAAAAGAGGATCTGACTTCAGTTCTTTATCTGAACAACTCCACCCAAAACCACTATCAAACACAAGAGAAATAAATTCCTCCTGCTTTAACTACCTCTCTGCTTGATAATAGAGGATTATTTTAGCCATGGGTAATGCCACTAAAAAACTGCTCCAATTTCTATAACCTCATGAATTTTTACAGGATATACATTTACAAAGCACATGATGAGAAGCGTCCATTTTGGAAAGCCATTCCGCTCTCACTAACAGCTTTAAAAGCATCATGAAGTCTTCCCCCATGATGTATTCGCCAGGAAGAAACAGACAAACCAAGCAGTTTCCATCATCATCTTCACTCTAGACCTGAATTAATGAGGCTTGCAGCACCATTAACTGGGTGCTCCCTCCAAGAACAAGACTTTGCGCAAGCAGTTTAAAACCAGCCTGCCTCCTGCCAGGACTGATCTACCAGGAACGAAGTATTGAAAAGAACAGAAATGGAGAGGAAGGTGGCAAAAAAGTAAAATTTTGCCACTTTGTGGCCCTAAGCTATCTCCTTGGTACTAGAAATCCTATTCAACACGACACCAAGCTGTGTGGAGCAGTCAACATGCAGAGGGACCTGGACAGGCTGGAGAAGTGCAAACCTCATGAAGTTCAACAAGGCCAAGTGCAAGGTCCTGCATGTTAGTTGGGGCAAGCCAAGCACAAATACAGGCTGGGCAGACAATGGATTGAGAGCAGCCCGGAGAAGGACTTGGGAGTGTTGGTTAATAGGAAGCTCAGCATGAGCAGACAACATGCACTCACAGCCCAGCAAGTCAACCGTATCCTGGGCTGCATCAAAAGAAGCGTAGCCAGCAGGTCGAGGGAGGTGACTCTGCCCTCTACTCTGCTCTCCTGAGACCCCACCTGGAGTACCGCGTCCAGCTTTGGAGGTCCCAACATAAGAAGGACATGGACCTCTTGGAGTGACTCCAGAGGAGGGCCACAAACACATTCAGAGGGCTGGAGCACCTCTCCTATGAAGACAGGCTCAGAGAGCTGGGGTTGTTCAGCCTGGAGAAGAGAAGGCTCTGGGGAGACCTTGTAGCAGCCATCCAGTACCTAAAGGGGGGCTACAGAACAGGTGCAGAGGGACTCTTTCTCAGGGAGTGTAGTGATAGGACGAGGGGTAACGGTTTTAAACTGGAAGAGGGTAGATTTAGATTAGATATTAGGAAGAAATTATTTACTCTGAGGGTGGTGAGACACTGGAACAGGTTGCCCAGGGAAGCTGTGTATGCCCCATCCCTGGAAATGTTCAAGCCCAGGCTGGATGGGGCTTTGAGCAACCTGGTCTGGTGGGAGGTGTCCCTGCCCATGGCAGGGGGGGTGGAACTAGATGATTTTTAAGGTTCCTTCCAAGTCTAACCATTCTATGATTCTGTGATACATCCTGCAGCTGCTAATACAGCCTTTGACATTGCATCGTATGATCTCAGAAAGTCAAATACTGAATAAACAACACAGAGGAAATTATCAAATTCAGCTTCTCTTTTGAGACTGCTGCTTTTCAGAAAAATAATACTCATCCTAAATATTGATCCCTATATCTAAAATACATCCAGGTTTTCATGCCTCTGAGTGCTGCAAAGACACAAAAGTCTGTCTCTCCTCTTAGATATTAAGAAGACCCCACATAGAGATTAATTTTCTTTTCCTTATAGCCACAAAGGAGGGGATGAATATCTGTTTGTTTTCCACAGATACCACTACAATGGACAGAGGCAAAATAACGGTCATCATGAAAAAATTTTTAATGCTTTTTTTCTTCCAGAGTGACCTATCTGAAATGTAATTTGTAACCGGGAAGAAAATGTCTAGAAAAGCAACAGGAAAAAGTAAAACAAAAAAATTATTTGTCAGGCATAAATTCTATCTAGTTGTAGGCTCAAAAACAATCACATTTTTCTTCTCTCATTCACTTACTCCACATATTCACATTTAAATGTATCTGGTCATAACTGTATGTGACAAAACACTACTGTTCCTGGCTCCCATGAAACCAGGCTTTGCTGCAAACATGCAAATGACCTATTTTGTAGAGGTTTTGAGCTGACAAGACATGGTAATATTTACAGCACTTTTTAAGTGGCTGACAGTTGTAAAGGAGTAATGGCATAGAGTGTACAATCATCAGCTGGGGAATAAGGGTAGCAGCTGGTTGACTTTTTTTGGAAGATGTCTAGCAACAAGCAACGCCAGGTGATGTAAGAAAGAAGCAGCATCTGTGTGCTGGTTGGCACAGGGAGGAACTGTCTGATGGATGGCTGCAATGATATGGAAACAAGAAATGCTCCTGTAGAGGAAAAGGACATGCGGACCAAGAAATGCTACAGAGCCAGCTTGCTCTGTCTGAAGAAAAGACTGCATGGCTTCAGTTGTTCCAAATATATTACTGCACAACCACAAGCAATGCAGAACAAGACATTATTCAGATCACTCTTATGGAAGTCCTAAGCCTTGATCCCAAAAGGCTTCAAGCATATAGTTCCTTGCACTGCGTAGTCATGACATTTGAATTCTCCCAGACTGTCACTGCTACTGGGCAAGAAAATCCTGGCTTTTGAGAACACAGAGTGTGAAAGACTTTCAAATAGCAGTTAAAAGAAAAGGAAGTCTGAAGTACAAGTTTGCCATGAGTTAAGTATATTCACTGTTTCTTACCTGTTTCTCTGGTGTGGAGGTGGGTACTGGTGTACCTGGAGGGACTGCTGGTGGAGGTGGCTCCTCAATAGGACCTCTTGCAATTACCAGTTTCACTCGATTTCCACATTGCCTCAAAACTTGTGCCACCTGCTCACTGCTCATTCCAGCTAGGTCCGTATCACCAATTTTCAGGATGTGGTCTCCACTACACAATCTCCCATGCTGGAGGAAGAATAATGATGAAAAAAAATACATTAACATCCTGCCATTTCTCCCACATACCACACAATTCGAAAAATGACCACACAGCTTTAGTCACTCTGAAGACAAAATGAACCAGGTGACTTTTTTTGGGAGCCCAGTCAATATCCCGATAACATGGAGAAGAAATGTAGGTTGCCTGATGGCACACTAATTTTACAGAAATTTCCCCAGAAATATCCAGGACATCCTTTTTTCAAACAGTCAGTCACCTGAGCACAGAAAAAAAACGCATATAGTTATGGTTACTACCTACTGGTATTTAACAACTGTGTGTAGATTAAAGTACTTCAGGTTTCATTTCCAAACACACTTTCAAAAAACAGCATACAAATGAATATTCAGCTCTGCACTTCTATTTAAAAACTAGTTCTCAGGACGAACCATAACTTCAAAATAAAACACATTTCTCCTGTGTTGTAATCCAGTTATTTATATGGCTTAGCACTGGTTTAGTCTCCTAATGATTTACCTTTAATCAATTAAAAAGCTTCACATGAATTTAGCCCATATGAAAAGTATTAAAGGGACAGGTCTCTAAAAGGAACACATCTACCTGCTCAGGTAGAGTGAGGCAGTAAATCCTGCCCATGCACCTCCAGGCCCTGTTATCAGGCCACCACTTCTGTGGCTGGAAGACTGACTAATCTCTGTGCCTATTCAGTCCTTGACCATCATTAACACAGCCCTAGATACTTGTCCAACAGACAAGCTTGAAATGAGCTGTGATCACCAAATTCAATTCACATGAGTCCTTCAGGCAGGAGGAGAGCCCATGTCCTCAAGCAGACGCAGGAAGCCACATGTCTGCTCCAAGCTTCAGTAAGCCCAGCAGAGAGAAGCAGATGCTCTTCTTAGCTGGCGGGTAAGTATGCTAGCAAGTAAGTGCTATGTGTCCCCCGACCACTGGATTACAACCAGGATACTCATGGAAAATTTCGGAGTCTAAATGCATCCACACCAAATATGTATAATGTAAAAGGTTTGAAAATGTGATTTAGAGTATAATCCAGCTTTTATATTCAAATGCACAGATCCCCGCCACTAAACACACCTTTACTGAGGATAAATTTCACCATTTGCTCTTTTTTACATTTAGAAGGAAAAAAAAACCCTACCACTACTTAGCCTAATTATAAAAGTAAAGGGTAACTTCACACCTTACTGAATGGTAAACAGAAGGGTAAGTTGAATTTACCTGATCAGCCACCCCTCCTGGGAGGATGGTTTTAACAATCACTCCAGTTGATTTTCCTCCCACTATCCCAAATCCCAGACCTGAGCCATCATTCACCAACTCAATGGTCTCCACGTGCTGCCAGTGAACCTAAAAGGAATAAATATAAGCTTGCAAATGATTAAAATAAGGACACATGTATTAAAAATTGCAAAATATTTTCTCTTATTTCTTGGGTATGTTTTTGAATAGAGGAAGGTGGGAGGAAGGTGGAAATATGGGACCTTTCTAACAATTACTATATAGGTATAAGATTACATAATATTTAAGCAATAAGTTCCTCAGTCCGTAACAGTTGGAATTTCTCTGGTACAAACTAGAGCTGGGTAGTGGGTCAGGACTTTCAAGAAGTTGCTGAATGTATTTAAGCAGCAACCTAGGACTGTCTACCTCCACGGCCCACTGCAGTCAGTCAGAAAATACTGCTGCTAGGAATCTCACAGGACTGGAAACTAAAATCTTCAGACAAGTGCATGTTCACATTGGCCACTGTAACAAAGCACAGGAGAAGGCATAAACCAAATTCAGGGGTTAAGGCTGAACGCAGCACCAGGTATTGCGAGGTAGGCACTAGCAGAATTGCCCCCCAAGTGATGAGCAAAGATTTTTGGGTTGTCTGATGTCAACAGCACCGGAATGAAGTAGCTCTTATGGCAGGCTTCATGTTCCGATAGGAGTGAAACTGCTCTGACAGACAGACAAACGCTATTGCACTCGCATGGGGCAATACTGAAGGAACGACTGGAAGCTCCTGGTATTGCTTCTCCTGAAGAGCAAACCACACTGTAAACTCATCTGAAATTTAAAACTGCAGCTGGTGCTCCACCAGGTAGGATCTTGAAAATAAGCAGTTATTTTCAAATAATCAAGGTACTGCAAATTCGAAGCCCTGTAGTACCTGTTTGGAAATCCACAGTCTTAACGTAAACCAGTGATGATCAAGCAAAGCCTGGAGGAAAAACAGCAGCTCAGAGAAGCTGCTTCCCCCTAGCATTCGAAAGTGAGAGGAACACAAGGACTGGGAAAGGCACTCACAAAAAAANCCTGATTGCTCCGTATACTTCTGATTATCAATTCCCTTAAAGAAGAGCCACAGATGACTGAACAGTGAAACCTACAGAAACCAAAGATAGGCCGTTTCACCCCAGGACAAGCCATTACATGGGTAAGATACCAGGAAGAGAAAGCGCAGTTAACATCACCATGTTCCTGAGCTATGTTCTCTGCACCTAGATGTGCAAAAGCTTTCAAAAGAAAGGAAATGCAGCACAGCTGTTTTCTGGGGGTCCTGAAGATTGTCCCTACACATGGCATTTTGGTGGCGCTCTCTTGTTGCTTTACTTGAGCCCCACCAAGGGACAACAGAGAAACAGAGAAGCATCCACCCAGCTGGTGGTGAAGATCAGATCGCAACGCCCCACAAATTTCTGTTTGCCCAAGCAGAAGGCGAAGAGAAAAAACAGATCCTGTTTACTGCTACCTCCAAATAAAGCTTCATAAAGTAAGGCAAACATGGTGTACTTGCATTGGTGGATACAGAGAATGTGGCAGATGGGAAGAAAGAAAACATTCAAGATCAAGACCTCCCCACACCAAGCCTGAATATTTTCTACTCTTTGCATGGGAAAAGGTACAACAAAGATAAATAGAAGAAAAACCTCAAGAACTGTGAAGGAAATGTACATACAAGTTACAAAAAAATGGCTCAAAATACTAGATGCAGTAAGCACATACATGCCCAGAACTGAATATATAGACGTTTGGGGTATACTCACCGGGTTGGAATGGGCTGAAACTGTGCTAGCAGCAGATGGAGACCGGGAAACTACAGGACTGATGAGCTGAGGGAAAGTGCCCCTGGCCACAACTAGCTGGACATTATCTTTTGCTTTCTGTAGGATGCTGATAGCCTGCTGATGTGTAATTGTCTGATCAAGGGCTTGTCCGTTAATAGCAAGGATTTGATCTGCTTCCTTCAGCTTTCCATCTCTGTCACGTATGTGTATTCAGGGAAGGGGACGACAAAATAAACAAACAAGATAAACCAAAGAAGTGTTGCCACAGAAATTACAATATTTTGACAATTTTCCAATATTTTTAATAACCTGTTCTCTATTCCCCCCACTTTTTAATCTCTCCCTGCAGTTTTGCTGAAAGGAGCTGATGCGGCACCCTGGTGATCGCTTCCTTTGAAGCTAATCCCACTGCCACTCTCCCTGGCTACTACCCCCTAGCTAGCTTTCTTCTCCCCGTACCCCCATGCGAGACTAAGCATATTAGATCTCAGTCGCTCCCAACCATAGCCTGGGAACTTATGTTTGTTCTTGACTTTGAGCCTCTTGCTTAACAGACCAAGTGCTCCACTTTGTTCAGTGCGCCCATTCTGAATATTCATCAAACCGTGGAGTGGAACACACTTTCATCAAGATGTTACGGAAACAAATTTTGTTTTGCACAAAACCAAGAGGGAGGGGAANAAAAAAGAAAAAAAGAAGGGAAGGCAGAGAGAGAGAGAGCAACAGAAACAAAATGATAAAACAGATCCCTTCTAAATGAGGGGAAAAAAAGCCCTGAAAAAATGAAAAAAATACCTCTTCACTTTCTGACAAAGGAAGCACTACTGTAAAATTACATACTGAGCTCTTCCCCAGACCTACTTCAAAGGAAGTTTATGAAGCCTACACAGATGCCTACCCTATGCCTCCGCCACTGCTTCTATACCTTCTGCAACAAATGAACAAAAATCTGGAGTCTTGTCTTCAACATCCTGAGATGACAATGCTTTGAAAACAAAAGGCAGCAACAAAAACAAGGATCCCTATTACACCAGCTTTTGTGAGCACCTACAGTGTAGAAGCCAAGGTACGCAACAGCATTCAGGAAAAATGCTATTTAGCTTCAACCCATAATATTTCACTTGTGAATCTGAACTGTTTTTTAGAGTGCCCTCAAAGACTTATTACTGCCAGAGCCTTTCTGATTTATGAGCCCTGTAACAGTAGTTGAATGTTTCTCTTCTCACCAGTGAATCAGGCAGGGCCTGATTCAGTAGACAGGTCTCAACTCCATGGAATAAGAGAACTAAAAGCAAAAACCTCTCGAAAGGGAAGGAAAAAAGAAAAAAAGAAAGGAAGCGGAATTTAGGCAGATTAAAAAATACTGTAATGACATAGAGCATGCCATGTTTCATAACTGAATTAACTCTGTGGGCCACGCTCTGCCCTCTGTTAAAAGAATAGTGTTCAGACCACAAATAACCAGAAAATTTCTCACTACAACACAGTGAGAAATAGCACTGAGATGACTCAGTCACCCCACACAACACAGAGATTACACCACGAAGCAGCTCTGGCTAGGATCCTGATCAATAAATCCACACACGGTGAGACACACCACCACTCTGCAGTGAACCAGTGCTGCTGCCATTCACTACTAAGTTCATTTGCTCCCTCGGGGTCTTCTTACAGCAGAAGCCCATTTCTCTCAACGCTACTTGTGGAATCAGGATTAAAGTCTAAAGCGTATTTTCAACAAGCTATTATTATTGCTGAGTTTCTGGTAACATCAGCTGAATATCTCTTTTTAAGAGTCCAACAACTTTAGGTCAAGCCTTGCTTGACTTAAAAGCTGGGTTTCACACCTACTGAGCGGGACCCTACCTAACAAACAACCTTGCTAGTTACAACTGATTTTTTTGCACCAAGTTGTTTTCAGTGCATTCAAGGACGGCAAAATCTGTATTTCAGCTTTAAAAACCAAGACACAGAACGGTAACCTCCCCGTTTTCCCTGTTGCAAAGAAGATACTGTAAAAAAATGTCAGAGAAACTACATCTGTAGTTTCTAGAAATTCAGAACAGGTCATACGCTGCCCTGTTCCAACATTACATAAACTGTAGTGATAAGTAATTTCAAATCTGCTATGATGTATGGCTTAGAATATGAGAGAAACGTGCCCTTGTGCCACAAAAACAACTGCAGTAACACAACTGAATTGCAGTGTCATGTTAACATTTGATGCAGCAAAATATTCCAGTAGTGATCTTACCTATGTGCCACACTTCCCTCCTGGATTTCTTGCACAAATATTCCTAGTTCTCCCCTGTTTTCACTCTTCAGTCCTACGACACTGAAGCCCAGACCACCACTTAAAGGTTTAATAAGCTCAATGGTCTCAACAAGACGACCCTGTTGAGCAGAAAAAAAAAAAGGGGGGGTACAAACGTCAAAACCGTTGAAAAGCAGCATTAATGAACATGGTAAACAAGTTGGAAATGAGTTTCTAATTTGACAGCTTACAGTTAGACAAAGCTACACTCGCTAATAACTGAAACACAGTTGTTTGGTTCCTATTTCTCGCTATCATATAGAAAAGTGAGAATTATGAAAGATGTGAGAAACAAAGATTATTACAGCCCAGAAGAGGAAATCAGGAAACAATATCTAAATATACAGAGTTTAGGCTCAGTAGTGACAGGATATATGTGTCTTTAAAATTTTAGAAGGTACAGGTCAACTCTCAAGCCAAACTAGAAAAAGAGGATGAATTTCAGAAAGAGGGAAAAAGTAGGACTGTGCAAAAGGCTCTCCAGGAGAACAGCAGGTTTCCCCTATCTGGCTCCGTTACCGATTAATTTGAAAAATGCTATAATATATGCCTGGCCATTCTCAGCTCCAGCCGCTGCAGGGACTCGTACACCATTTCTGCCTACCACAGGAAAGCAGTAAGATCACAGAACAATGCGTAGCAAGGCCAAAAAGGAATTTTCCATCTTATTTCCAAGCAAATCACAGAACTAGCTTTCATTAGTTATGCATACAAGAGCATGCTTTGACAAAGCATCTCCCTCACACACAGAGAGGCAGTCCTACAATGAGCACAAAAAGATAATGGCATGCTGATCTGTAAGAGGCACACTGCCCAGCTAAGGACAATAACTCAGCAGTGACAATGTCAAGACTACTTTTCCAACTGTTTTTGCATTTACCAATTGTTCCTCAAATTAAAAGGTTATTTTTGTTTCATACAGCAAGTGAGCTCTGGTTTGTTTATTAACTCAATTGCTTTTAAATAACCATACATGTATTTTAATCTTCCAGATAATGGTAGTGGTAACCACAAAATGTGGTTACCAGACGACATGCTTACCTGGGACATATTTCTGATCAGCTGCTCAAAGTCATCACTAGGGGACTTTCCATTCATCTGAGGAGTAATAGATCGCATCGATGCTTCTAGCACATTAGCCGGGCTGCCATTCTGCTGAGCCAACAAATATGACTCATTATGTGGCAAGGACCCCACGTTCACACCATGATGGAGAAGCTGGGGGAATTCACCAGGTGAATGTATGGAAGGTGTAATATTTACCTGCAAAAGTCAATAGCAACACAGATTTACAGACACAGCAGAAACCTCCTCCTTATTCAAGAGCACCGTGTTAAGTCAATTGCTTGTTAAAAATACTTGAAATCCCAATTTGCAATTTTAAAAAGACATTTTAAAAAGAAAAAACTATCTTTCAGTTGTGACTTATCAGCATAAAACATGAAAGAAATTGACAAAAATAATCTAAAATTATTTTCCATACTCTGCCTAAAATTCTTTTGTTCACATCAGCATAGCAGCTTGAAGTACTCCAACACAGTGGCAGAGTTAAAGAAGTGTGAACAAGCTTTTTCTACAGTACCAGTATTTTTAAAAACAAAATTATCAATTATTTTACAAGAAAATAAAAAAGTATGTATATTTGGATGAAAAAGAAAGAAATCTCACCAGCTACATAGGGAACAAATTTCACTGGTCAGGGTTTCTGCATCACTATGCGCTACGGCTGACAACGTGACTGTCTACATGAGCTAGAATTAAATATAAAATTACTGAAGAAGTCTAACATCACCAACCACAGTCGTACCTTTACACAAACAGCCTTGACAATACACTTCTCTTAGAGCAGCAAAGAAAGTAAGAAAATCCTCCGTTTTTCCCAGCCATGGTAAATGACCTGTTTTCAAGAAGGTCTCTGCTAACCAATCTAAGGAATGGCTGGTGGTGCTATAAAGCTCAGGTGAGGCAGGAACCCCCATTTGGCTGTCGTCCCACTTGCATGTTGGCCGTCAACAGGCACTGCTTTACTCCACATCAATCTGTTTCATACTTGCCTGGCACACTAACCACAATTTAGTACCACAATATTGCAGTCTAAAATACTTTTCATAGTTTTATGTTACAAATTTTCTAGCATTCTGCACCACAATACAAAAGACTGGGTTTCCCCTTCCTTGAAGCCTTATTTTTAAACTTCAAGTATCAACAAAAAACTTCAATACCGTAAATGTATTCTAAAATGTCGACTGCACCAGTCTCAACTTTTTAAGCATGCTACTTCCATTAGGTTTATCATACCATTCTCCTAACAGTCCGGTCATTAAAAGGTCAGTATTGTTCTCCATCACACAATTACTTCTCATCTGGGTGCTTTAGGAAAATACAATAGAACAAACGTCATTTGTCGAACACCTTATGTGCCTCAGAAGACCCTCAAGTTACATAAAAAATACCACAAGTCAGCACTGGACAGAAAAGTCCAGAACAGCACTTAGCCTGCTCTGCCATAAAACACTGGAGAGAAGAAAACCAGGATGTTTGGAACTCAGTGATTTCCACCACAGAGTGATTATGTTCTGTTGTCCATATTTGTGAGGAATCACTTGGGTTATGTTTCAAACAAATAATAATGCCTAGAATGTGCACACATGCACTTTCTTTAATCACACACAGTCATTTCAGCAAGCCCGTAAGGCATAGGTAGCTAAGCCTTCTTTCACAGTTCACTACATGTAACACCCAGAGACATAATCAAATTCTGCCCTTCTGTGAACACAAGATTTCCCCTTACTCTATATGCATGGATTTGATACTAATAAAGTCTATGCCATGCTGCGTTTCTTATCTGCATAAGGCCATATAATAGGTTAATTCACTTCTACCTTCCCCATGTCATCCATATCAATGTATAAAAGTGTATCACTGAACTCAGTCAATTAATGTGCTTCATTTCTTGTTCTCTTCCACCTTCAAATCTTCTTATACATCTTTCGGTCATGTTCCTTCCCACAAAAAATTGTCATGGGTCAAATTATTATTTCTAAGAGCATTTAACACCGCTGTAATTAGCCAGTCTTGCACTGCTTCTATTTAAAAACATTTTTACATTTCCACGCCAAGATAAAGCAGCCAAAGAGTATGTGAGATGCAAACTCAAACTGTGCACTCAAAGGCCATATTATATGGCTCTGATATCACGAATGTTAGTAAGTTATGGATATAGATTCATTTTCTAAATTGCAGTGCTCATTGTAGAAAATAGCACTGAACTGACCTTCCTGTTGAAAGCTACCATCCTCCAAGCCTCCTCTTCCTCCTACCATCCTCCTCTTGCTGAAAGGAGTCACTAGAGAACTCATCACCTGCTCAGGCAAAGCCAGCAAAGGTTAGCCAAAACAAGCAACAGCACAGTATGAGTAAAACCTGCTGATTTTGCCCAACGTAGATTAGTGAGAGCTCACACAACCTCTTCGCTGTAGCCTTTGGAGTGGTAACCTCAAATGAAGTAGGCAAGGCTCAGCAGCTGAGAGCTGTAATGACTCAGTCAATACAATTAAACCTAGAGAAAATAAATGAAATGCCTTCAATTTCATTTAGCACCGTTCTAAGCACAGCATTACTCTGTCTTGGGACCCTTTTAATGTGACAGGAGCTTCCTGAGGTTTCATCCTTCAGGATGGCAGAAGGGGAAGCATCACTGGTATTACTGATAGTCCCATAAAACCCAACTGTGCACAAATTCCCTGCTTTGAATGGAGTGTGCAGTCATCTTCTGAGACAAAAAAGGGAAAAGAAGGAAAATCCTACAATAATGCTAAGAGCAAAATTTGAGACTATATACAGAAAGCTAGAACCCCTTCTGTTTCACAAAGAAAGAGTCATGCAGACTTTTAAGGCACAGAAATTGACTAGCTGAGGAACTGCTGCTGTGCCCTCCCCACTGTCTATTTCCCTTCCATCTTCCTTCATGAATTTCACTTTAAGTTTTTTCCATGTTACCACATGGTGTGCAGACTGCTAACATAGAGACAATCCCAGTCTGTGAAACCTCTCTCTGGATAACCTCTCTCTGGATAAAAAGTCAGTATCTTCGCTGTTTCTACAGCACTCCTTTACACAGAAATGTGTAAGGAGCAAATTGCAACACTAGAAAAACCATGCAATGAACAAAAACTAGATCAAGCAAGCCACAGTAATCCTAAAATATTACATTTTTAGAATAGTATGAATGATACAAATGATTACATCATGATATTGTTGTTCTCTAATATACAATAAAACACTTTCCTGTATGCACAAACAACAAAAAAAAATGGAGCTACACATCAAAAATAAAGGTGATTGAGTATGACATGTTGCCCTTACAATTAATTGTATCATATGCCTTCTCTGAATCTAAAATACTTCTTCTACCACTCTATACCCCACACAGCACAACCTTCCACATGCAGAGGAGCTCTGTGCCCATGCTGTACCATGATCTATATATGTTCTGCTAGTACTGCTTAACAGAGGATTGCTTTAGGCAGTTCTCTGCACTGTTTGTAATGTTCCAACAGCAGACTAACCATGACGGGGACATAAACTTCCACCTGAACATGTGCCCAGTATCACCATTTTCTTCTCTAGGTAAGTTTGAAGGATTTCTTCAATTAAGATATGACAGTCTCTTTAGGGATTTTCGTTTTTCTCTCTGGTTGAAAACTCACACATCCCCATGCTAAAATAGAAGTAGCACCAGGCCAACTCATATTTTAGTTTTACGTTGTATGTTTTCATAGACCAAATCCTGTTCAAACTGCCCACCTTCTCAGTCTGACATTTCATCCCTTCTGCATATTTGTATGAGCTGGGACATCACTGCAAATATATGGGAATTGACTGACCTCTCCCACTCCTTCTGCCTTCCAAAACAGAAGATGGAAGTTGTCCGTGTTTTTCTAAGACATTTTCCATAACTAATTATTAATTCCATTATTCTGAAGACACTGGATGTTTTTTATTTGCATGATGGTTGAAATACCACTGAAAAGAAGTGTGGCATACTATATAGAGCAGGAAAAGGCAAAAATAACCCTCCAATCCACACCAGTTTAACTACAATCTTAAAAAGCCTCATCTCAAATCTTCAGTGCAACTACGATTACAGCACAGCTACAACGCAGTATCAAACACCAGCTCTTCAATAGCAATTCATAGCAACACCTCATTTTCATCACACCTTTTTTAAACAGACACAGCTATACGTTCAATGGAGGATGTGCTTAACATGGGAAGCCTACCTCATATAAAGTGGCTTCTGACTAATGAAACTCAAAGAAAAAAAAAAACACAACTCAAAAAAAATGTCAAACTGTTAACAGCAGAAGTTTTATGTATGTGTGTGCAAAAAACTTAGATTTCAGAATGTCACCTCTCTGGAAACACACACACACTTACACTTTAAAAGCATTTTTGTTTTATAACGACATTTATAATGATCCTAAAGGTAGAAGGTTCAGCACCCCCAGAAAAACTACAAGCAGAAACGGGACAACCACTCTTCCCTGTCCCTCCTGAAATACAAGCTTATAGCATGTAAAAGTTGAGAACTGGTATACATTCTTGCTAACCACAGAAGTATAGGTCATTCCAGGGGGAGCAATAAACCACAAGTGGAAATCTTAGAAAAATGATGCTCTTGTGGTTGCACAAAATATTTTTCATAACATATAAATTGCACTACTTTGCAGTAATAAAATCACCATAATTCCATCAAGAATTAGCTTCATAGCACTGTGATTGTGTAAGTACCATATGAAGGAATATTGCTTTGTTTTATAATCTGGTTTATGCTAATTTTCCTTGATTGGCTTTCTCCTTACTGTATGTAACATCTGCAATGTGGACATAATTTGGCATAAGACAAAAAGAAAATTTCACAAATACCACCGAGTACGATAAAAATGTTAGAGTCGCACAGATAATCAAAGAGTGCTTACATGCAATTGCTCAAAATATTTAAGAAAAAATGAGCTACCCAAACCATGTCTGCAGTGTATCAACATTTAAAGCAATGTAATCGGCATTGCTAGTGTGAGAAACACGCTCAATGTATTAATTTTAGTCCGGGGCAAATTCGGTGGAGCAAAGAATATTTATTACAGCGCTGGGAGTTACACAGGGGATTTCTCCTCCTGTGGCTCGTTTTCTCTTTACAAATGCTTGGTTTTATTTTGTATTCCTTATACCTATTCATGTTTCTTCTTGGAACATAGTCCTACTCAATGAGTTTTCAGAACACAACCTACCCCCAAATACATACTCAATGAGTTCTTGGAATGCAACCCACCCCAAACACGCCCCCTCCCTTCTAGCGGCGCAGGCGCTGTGCTTCCTCAGGGGTCTTCTTGGTAGTCGTTGGAGAGAGGCTTGAAGTCTTTATCACCATGTCCTTCTTGTGGCTTCTTTATTCCTTACACTTCTGCGGTTATCTTTGCTAGCTACACTACCCTTTGTTTTGCAAGGGTTTGCTACTTTCAACTGTTGCTTTCGTCTGATATCCTATCTAGCACTATCCCTTTTCCAAAGGCATAGCAAGCACACACCCATCTTAGCTGAAGCCATAGCAAGCACACATTCATTTTAGCTGAAGCAAAATTCTTTTGCTAAATTACTTATTACACTAGGTCTCAGACAAGAACAAATTCTGGGTATTTCTGCACTCCAGCCATTGGACGTCAGCCCCTGGGGACCCCAAGCAGCACAGGGTAAGTACTTCAGCTGACTACAAGTGTCCTGCATAGCAAAAAGGTCGGCTGTAACAGCAACCAGAGCGACGAAGCGCCAGCCAGCCGCCGTGCCAGCCCTGCAGGGAGGTGAGCGCTGCCAGGTCCCCTGCCCTGCCAGGCGCTCCCCGCAGGCACGCCGCCTGCGCCGCAGCCAAAGGCCCTGGGGCTCCCCAGGAACAGGCACTGGCACTGGCACCAGCACCGCCCTGCTGGCTGCTCCTTTACATCTCCGTCCTCGGGGCGGTGGAGCAGATCCTAAATTATCATTTCTTACAAGCATTTTGTTTCAAAACCCAGCACAAATGGTGCTGTTGCAGAAAGGTGCTCAGGACAGGAACTAGAGGTCTCCTCTAGCTGTGCAAACCACAGAGTTCAGTGACTGTTCACACGTGGTATGAAAAGACACAGTTTCTCCACTTCTTCCCTAAATCCCCTCTAGCACTGACACCCATCTATCCCATGTAACCCAGTCCGTGCTGTGCTGCAGGGGGACTCTTCCTCACCACGGCATTGTGAACAAAAAACTATGGTCAAACGCACAAGCAAAAAAAAAAATCTGAGGAATGCAGCCCAGCCAAGGGAAGGGTATTTTGTTCTGGCAGAGCCCTGAGTGAAGTGGAGGTGGGAGGAGGAGGGGAGGACGAGGTGGACAAGGGGGAGACAAAAAGGCAAGGAAGAGAAGCAGGAGAGGACTGCCAGCACAATCTGAGCGTTTTCTTTAAAATATTTTATAAAGAAAAGAAAATATTACTGAGAAGTTCAAAACATCACTATCTCTATTTTTCTATTCTGTCACTCCCTTATCTTCAAACGAGTTTACTCTTCAGTGTGAGAAAAACATTCATTCACTGAAGGATAAGATAGAAAGAGGCCGAAAAAAAACTGGCTCCTTCAGTGCTCCTCAGCTCCAATGACTAGTGAAGTCAGGACAGTAATTCTCAAAAAAACATCCCTTTGCTGTGCCTCTACTTCTCCCATTTCACTTCTTAACTTCGCAGTGACACATCTTCAGTGCAAACAAATCCTGCTTGCTCATTTAAGAAAAAAAAAAAAACCACTTTAAAGCACCAGTAAGCCCCAAAGCATCAGATTTGCTGAATTTAGCATCATGCCTCACCAAACATCCAGATAAAGCTACATACCGCTCAGTCCACACCACTGCATGTAACACAAGTGCAAACTCAAGAGGCTCTTCTTAAGCACACACTGACAATTAAGGGGATCAATTTCCAATTAACACACAGAAGCTTTAAGGAAATGGGACAGCAAATCTGAAACACCTCTATGCATGTAGAAACACACACTCTTTCAGATCTTCTTTTGGTGTTTAAAAGATCACTTATCTTGGGGGAGGGGGGGAGGGGGGAAGAGAAGAAAGTCTATTTTAAGCCATAAAAAATAGTAATAACTCTTCACTGGAATGCAAGGAATATTTGTCTGCTAAAACTGTATATTTGCATCCTATTTTTTGCTAGGAAAACATGACAGATGTTTTCAAGATTTGCCAGCTCATTTTTCAGACTTGCTGCACAAACAGAAGACAGGGTTCTATCATCTCCATGCCTTCCAGAGTGCCTCAAGACAGAATACGTCCTACCCTCGCATTTATTGAGGCCACTACAGACCCACAAGTAGGTCCCACTTAGTGACCCACTTTTGCTGGGATGCTTGCAAGGAATCAGTTTGACTTAGAAAGTAAATTGTCATTATTGCTTCTCTGCTCCCACCCTTTCAACCTGTATTTTCCTAAAAGATGGCCTTCTCCTGAGAATCTTGCAATAGTTTTGTAGCTCTTTAAAAAACTCATGAACTAATTAAAGACACAGGAGCAGTTTAACTGACTGTCACTTACACTTCACCTTGAGAAGAAACAGACCCCCATTCAACTTTCAGTGCAGCTCATCATGAAACATTAAAAAAATTTAGCCATCTTAGTCTTGAGTGGGTAGAGACTGCAACACCTAGCCACTGCACAGCTCAGCACCACTTGTCATCCTATCTCAAACATAGCTCCAACTGCAAGTGCTTGGGAAACAACTTGTCTCTTTCCTCAGTCTGGCACAGCTTGGACGAAAAGCCTGGTCACTATTCACATGCCTTGCATTTTTCACCAACCTGTAGTTTAAGAGTTACACGAGCACAGTGCCTTCCCAGCCATAAAAAGAAAACTAAAGGGTGTCCTTGAACAAAACTGAGCCTTTGAAAATGCCAAGAAACAGTTTGGTTTTTTTTTTAACATGACTGCCTATTTCGTGATTTTATTCTTTGTTCTATTTCAATATAATTTATAAACATTTAAATAAAGAAAGAAGAGACAGACAGCCTCATGTTATATTGTAGGGAAGAAATGACTGTATAAAGAAAATACAGGATACTTCCTGAAGAGCTGACTCAAATGTAAGGATGGACAGAAGCATACATTTACATGTGCAAGTGTTCATATTTCAAGAAGGGAATTCACATCTAAGTAGCTCCCCTGTCAACTAGACTGGATATGTACTATGCAAGATGCACAGGCCACTTAAGTCACTGCACAGACAAACCTGCAGTGTTAGGGTAGAAGGTAAAATTATTATTTGTTTTTTAAAAAACACACATCTGAAATTACCAATCTGTAATATCAGCTGCTTCATTTTACTAATTTGGATGACTACTTAAAAACAGAAGCATCCTTTAACTTCACAGCTAATGTCTGGCAGTGAAAAATTAATTTGCCTTTTCACCAAATTCCCATTAATATTTCAGACACACTTTCATTTCTCACTACATGTTCCCAGAGTCATCACCACATAGTCCACGTGATTTCTGGATGTCAGTTAAATTCTCCTCCTCAAATAGCAAACAAATCCTTGAGGAGAACAGCCTTTTTTTCCTAGATTTTTGAAAATCACTCTAATGTCATCAAGTCTCTACATACCAAACGTGTAAAATCTGAAAAACATGGTCACGTGTAGCACTGTAGGCATCATTCTACCTCATTTCTTGTCTGTGTAAAATAGCATCAAGATGATCCACAAGAAGCAATAAAGGGCCAGATTGTGCTCTTCTGACACAGAGTTGAAATAGCATCAAGATTGTGGAGACTCCTCACCAGCCGCAGTCCAGTCAGAGACCAGATGCGGCTCCACGCTGACGATAAGGTCAGTATGCAGGGGCTGCATCCTCCCACTTCGGCATTTCTGCATACCAGCCACAGAGCTGTCCATCTTGCAGGAGTCAATACGAACAACTATTTGCAAAGCCAGACACCCAGTTTAATCCTAATTCAGTTACTGAACTACTTTTTATATTCTTCAAGTTCTTATTCTGCTGACCAGGGAATTAAATTATAGCAAAAAATAATCAAGTCAATATAGCTGAGTTGCTGCCCCTTTTCTTATCCTCACCAAAGACATGCAGAAAAGTAATACTTTTACTTAAAATCGTGAGCAAGGGAAAAGGAGGTAGGAGCTCTTGCTTCTCTTTGATCTTTTATTCCTATACAAAAAAAAAAAACAGATCTTCATGCCCTTCTGAAGTCAACATTCCACAGCTTCCCTCATATATTCTCATTTTAGCAGAGTAAGACGCAAGAGAGTAATAAAGGGGTCCTAGAAAAAAAATATCCTAAGACCTCATACAAAACATGTTCCTTTTGAAAGATAGAGACAGAAAGCCTTATGTTAACTCCCCACCCAGTACCACCACTTCCCTTCCATGCACATCGTAAGTAACAAGCGTAGACATAAAAAACACATACACAAGCTATGGGCCTCAACAAAGCCCAGGGAAGTCAATGGGTATGTCCCCCTCAGTGACCTGAAGTTTTGGATAAGACATTTAATTTAGGCTATTTAATTTCACTATTCAACATGCAGACATACACACATTTTTGCACCCTCTTAGCAATTTTCCTATTGCGCCTGGGAGGCTGCTTTTCCTACCTGATCCCTCAGTTGTTGAACAGAAGTCTGAAGGTTGAGGATTTGGTTAAAGAGAGGACTCTGCAGCACTGATTTTAATAAGCTCAGTTTCTCCTCATTTGCAGTGTCACCTCGATCCCGAAGTTTTGCCTGTAAGCGTTCCATGGCCTGGAGGGCCCGATGTGTATCTGCAGCGATAATCATTCCTAGTCAGTAGCAGTTTAGGAACAACCACATACAAGCAGGTAATGGGTTTAAATGTATCCCTTCCTACTGTTCAAACTACAGAGGACCTGAATGGTTCAGTTCTGAACAAAAAACACAGCCCAAACATGTCTAATGAATCAGGAAGTCAGAAGCAGAGCACAGAACAGAAGCCAACGAAAATCACATTTTTGTCATCAAGAACTGGGTTACAAAAGTGAAAGGGCCTTCATTAAAATTCAGTTACAGGAACTGTGGATACAGACTACTGTAAGTACTGACAAAAAAAGCCATAATAGAAAACACTTGTCTTTTTCATACTAACTTTTTTAATTCTGGTAAAGATCAAAAAAATTAAATTAAGGCAACAGGCTAAAAATTAAATACATTAAACAAATGATGGTACATCTTTTGTTTCCAAATACAAAATCCCAAATACACTGTGCATTCTAAGCACCGTAGATATTAATTACAAAACCTCCCTCAGGAGTATATACCAATGTCCTAAATCTATCATGCACACTTGATTTGACCACAAAAATATAGTGATAGAAATAAAAAAATATTACCAATTGTTTCCAACATCTTTTCTGCTTCTCAGCTTCTAGTCCAATAACGGTAAGAGGCAGCAAATACAGTATTTCCCTGAAAAATAACAGAAAAAAAAAAGGGTCACATTTAGAGCAGCACTAAGCTCTGAAGGAGAAGAAAAAAGCTTGACTTCTGAAAACAAGAAACAGCCCCGCAAAATAACAACCCCCAAAACCCGCATCTCCTTGGATAATTAAAATGACCTCAGAGGTGAGCATATTCTGAGTCACTTTGGAGCTTAAAACTTACCTGAAAATTGCTCTTAGGAATATACTTTGTAATATTTTTGTATTTCCATATCAAAGCTGCTGTCTGCGTACTGTTGCACAACATGTCCTGCATTGCTTTAATCAGAAGCTATGAATCATAGCTGTCACTGATACTTTACACAGTTTCATTGCTTTCCTTTTCAGTGATTCATAAAAAACATTCCCTGCGGGACCAGTTTTCAAGCTTTATGTTCACAATTTCAGGTGCATGAGCCATAGCACATTTTTTAAAGTCACCCTTTTAAAAAGAAAAGTCACCTAAGTCACAGAGTCTTCAAGCTACACAGGCCTGCAGGAGACTCACACTACAGCCTCTACTATTAACGCCTATTGGAACTGAGACTCAGATCTGGATGATGGCTGAGTTTTCGCCCGCATGGGTTTCCAGGCAGGAAACTCTACACCGGAAGAAAGAAATTATGAAATTGCTTTTTCTTTTTTGTTGCTTTTGGGGTTGGGTTTTTTTTTCCCATCAGCCTTTCTGCAATTGCTCAGAAATCTGTAGTGATGGAATATGTTTGATGGAGATGGATAGCTGAGGAGAAATGCAGAGTTCAGATATCATTGCAGGTGTATGAACTGAGCTGTGCATTTGATCGTCTTATCTTTCACAATGGTACCTTTGTTTTCTTCATAATAGGAAAGCACTTCAGTATAGCATCCTGACTTGAATCTGGTGAGCTTACCAATATGCAGAGAGCTGTGATTTCCAAGGACACAGGAAAAATGATTTTTTTCTTGAAACTTTGGAGAAAAGTAGGGAAAGGAATGGTATTGACGGATCTCTGGGTAAGACAACCTAACTAAAATTCAACAGGACCATTAGTTACAGAACCTGAGCAGGACAAGCATGAATCGATCCTCACACTAAAAGCAAGAAAGCAGCCATTAACATGGGTTCACTTAGAAGGAACACAAGCCAGGATGAACATTTTGACAAGCCTATATTGTTTGCAGTTTTGTGCAGAAAACCCAAATCAAGTGGGTTTAAAATGGTTTCAAGTCCTACCGCCAAGATTTCCCTAGTTTCAATATGCCTGAGGCTTCTCACCAGTTTATTTTATTGCATTTGAATTTGCCAATACATTGGTATAGAATCACTGATCATCCTTTTTAGGAAAATGTACCACTTAGGGACAGACATTCAAATCCTTTGAATCTGACTTTGTCAAAGTAACCTTATTCCATGATCCAAATTATGCATATCAGTAATTAACAAAAACGAGCCGTTATAAATTTGTTTTCTCATTGGCAAGGCAAATCTCAGCACATTATCTGAAAACCAAACCAAGTATCTTGTGTTTTCACCTTTTCACTCTACAAAAACAAGACCAAAAAAAAATCTATTTTACATGGGAAGGGCTGGATGAGATTATTTAAACAATGTGAAGGAAGCTGGCTTCCCCAAACCTTAATCACTTATAGCTTTTCCTTCCAGATTAACACACTACTATCACGTCCTCTATTCAGAGCCCCTGTTTACAAACAGAGGCATTTATGTCATGTTCACAGGTGTTTTTTCTCAGCGGCAACGCCAATCAAAGCAGTTCTTTCCTGTTTCACCATTCCAGTTCTCCCTCTACAGCTACTCTTGGGGACGTGTTGTGAACGCAACCAGAGAACTGTGCAANAAAAAAAAAAAAAAAAAAAAAAAAAAAAAGTGGAGTATTTTTCAGTCATTTCAGTGCCACGATCCTGTTTATCACAGCACTATATGCACAAGCACATAGCATCATATGTTCAACTCCCAGCTTCTGAGGAAACTAATTAAGAAAAATAGAGGGCTAACGTTCTTCTGCTTTAGCTCCCTGAGAACCTCAAGAAGAGCAGCAGCTGTAAAAAGTCTGTATCTTTTGGAGTAGCAGGATATTGCCTTATCTTATGATTCATCTTGCCTAAAATCTCATTCCTGGTGTGCTGTGAAAGGCCAGTTTCACAAGTGACAGAGTGGACACTGCGTTCGTGCAATGCCAGAAGTATGAATTCTGATGATACATAACAGAAGCTTTCTAAAAGCAGACACAAGTCCTAAACATGCTCTATAGATGGAGAGGATCTTATCTAATTTCCAATGAAAAGAAGTTCTTAGCTCTGGTAAGCCACTCATACTTTCTATTTACTTCATGCTTTAGAAGTAGGAATCCTGCTCCAGAGCTATCTTAGCGTCAGCAAATCCATTTTTAACTCTCAGTTTAATTCTCCTTATTTTGCGTTTATATTAGCAAGGAATCCCTCCTCAGCTGACCAGCTTAATGCTTTTGTCGATTACAGCACTAAGCAGGAGCAAGACCGAAACTGCCGTCAGGATGTTTTCCTTCTGGACGCTTCCCTGACACAAACGCAATGCATCGAGGCACACCAGCATTTCTACATGTCGCAGTCCAAGATGACCCCTGTTCGCTCTGCCTGCGCTCTGAAATGGCGAAAAGCCATGTGACTGTGCTCCTGCTGTGCCACATCCATGCTAACAAGTGGGATCTGTCAGCACCAGCTTAGTGGCACATTAACATAGCCGAAGTACAGGGGAAGCAAGCACGCATCTGTCCAAAATGCACCACACAGACATATCCATAACCACCACCACCCACTACAGCTGCGACTCCTGGCCTTTAAACCAGCTTGCTTCCAGGTATTTTAACGCTAATGCACTGGGGAGCAGCATGGAGGCACGCATGATTATTTGCTGAAAGGTGTAAGTCTATCATCTGCTATAGTGAGTATTTTTTATAATGCCACCACAGACTTCCAGATGCACAAATGGGAGGTTTAGTTCTGACTCTCTAATTTTGCATACTCCTGGCAGTCTGTATCACAGGAGTCTGAAGCCAAAACCAGCCCTTCTATACATGATACAAATACTGCTCATGCCTCAAAGAGCTTACTAGCTTAGCTCAAAGCAGATTTAACTTTTTTATTTCAGGGCTAAAGTTCATTAATCTCTTCACAGTAATAAGAACACAGACTGACTGAATTAGACTGTTTTATTAGCAACTTGAAGAAATACTGTTAAAGGAATACAGAGTTAAATTCACTTTCAAGTTTTTAAAGCCACAGATACCTGAAAGATATGCCTTTAAAAAAAAAAAAAAAGAAAAAGCACCTTCTCTTTTTCCTCCTGTTTTATAGCAGGCAAGTAGAAAACACAAGTCATTTTAGACACGTACATGGTGAGAAGCATGCCATTTCCTAATAAGCATGCACAAAAGTTAAAGATAATCCCCTTCAAACTTGCACTTCTGAAAAAATATTCTTCCCATGCTAATAAACAAAAACGCATTATATATGCCTTTCTCCGCTCTTTATGCTGCCTTTCTATAAGGTCAGTTGCAAGAAAACAGCTGGCATGCTGCAGCTCTGCTTTCTTTCTGCCCCTCTCAAAACACTAAAATCCACAGGTGTCAGAACATGAAATTTATGTTGATCACCTCCTTTCCACTGCAACCACACAAGCCACTTAGCTAGACAGCCAAAAGATTCACAAAAAGAGAAAGATGCCAATGATTACTCTTTACACCTGATCATGTAGTTCCTACAAGGAAACTTACTCTATTTCATTGACAGATACTCCATCTACTATTTCACAAAGCCATTTCAGATAATACCCTGGAAATTAATGCTCGTAGCACTGGATTAGCAAACATGCGATGCCAAAGATAGAAAACACAGTAATAGGCTTTGCCCTGTAGCTCCTGCATTACTTGAACTGCTCTGAGGATACAGAGGAAGTACCTATCTTAAGAGTGATCTCTAGGCCCAAACTTTGGCTAGGAGTTGCTTGAGATTAAAACTAAATCTGTTTCAATTAAGCAGCACGGTAATCACAACACACATTTTATGGCCGCTAAACAGAATACTTCTGATCTAAATTTCAACACCTGGGCCTGGATTTGGCTGGGCTAGAGATATCCTTGCGTACTTGATTTTTATCCCATGTTGTTCCCCCCCCCTACTTTCTGGCTATCACTCAAACAGGCATGTTGTGTTAGCAACGCCTGGCATGAGAACGGAAACCAAACAGCACGGGAAATGGAAGATACTAATTACTGCTAAACCTTCTGCTTTGCCTGCAATTTCCAGGAGCTCTTCCATTTCGCCCAGCTACCTTTTGCACGCTGGCTACCATCCTCGGGAAGAAAATTAAGGTGAGCCTCAGACTTCTCGAGGGGAGTCTTGTCAGTATAAAGGCAGCAGAAACCATTCACGGTAAACTGAACGATCTTACGCTTTTTTATGTACTCTTCCACTGTCACAAAGGCAATTTTGCAGCTGCATATAGCACTGTCTAGGATTACTATCAATATTACAAGGACTTGACAACTGTAGCCTGCCTGGTATAGCCTTCACTACTCGTAATGAAAGAGAGACACATACTTGAGCACGCAGCGAAAGGGTGTGGAAGTAAACGCGGGAGAGCAGTGAACAACAGGGTAGGGAGGATAAACAAAAAGTGGAAAGGAAGAAGGGGGGAAAAAAGGCCAGCCTACCATTTTACTGACAGGAGATAAGCTTGCCAAATTAACATCAACCACTTGGTTCCACCACCAAAGAGCCCCTGGACTCCATGCTTCTGGGTGACAGAAGAGAGAACCGATTCAAATTAAGGATTTAATACAAGCAACAGTAACGTGCACTGTTCCACAAGGAACAAAGCAGATTTCCACTGACTACCTGGAATGTAACAGGCAAGCACGAGAAGCCTGAAATTTACATTTAAAAGCTATGCTAATGGAAATTGTTCTGAAACATTCAAAGCAGACATAAAAAGGCAGTTCAGAAACTAACACACAGCCTATATTAAGACTATAAGCAGTTTTGTTTGAAGAGGTTACTAGCCTCTTGAAATTCAGCACAACACTGAATGCATCAAAAACATGTAAAAAGATTACAGTAGTGGCTCTGCATGTTAGAGAAAAGTACTGTGATAGAGCTGAACAGCATTATGTATTTTGAAGCAACTACGAAAGTAGAATTTTGAATGTTCAACTATTTTTAAGCTTCTATACACATCACACTAATGTATAATGCTTTTGGATGAAGAAGCAAACTGTTTACTGTGTTTAATTAGTAACGTTCTTTAACACTGTAAGGAGCCCTACGTGAGCATAATATCCACGTTAGCTGATGTGCAAGTTATAATTGCAACTGGAAACGGGCCTAAACTATACTTAATGTTTTCAGCTACTGCTAAACATGTGTGATACAGGGTATTCGAAAGTAATTTGTAAAGAGTATCGCAAAAACAACATAGTAGGGGAAATTTTTCTGATGGGATTTTGGGGTGGGTTTTTTTTAGTTAAGGAAACTAACAGACCATCTGTTTACAAAAAAAAAAATCTTTCAGTAAATATTTTAAATTGAGATTAATTGGAATTACTTTCTTCTAATTTTTTAAATACAGGATTAGCTTCAGAAACTGAAAAGCAACTTTTTAGTATATGCAGAATATATGCGACACTACCTTACTGACTTCAGGTACGAAACCCGGGCATGGTAAATATTGGCTCTTTATGTTTTCAGCATAGGTAATTGATTACCATATTCATTAAACTCAGTTAAACCTGATGAAACATATTTGCTACAAGAGTTGCACTTCTTAGTGTATACTGGATTTTTCACAGAAGTGATAGCACCATACATAAATGAATAAATAAGAAGCCCCACTGAAGCCAGTAAGCTTCAACAAAGAGTTGTCATTTTCCTCACAAACTAAAACCACAAACTTCTCATTGTATGTTGTGACAATAACAGGCGAGTAATGCAGAAAATCATTACAGCACAAACAAGACTACCGTGAAAGGTGTCTCAGATGCAAGGACGGGGTCTGAAAAGCCTACGAAAGAAATACTCTAACACTGTCTCAGCAAAAATGGCATGTTTATATATTGACTTGTTGGGAATGCCAACGATGAAACAAAACTGTCCTTACCAACGATGATACAATAAGCTGCCAACATGGCATTGTATTGACTTAAGCTGCTTCAGCAAGGCGCTCAAATATGAAGCCAATTAGAAAATTTACTGGATAAACACCACAGATTTTTAAATTTTCTTACAAGAAACATGGAACTGATGATTTAAAAGGTCTTTATAATGGTTATCAATGGACTGATTAGTGTTATCTATTAAAACAAAACCATTTACAATGATCCACACATGAAAAGTTGTACGGCATTCCTCTCTGAAGAGTCCACAGACAGAGCCAGATGGAATACAAAGATCACCCATTAGTATGTAAGTAGTGCAGTTCTCTTTTCCCTAGTGCTGATATTGATCTAACTTTCCTAGTGCACTTTTGTTCTCAGAGAGGGGAGAACGTATCCAGTTCCTGATGAAAAAGCTTCTTGAAAGCACGAAGGAAGCCATTAGAAACACCAGTGCTAATCAGTAATTGTTATATGCATGTTACTGTTAACAAGATACGGAGAGATTAAAAAAAAGTATACCGAAAGTGGATAATCATTTTGGAAAGAATAAGGTGATGTCCTCTGTCATAAAAAATATTGCTACTTAAGGTGGATATGTCCTTAGACATTCCCATTCTGCATTCTTTTCTTCTAATGTTACATTGCTTTCCATTTCCACGGGAGCATCAAATAACACTTCCCAAAATATTCTACCACTTTCCTCTTTTCCAGTTTAGATTCTTCCCTCCCAACGACTTGCTGTTATCTTGGAAAATGCAGAGCTGATATGGAAACCACAAGGCATTACACAACAGACTTCTGCAACGGCAGAATTCAGACCCGTCAGCTTGATTACGGTAAATCACTGCTCTGCTCCAGCAGGAGACTCCTGCTATCCTTTCTGGCACCAACGCCAGTAAGGACGTTTTCTGTTCAACAGCTTTTAGTAGCAAAATCTGCATGTGTTAGGAAGCAAAAATACAAAAAGATGAGGCAGTGTTTATAAAAGCGCAAAAGAAAAGGAAAAAAAACCCCAAACAAACATTATTCAACCAAGTGGCAATAAAAATCTGTTAAATGTGGCACACGGAGTTCAAATGGCCGGCTTTTTCAGAGTTTTTCTTTTATTTCCTCTCTTCCTATTCCTCTTTCCAGTAACGTAGGGAGGTACTGTCAGCAAATGGGGGCGAGGGAAGGGGGGGGAGACACACCACAGGAGAAACAAACCACCCCAAAAAGCAGACCCTTTCCTTTGCACAACCAGACCCATCAAAGGGCACAACCGAAGCCTGCGCCTTGCTCCTCCGCTTCCACTCTGCCAACGTGTTTACGCTTAAATGCAGACCCGGGGGGTGAGGAGGGGGATGCTACAGACAGACCTACAGCGGGCTCCGGACCTGCGAGAAGCGCCAACACCGGCACGGCAACAGGTACCGGCACGGGCCCTCCAGCACCGGCGGCGGCCGCCGCTCCGCCCGCAGCCCGCACCCCCACCGCCGGTCCCGCTCGGGCCTCTGGCCCGGCTTTGCCTCCCACCGAGTCTCAACGCCGCCGACCGCAAGCGCTGGGCGAGGGCCGCTGACGGCCAGGAGCCCGTCGCCCCCCGCCTCCCGGCCCCNGCCTCAGCCCCACAGCCGCGGCCCGGCCCCTCAGCGCCGCTCCCCGCCGGCTCGGCCCGGGGCGGGGGATGGCGGGGAGCAACAGGCCCAGGCCCAGCCCCCTCCCCGGCCGCCTCTCTCCCCCTCCAACCCTCCGTCCTCCCCCTCCGGATCAACAGAACAACAATAAATAGAACTTCGCGAGATAAATACGTTTTAAAACGCCGCTCAAAACTCCGGCGGCACGGCGGCACCCTCCCCGCATCCCCGGAGGACGACACAGGCGGGGTGGTCCCCCACCCCTCCCCGGCGCCCCGCTTACCCTGGCGGCTCGGTGGGCCCCGCTCTCCGCCTTCGCCCTTCCCGCCCCCAAGTAACGGCGCCGAGCCGCGCCGCGGGGGAAGCGCGCTCAGGCACGCCCCGCCGGCCTGAAACCTAATCCTGCCCCGCCGCCCNGCGCCCCCCGGGGCTGGTTCGGGCCACCGCCCGCCGCGCCGAGCGGGACTGCAGCCGCATCCCGGGAAGGGGGGGTACCAGAGGAGGATGGGGGGGGTCACGTTGGAGGGCTCTCCGGCGGGCTCCCTCCCTGGCGCGGCGCGGCGCGGCGCAGCCCTTCCAAGCAAAGTTCCTCTCCCGCCGCGGTCCCCACGGGAGGCGGCAGCCGGGGCCGAGCGGCGGAGCGCACGCCTCGCCGGGGGTGACACCGAGCAGCCGGGCTGCCCTGGGTTTTCCCTTCCCGGGCCGACGGTTTGGTGGTGAAATGCCGGCGGCGGGGTCGGGCGGGTCACCCCTGACTCTTCCAGCCGGTGGCGGGCCGCCTCCGGCTGGGCCCGGCCCTGCCGCGCTGGGAGGTGGCGGGTGCGGGGGGACACTGGCCCTTCCTGCTGCCCCACTAGCCAACGGCTTTACCCCATCTGCATCAAGTAGGTGAGGCCGGGCTGGATCGGAGGAAAATGGGAAACGTTATGAAATGTTAAAAAAAAACCCAAACAACCCAAACATAAACCCCAACAAACAACCCACGACGAAGTTAGGCAAAATGATGAGTAAGGTCATCGGGCTAATGAAGGGATGGTTTCCCCTGCAAGCAACTGCCGGTTAGTGCCTTAACTAAAAGTAAAGAAGATGCTGTGTACTGTCCGCGTTTGTATGTACATCATAGAAATAAAGCACATAATGCAGGAGTGTTTGCAATGACCACAAAAAAAAAAAAACAAGTTCTGGAAAAAGTGGAAGTATTTTGCTGTTTGTTAACTTTGCTTCGCCTAGCAAACGTGATCAGGATCACGGTCTCCACTTTTCTTTGCCAGGAGATAATTCTTTGTTGTAGACGGGCTCGGGCGGCTGCGCTGAGATAACACCCTGCGCTGGGAAAAGACTCCGGGCTGTTCCGCTGGGCACGTCGGCCCTGGCTCTGCAGGGGCTGGGCACGCTCTTCATCTGCTTGCCTTCTGATCTGGTTTAGTTCTTTCTCCAAATGGATTTCAACTGCAAGCATCATCGTATCCAAGTGACGGTTGCTTGGGGTGCTTTTTTTTTTTTGTCCCACGAACAATTTAAAGTTACTGTTCTGGAGATAGAATGGAATACTGCAGTATTTATGTGAGGAGGGATCAATAAATGCAATCCGGGCACAAACACTTTCACAAGCAGAACATTTATCGTGTAAACTTTAAGAAATACAGCTCTTTGTACATTGCATGTATTTATTTTTTTAATTTGGAAGAGTAACTTCTGCAAAAAGTTGACCCTCCAGACAATATTTCTCTTGCTTGTTAGAGTTGGCAGATTGAAGAACTCCAAACGATTAGCTACCTTTGCCTCTGCTGTGTATTAAAATATGCCTGTAATTGCACCTGTTTAACAATCATTCTTTCACTTCTTAACTAAGAAAAAATAATTTTCAAGATTTTATTCACGGGTTACATTTTTTGATCCAGCATGTGCTGGGGAGCATATTGCCTTTTAAAATCAGATGTAGAGGCTCTGCTACAGCTAGAACACTGGATACTCTTTAAATTGTCCCACCAGCTTTTTGTGTTACATGAGCCTTTATAGAATCCAAAATGAAATCTTAAAAAATAAGGCACAATTTGTTTGCATGTATCATTGTTCAATAAATAAGCCACAGTAGATTAGGTAAGTGCAAAATCAGACAGCTATTGTTATTTTTTCTGTTGCTTAGGCTTTAACCGTGGCATCCCACTGAAGTAAAATACAGTGACTCTAGTAACGTTTATTTGGAGCTAAGAACAAGTCAAAATGAGGTGCAATGGTACTTTGCTCCGGATGTACAACAACATCAGCTGTGTAATAGTTCTTCCCAGTGCAATTTGTGTTTGTATGGGATACACCTTTCTGATAGTTTTTTAACATGCAAACTGCTGTTCTCAAGTAGAATTGCGTTTTCAATTATATTCAGATTTTGTTAAGTACCTTGAAGTATATATTAAGTAGATTATACCTACTAAAGTTCAAAACATCATGCTACCTTAGGCCTTGCCTGTATTAAAAATATTTGTATGGGCATAATTATGCTAACGTAGATGTACCCACAAACATAGCCCTCTCAGTAAACATACAACACATCTGTGACGGGAATTTGCATCACAGTAACTTAATGAGCTCTCATGTACAGAAGCTGATGAAAGTCATGCAGACACAGTTCTAGCAAATACGAAGCAAACTATTAGGGGTTGGAGCACACTAGTGGTCTTGTGGATATACCTGCTAATAGGTTTAGAAAGATAACTAGAGAGACATCCGCAATTAATATTTTTTCATTTCTTCTTTTTGCCAGAAGTGTTATAAAATAGGACAAAAAGATAGACATCTCACTGATTTTACAATGAGGAAACCACGTTACCTCTCCAGCGCCTTCCCAGAAAAAGAGGGTCTCAAAGTATTAATGATTCCCCAGGGTGTGTTAGGTGATGTATAGTGACACAAGGTGTTTAAATTATGTCATGGCTGTGTTAGTGTAAGTGGTGTGACCATTAATGTAATTTAGAGAGATGCTGTCCTAAAAATGTCCTTAATATGCGTGGAAAGAGAATCTACTCTGTATTTCAAGTCTAAACGTGTTTACAAACTAAAAAAATAATTGATATATCTACATACATTTATCCATGTGATTTTAAATTAAAACTGCAAGCAGTTTTTTAAAACATTAGCTTTCTTCAAAATCCATAATATAATATTCTGTCAGAAAGCACTCTTAAGGAGAAGATGAAAGGGAACTAAAAAAAATATATTTATCTTCTCAAGTATTAATCTCCAGTAATATTTCATTTCTCAGGCCAATTTATAATATACTCATGGTAGAAGTATCAATATTGGATGAGATGTCTGCCTTCCTGATTTACTTACTGCTGGTAAAATAGCAGCGATTAATATTAATGATCTACTGCTTAGATTTATTAGAAAACATGAAGGAGAAGTAAACTCAGAGAAGCAGTCTTTACAAAAATAACAGGGGCACCAGAAACAAGGCTATGCGTCCATTAAATCATTCATCAGATGACTGTTGGGAATCCAGTCTTTTAAAATAGTAATGGGAACACGATCTCGCAAATTAAATGACAGTGAGAGTCTGATCCTGGTCTGTCTGAGTAACAAACATTGACTTCACTGTGAGAAGGATATTGCCTATGAAACACATTTGACAACATTTATGGTACAAGTCAATTTATTTCCTAACAAAAAAGGTGCGTTCACAACAGTAATTGTACGATTTCATCACTCTGAGTATTATATGTTGGTATGGGCATTGGTATTGCATGCCCCACTGCAGAATGGGTAGGATATATATTTTAGGGACCTAGAAGAATTGGGAGAGGAAGGACTCAGAAATATTTATATATTTTATATTTATGCTTCAAAAATTCCATTTCTGAACTCAGAATAAAACATAAAAAGAGACCAATAAACCCTTTTCATAAGCGCTACCTTAATTAAAAATTGAATACGTTTCTGCTTTTATAACCTTACTCTTCAATATTACAGCATCATTTTGTTAATGTATATTCATGTGTATTTATGCATACATAGACACAGTATTACAGTTTTCAGCAGAGCATTTACGCAAATTTTAGGTTAAACACAACTAATAACGATCTTCCATGTTGGAAAATGGTAATAATTATTATAGATCAAAATTTTTTTCCCAGATATGTAAACATCCATTGCATTAAGTGGAATTAAACTGTGGAAAACCAATCTGAGATCAAAGGTAACTATGATCCTAATTGCCATAGCTGCTAATCTAAATATATTAAGTGTGTGGTTATGCATTCTTTCCTTATCTATCCAAATAAGGCTGGATCACCATCTTTCTTCTTTTTCACGGAGCTCCTTAGAATACAACACTTTTGTACTATATTTTTCAGAAGTTATACTAGCAGAAGCATACAGTCAAATTAAATGTAACACTCTTGTCCTCCACAAAAGTTACGCTTCAAAAGTCAGGTGGCAAGAAGTAACTATGCAGTTGGAGGTAACACCATGCATGTTGTTATGCAGAGTTAAAATTAGGAACTGTCTCTTAACTTTGGTGCTTGGAATTTATTCAATTTTTGGATTATTATGCTGGCAAGTACAGAATATTAGTTTCACTTACTGGAGCATACATGTTGGCAAGAATGGTGCATAGATTTACATTTTAAAGGTTTTTAGGGAAATTGTCTCCCCTGGGGACATACTTCATAACTGTTATTATTGCTATTGGAGGTTACACATGTGCGTAGAAGAGAAAGTATGCCCCGTAAGGTAAAACAGAGTAAAAAAATCATAAAAGGTATGTTAATTATTTATAACTACAAAACAAAATACTTGAAATTATGGCAAATTAAAAGGGCATTTATTTACACACAAACAGGATTGTTTAAAACCGCAGGCCTTGCCCATAGCAAAGAAGTGAAGCCAAATAAGTGACAAAGCATATTAACCTTATCGTAGATTTTTCAGACACATAATAGCTACAAGGACAGTCTGGTTGCGTTAGATTAAGGCTCTTCTTTTTTTTTTTTCCCCCAATGTTGCATTTTGCAAAAGGTAGCCACATATTTGACAGACCCCACTCTCAGAAAATCTAATTTAAAAGGCTTTTTTCCAAAGTGCCTCAAGGGACACAGTCCAGAGCAACATGTGATCTGGGGTACTTGTCAATGCAACAGTTGTTCCAGTATTTGTAAAGAAAAGACAATATCTTGTTAATAAATTTTATGTTAGAAAAATTGGTAAGTCCTACATGAGATTTCCTTGAGTTGTAAAACATTCAGAAGAGGAGGAACTGACCAGGAGTTTATATGCAGCTGATCATGTTAATGTTATCTATTGAAAATGATAGCACCTCTTCCCTAAGTGTTGCGGTATCAGAACAGTGATATAAATTTAACTGAAAAAATACCATGTAATAACTAACCAGTTTTACAGCCAGTTAAACTACATCACATTGTATGGGAGGGAGCCGTGTTTGCAGGAAGAAGAGGAAATATTTCTCTGGCAGGTTGATTTATTTTCAGAATAAATCCTCTTGAAGATGAGTTAGTGAAACTAAAGCAAGGCAAAGCAGAGCACTATATATAGATCAATTTGTGATATGGCTCTGCAGTTCATCACTGCCCAAATAGCTTGTATTTTCCTCTGTATGCACTATTTAGCTAATCAGTGTGTCTGAGATCCTGCCCTATACAGTGTATGACACAGATTAGCTTTAAGAGTGCACGTCGTCTTCAGTTCTTTGCTTCTGATCCAAACTGTGAAATTGGAGAGGTGTTTCTGTTTCGGTGGTTTTCAGAGTTAAAAGCTTAGGAAAAATACATCTCTGCTTTTGCAGTCCTAAGCCTTTTGTTCCCAGAAACAGTCATGATATCACCCATTTCTGATAAACAGTTCCCTACCTATTGGACCATCAAAATGGTATCTCCCAGTCCCAGACAAGGACCAGCATCAGGGTGGTGATCTGTTTGAGAGGGCGATGAAGATTTACAGATCGCTTTGCCAAGTCATTGTGTGCACAGAGAGGCCTTGGAAACAGCCCTCCTCCATGACCTTCCACAGATGCTTTTCCAAAGGCGCTGTTCCCACGTGGCTCTGCGTGATCTCTCTCAATTTTAAGTTATGTGAGGAGAAGAGGACGAAATGTACGTCTGTGTCCTTCTTTCACCTCATTTATGATGTAGTTGCACTTTGGTTTAGGACTAAAGCTATTAGTATTACTAGTATTATTGGCTGCAGTAAATACTATTAACATGTAGTTGAGTTGAATACCTGATTATTACAGACTAGGAATCACCAACACAGTGTTGGTGTTGATGTTGGTATGGAGATTTTTAGTCTAAAATCCAAACATGACAAGTACATATCCCTCTGCCTAGGAACTTGAAAACTATGTATTGCTCATTCACATCAGCCCAGTCATTTGCGGAGGGCAGGTGACATCTCCGAAGGAAATAGCTCTGATGTCTTGAAGAGGCTACCCAGAATAAAAGGCTTTATTAGCCATTATCCTTGTCATCCTATCAACGCTATTTTGTCTAGCAAGATCAGCACCTGTAAAAACAGGAAGAGTGGGGGGAACCCTTCCCATATTGAGAATATCTCCTATTCAGTGAGCTGGATGAAAGGAGGAAACTTCTGGTGCTTTGTGCTACAAACTGTTGTCCCAGATGTGAATGAGCATGTCTGTAACTGGCCGAGTTTTTAAGATCTCAGGCAGGTTCACTGGTGTAGAAATCCTTACAATTTGCTATGACTGGTGCTGGACTTGCTTTCTTCTGTATGTGCTTGGCCACTGCAAAGGAGTTAACTGTTCGTACACACCACCAAGAAAGCACAAAGAAAAACTGAAAAAACACAGTGAGGAAATAGGTTTGAACTGACTAAAAGACTTTAAAATGTTGTCATTTTTGGAAAATGCCCGTTTATACAAGTATCTGGCAACTGAAAGGTCCATTTTACTTCATTCTTAAATAGGAATTGAGTACTAAGTGAAGATCACTTCAGCAAATTAAACAAATGTGAATTTAGTTTAGCTGTACTCTTACCAATGTTAAAGAAGCTGTGTCAGAGCAGGAAGCTGATTCAGTAAATCCCTTTTTTCTGTTAAGGTGCACTTTGGTTTAGGTCAGCTGCTTCTTTTATAGATAAGGGTACCTCCTCACAGTGGTATTCCCATGAGGAACTCTTAAAGATTTTAATATGAAACGTGAAAATTTGCCCTTAGCTGTTCAGTAAGTGCCAGAAACTTCCATCATAAGTAAAAATAAGGGTGTTTATTCCATATAAAAACATGCAACTGTAGTAAGCTGAACCCCTCACTTCCAGCAGTAAAATGGTTGCCCATCTGTACTTACAGCTTTGTATGCACAAAACAGTTCATTTTCTAGCTAGATGGTGTTGCCACTGTCATTGGCTAGTTCTCCATTTTTTTTTTCTCTTACCTTTTAAGGGTTCATACAGTGTGCAGGGCACAGGACAAGATCTCAAGGCACTCATAAACTTCCTCCAGTTTTCTGCCTTGAGCCAGCAGCAAGTCTACAACCAGTCAGAATCTCAAAATGTGTTATGCAAAGACAGGCTCAGATGAGCTGCAATTTTTTTTTCATCATATGGTTGCCTTTTAATTTTTGTTGCCAAGGGGACAAACCAAGAGGAAATGGATTTAACAACTGCAAAGTGATGAATTCTAAAGCTGCTGTTAATAATATTTGAACTCTGAATCTAATTTGTATGCAGGAGGAATGAAGAATAATAATGTAATTTCAGAAAATAAACAAAACCAAACTAAACAAAAATCACCCTTTCCCTCCTGTGCTCTTCTTTCTCATGTCCATATCAGTTGAGAAATTGAGCTTTGAAAAACAGAACTCTGGATGCCTAGGCAATACAGAAACATGGGAAGGTAAAGGGCACAAAAATACTGAACCTATTGTATCCCCTATCACTGTATTGCCTTAACATACACAGACATTCTTGAACATGAAGAAGGTCCAAAATGCACATCTGGTTTGTAAAATGCTACTCTAACAGCAGAAAGCAGCTGCTGCAGACAGCAAGAAAGATGTTTCTACACCTCCCCCCACCACCACCCTTGAGTGTGTTTCAATAGCAAAGACTTGACAAGAAAGACACGAGGGAAGCCAGCAGCAGGAGAAAAACCCTTGTCGTTTTTAGGACTGCTCTTTGCATAAACTAGCTGGAACTAACTGTATGCAAACTTAGACCACTAGTTTGCATACAACCCCCTGCCCCTCAACACAGAGCCCATCATCCCGCTCACATGGCTACAAGGAGCCTTTCTCCTTCCCCCTTCCAGGTTACTGTGTGTGTTCTGCTTTTCTGGGACCTAATGCATGACAACTCAGTGGACTTCACTGCAGGAACATTGCTGGTGCCTTCAGACACCTGTGCCTGCGAAGTCACCCTCACTGCAGACATCTGCAGATGCTTTTTCTAGTAACGCCTCTGTGGTGAAGTAAATGTTAGACCTGGGTATTGAAACTATCTTCAGAAAAGTTAGAGAGAAACCATTCTTACAGAATTTACTTAAGCTGGAGAGATCACAAAGCCTTTCTCCAGATCTGTGTAAGTACCTACAGAAGTCTACCAGTATTGTTGCACCCAACACTCAGCCCCATCAGCAGGCCTGCTGCCTGGGTCTTCACACCTTGAGATCCATCAGCATTATGTTTGTGACATTGAATTTACCTAGATGACTCCATCTTTGTCTCCTGATATACTTTTGGCCTACCTTCAGGTAAGCCCTGCTTGAATTCATAAACCAGACATTTTTCTGTCTGATTTTGAGGACTGTACCCAGACTTCTCTGTTACAAGATACTTTCCTGCCCAGGTATCACAATAACCAAAAGGAATCCTGCTTATTCACCGTCTTTAAGGAATAATTTGGCACTCAGACAAATGAGTTGAGATCCATCTTGGAAGGGATATAAACTTGAATTTCTTACAAAAATAACCCAGACTATCCTAGCTAATGATATGCTGGGATGGGCACAGTCCCTGCATTTGACACCGAGACTGTTCCATCTCACAGTCCTCATACATGGCATTATTGGCATTTAAAACCAGAAGTCTTTAACCTAGCTCACTGCAGGAACATCATAGTAGTGTCCTTGTTCAAGAGAGCCCTCACTCCAAACAAAGAGGGGAATGAAAATTGAATCAGGGTCTGCTACATTCCAGCTGGAGAGTCTGCCCACCAAACTATTCTGTGTATATGTTGATGTCTCTACTCCACATGAAAAGGAGCAAGCTTTTGTTTCAGGTATCAGGTAGCCAGAGAACTTCATGATCCATAAACCTTACATGATAGGAAATGCCTCAGTCTGAGGAGGAAGAAAGATCTGTATACCCTTGTCTATGTCCTTCCTTGCTAAGGCACCTTTTGGCCCAGCATCATTTCGTAAGACAACAGGTTATATCTGCCCATATCTCAATACTTCCATCAAGGCCCTGAAAGCCATAGCAAGGAGTAGGCATCTAATATATTTGCAAGCATATACCAAGCTGGACTAATCACATTTTCTTTGGATCCAGGTCCAGCTTCGTTACCTCTACTTTTTTTCTCAGGAAAACACCCAAATAGGTCTCATACTTCATATAACGCTCTCAACTTTGGGAACATCTTTATTTGAATATTTTTGTATGATTTGTAAAGGGAATGCTTGAAATACTTTGAACAGGCAAATTCATCTTCTGAATAGTGTGTTAAGACTTACTTTGCCTCTGCAATTTTATTCAGGAACAGTATGTTTATACCCAGTTATAAACAGTTCTGAGAAAAAAAATTATATACTATTTTTGCCTTCTGACTTTCAGCTGCCTCAAGCTTTTATTAAGCCAAAAGCATCAGCAGTCTGATAGGGCAGTGTGTACCAAGTACAGCAGTGACAGTCATGCGTTGCTTAAAAGGGTATTTTCCTTACCAGTGTGGCAGGGGATAAGTGATTTTTCAACCTTGATGGGAGATTTGAGAAATCAAATTTTCTGTGGGAACATAAACGCCTTGTAACCCAGAGGTACTGAAGACACTCATTAAGACCAGGAGGGAATTGCAAACTCTAGAAATTAAGGAATTTGAACATCTGTTAAAACTCAATAAGCGTTTCTCCAATGAGTGAAACAATAAATCTGATAGACTTTCAGCATAGAAGCTTGGAGAGAATCAACAAAAGAGATTTATACTTCAAATTAATTTGGCAGATGGCTCAAAAAAGAGTTTTTTAATTTCCCTTCAAAATTGTAAATATATCAGTTGAACACCCAAGAGAAACTAAGAGAAATTTAAGGACTACATTTACCAAGTGTCAGATGAAGAGAGGCGTATAGTGTAATCGAGTATCCGTCACTGTAACTTGCGGAACCTATTACAAGCTCATAAAACAGGGAAGTCGTCAGGTCCCTAGTAGTTTCTCTGCAGAATTGGTCCCCAGTGTGGTTCAAGCTGCCGCTGGGACCAGTCCTGACTTCTTGTTGCTACCTAGCACTTCAAATATGCCTATGTGGCATGATGCAGTGCTGTGCAGAGATAGGCAACCTAGCTTCAGGTGTTAAGAGGTGGCTTAAGTACCAGGAACACTAGATCCGCGTTGGTGCAGTACTTTGACTTGGCTAATCAGTTCTGGGAAACAGAGCATTTTAGCCCAGGTGAACACTGTGCTAATGTAACCTTCCTGCTCCTGGTACCCATGTGGTTGCGTCACGTAGACACATGTAATTATCAAATACACACTACAGGGAATCAAAAATCCACAATGCATGCAGATGATTTACATACCATCACTGTTTTACAATACAATAAAATACAGGCAATATTTTTGGTGAAAATGATTGAAATCCAAGATGTAGAAGTTAGTTTACTGGTGCAACATCAAACATTTTTCCCCAACATATGCTGTTATAGCTGCTACAGTCCTTACTTACAGGAAGCCTACACTGATTGAGGGACACTGTAGAGCAGAAAATGGGACAAGGGAAAATGGGACACAAAAGCTCATTGTCTCTTCCACTGCAAGTGATAGGAGACCTCAAATTAAACTAAAAGTTACTAATTAAAACAGAAGGGGTTAATTCTTTGTGCAACCTGTGGAGCTCCTTGCCACAGGACAGAAGTTTACAAGGGATCAATACAAGTTTAGAAAACTTATTAGAGACTGAAATATGAAGACATGAAAAACAATGAGACAGAGAAAATATTCATTACATTTATGATCATAATTTTCTCATACTCTTCATTAGAAACAGTCAGATAGTGCCTGGATGCCTTACTGGAAGACATGCAGTAGCTAACTAGAAAGTATATTCTATTAAAATAATTACCAATAATCTTCTCAAAAGGAGACACTATGTAAAATCATAGAATTGTGGTTTGGTTTGGTTCAGAAGGGACCTTTGCAGATGATCTATTCCAACTCTCCACAACTTCTCTAGGCAACTTGCTCCAGTGTCTTGCCATCCTCACTGTAAATAATTTCTTCCTTATGTCCAATCTAAATTTAGTCTCTTTCAGTTTAAAACTCTTGCTCCTTATCCTGTCACTATAGGATATGGTAAAAAGTCTCTCTCCACCTTTCCTATAAACCCCACTTTAAGTACTGAAAGGCCGTGATAACAGCCTTCTCTTCTCCATGCTGAACAACTGCACCTCTCTCAGCCTTTCTTCACAGGAGAGGTGTTCCAGCCCTCTGATCAATTTTGTGGCCCTCCTCTGGACTAGCTCTAACAGATCTAAAATCTGATGCCCCAGACTACAGAGGAAGTCAGGCTGGCTTGCCTGAGCTTACCTTCATGGTCAAAGCACCAGTAAATTGACAAGTTCAGGCTTGAACCCTTGTTTTGTTTAGTGACAGTCTTTCAAAGGTGGGTGTCAAGTCTACTGTCATAAAATACATGGCAGATTTGACCATAGGTGGCAAAATTTTACAATACATAAGGCACATGATGGAAAATTTAGCCATGCAAGCATTATTTTGTATTGAAAAATACAAGAAGAACATAATTCTCATAAGTTAACTCTGCAAAAGAACTATGTTTTTTAACTAGTATTTGTGCAATAGTCAGTTGGAAGGCTTCAACTAAAAGCTGCTTTTTATATTGTTACTATCTATAGTAACAATAAATTAGTCTTTTAAATACGTTTTCAAATACTCTTAAATTTTTTAAAAATACTAACCATTTGTTATAAATGAGTTTATATTCCTAATACCTTGTTCTAACACCATACTGAGAACGTCATGTCAAAATGGTTGGCTTGGGCCAGATTGCTTGTCATCTGTTGTAGTTTTAGAAAGCTACGCATCAGCAAAGGGAAAGCATTTAATGCTGTTATTGGTCAGCAATACTATAGTGAGCCATGTATCCTTATAATGACTGAAACATAAAAGGATATATCTAATGTAATTATGATGTCTAATTTACAAAGAATATGAGATCTTCATATGTACAAAATATCCTCATGTCCAAACCTGCTGGTAATCAAGACACCTGTCAGTATTTTCACCTCCCAAATTAAGTGTTTAATCACTTATCAAGACTACTGATCCTCCACCTCAAACTTCATAATTTTATACTGTTTTGATAAAGTCCAAAACCCAAGATAAAAATTATAATCACATTTAAGAAGTGTGTAAAACTGTAATTCCTGTCTGACTGCAGGTAAAATCAACTGTATTGATGGTTGCTCTGTTCAACCTAGCACAGTCCTATAATGTGTTATGTTGGGGTTTTGCACGTCTTGTTCATAGAATCATAGCATCGTAGAATCAGAAAATAGTTTGGGTTGGAAGGGACCTTTAAAGGTGATCCAGTCAACCTGCCCCCTGCTGCAATAAGCAGGGACATCTTCAATTAGATCAGATTGCTCAGAGCCCCGTCCAACCTGACCTTGAATGTTTCCAGGGATGGGGCATCTGCAACCTCTCCAGGCAACCTGTGCCAGTGTTTCACCACCCTCCTTGTAAAAAGTTTCTTCCTTATATCTAGTCTAAATCTACCCTCTTTTCATTTAAAACCATTATCCCTTGTCCTACTGCTACAGGCCCTGCAAAAAAAGTCTGTCCCCATCTTTCTTGTAAGCCCCCTTTAAGTCAAGATAAAAATGTTTCTCTGCAATCAGGGGACTCAACCAGAATTAGAAAGAACATTCCCAACATTAGACTTTTTGTGAAATGTGACTTGAAATCTATCAATGAACATTATTTAAAAGGTGGTACTTTCTCATACCTTTTTCTTCCTCAGGTTTTGTGGAAAAACATCTAAAATATAGCAAAAGTTCTCTATTAGAAGGTTACAGACTGATGTTTGAAAGAAGACTGGCATAATGTCCTTCATGTGTTAAATGGCTGAAGACACATTCCATTGGGAATTTGTTTACATTTAAAAGTTCTTGTTTGTCTTCTTGTGTTTTAAAGACATGATTTGTGAAGAGAAAGCTTTTTTAGCATGTTCATTTCTAATGGGATTCCATTGCATTTCATTATGTGCTTGGCCGGGTATAAATTAAAAACTCATCCAAGAAGTGTCAAAATAACTTCAGTCAGAGGTGATTGCAGGAGAGAGTTGGGTGACTTTCTGTCCTCATGCAGGCGCTGTGTTGTAGGACATTGTACTGTCAGAGTGATAATACAGCAGTTCTGATGTAATACAAGGGCTACTTAAACTCTGACTCTGAAAACCTGTGCCTACTATTAAATTTGTATTCTATCCCTTTTATGTCATTGCTATGACATTTGTTTAGTACCAAATTAGCCTGTAGCATCCCCAGTCCCTTTCAGTGCATGACTAGGGAGTGTTAAAAAACCAACCAAAACTGGTTGATCTACCAACCAACGAAAATACCAACCAAAATACTCAAATGGCAACCCTGGTGATGGTATATTTCATTACAATGAAAATGTAGTTCCTGAAAACGTGTTCCTTTATTAGCAAGATAGGAGCACAATAGCATAGTTCATTGTTTTAGTGGGAAAAAAAGGAAAAGTAAAATAAGGACTTGCAGGGAGTGATGTTTTCTTATACCACAACTAACAATCTTGTATTTTTTTACCTCAAATATCATGCGTAGTAGCTAAAAGTATTATTATACCAGTAGATGTCAGTACAATCACTGAACTCAACTACAATATAGCAGCGTATATTCTTCATATTCACTGCTGCAGACAAATGAAAGTATACTGATGAAAGTTAGCATATCAAGAAACACTTAGTCTGACAGTTCTGGAAAAGATTCAGTCTGTACTTTTTAAACGGATTCATATATAGCATCGAGATCTTAAAGAAATTTTTAGTGTTAATAGTTTCAGAGGTATTTTCTAAACATCTTCTTTACTTGCTGAACAGCAACTCTAATTTTCCATTTTCCTTCCAAACCCGTTCGTTTATACATTAATAAGTTCATAGTGTTTACAGAAATAGGTATTGGGACTTGGCTTTTTCCAAACAGAACCTGGGATTAGAAATCCATCCAAAGGCATGGTTACAACTTGTCAAAGATAACTGTGGTTTTCTCTGACCTTTCCAGGCCAAGTCCAGAGCTGAGAGGACTACAACTCATGTTCCATTAAGCCTATATTACAAAATTTTCCTCTGACTTTCAAGGGGATGGGGAAATTCGAAAAAAGCTTGAGGTAATCAATAGGAAGAGACCCTGGAATTGATCAACCCTCAAAGTAGAGAGGAGGTAGGAATGACATGATGATAGCCTTAACAAGTGCAGAACTAGACTGTTTCTACATCATATCTCTGCATAGGGACATGGCAAATTCCCATTTATCAGCTCTGGTCTGGAAAGATTGTTTTCCCACAGTATTGTCATACTGTTTCACCTCCTCTCATTCCCTTTTTAATGTTTTTCTCCTTGGCTTGAACTCCTGACTAATCCCTATCCTCCAGGAATCCCGAAGAGCTGCAGAATTAACACCATGAGTAGCACCAAAATAACTAAAAATCTGTATTTGGGGCAACATACCATACTCATCCCACCAATTCTGATAGTCTAATACTTATAACAGCATACCACACAAAAAATATGTCTTTTCCTAGGTATGCAGTGCATGCACATTCGATGATACATGAGCCTGCTGTTTAAAACAGTCAATACACTGAACACGAAATATATCAAGTGTCAATACACTGAACACGAAATCCTTAACACAGCTTGGTTTTGCTTACCTCGGACACAAACAGGCCAGTAGCATCCATCAAAATGAACCTTCTCAGTCAGCTGCTTTAGCTGCCAGAAACAGAAGATCCTTTTCCAAGGCCTTTCAAATGCCACATAGACAAACTGATTGCTGGTCAGAAACAGTAGATATTAATTCATACAATGTCAAATTCCAGCTTACTTTCACATATCTCCCATTTTCCTATTACATTTGACGTGCTTATCCTAACCACCATCCGCAGAGATGCTGAAAAAAGCCCAAGGAAACGAAACTCAGGGCCAAGCTGACTTCCAGGCACCTGGATGTTACTTGCTGTGGTTGCTTTCCTATAAGCACGCTGACATTTCCTTGCCTTGGAGACAGGGGAGGAAAGATGCGGGGAGGTGGGGGAGAGCGCGGCGGGTGCCTGGGTCTCCCTGGTACAGCGCCCCAGGGCAGAGTCAGGGCATGAACCCCCGAGTGGGCTGAGCCTAAGGCAAGAAAGCCAAGGAAGTAGCACAGGGTATCATTTCTATGCTGGTGCTATCCTTCCTCCCTACTGTTGAATATTAATTGAGAGCGGTGTTGTAATGGACTTCTCATTCTTGCGCCAGTTTGGCTATTTTTAATGTATATGCTTTTAACTGTCCCACCATGGGAATTCTGTGTCACTTACATGACTCTGCTTTGGAGCACCTTGGGACAACTGTTGAAAAGAGCGCTTGCGCTTGACATGTGGCAGTGAGCAGTCTCTCACTGTGTTCCTCCATGTGCAGCAGATACACTTTTCTTGACTCCATCTGTCTTTGCATAGATGACAAACTGATCCACGGGACACAAGACTGGAAATAAAAAAGTTCTGTCTCCGGACTTGAACTGCTCTGACAGCTACCTGCCCTCCTGCTACTTTGTCATCTGAGGGTAGCAAAGTGTTTTACGAACTGGAGGTGAAAACAATAAATGCTACAAGATTCATGGTTAAGCCCTCTTTTGTCCACAGAGGAATTTACAAAGAAATTTTATTCATGCAAATGATGAGATCCAAGCTAAGCAGCAAGAATTTGCTTTAGTTTGAACTCCACGCACATATTTCACATTCCTGTTATACTTCTATACACACCTATCTTTTTTCACAAATATGCATGTGTACAGTGGCTTATGTAGGCAGTTAAGTTGTTGGGACCAGATATGTTGAATTGGTAGATTTATAGTCACATTAAAATGTAAAATAGCTGATGATGCTGTTCTTCCTTATTTTAAGTTTTCATATGCCAACACTGTGATTCTTCATTTTTTCTTGCAATTACTTATTTCGTTCAGTTTCTTTATTTTTTACTGACACCTAAAGCAGAACACAAAGTTAGATTCTCCATGATGATTTAGGTGTTAGTGATGTCATTAACTATTAACAGAGAAACACAAAGCTCACTCCAAAACCCAAAGTCTATGGCCGTCATGCAGAATGAAATCTCTTGAGAAGTTTACCTGAAACCAAAGAAAAAGAAGCAGAGAGAAGAAAAAATGTCTATTAAATGAACCTTTCTAAAGAAATTTGGACATACTACTATCAAGTTAAACAAAGTCATTATGGGAAAATTGCCCTACTTCAGAGTTTTAGAAACTCATATGAGAACCATCAAGGTGGAATGCAGAGTGCATTGAAATGGAGGAACACCAGGGCACGTGCTCCTGTCTCCTCCCTCTGACTCCTGTTATCTGTGTCTTGGCTGTGCACAAATATCAGTTTTCTACAATGAGGTGGAATATTTCATGAATGATTTGAGAAGTGCACATTGTTCTCTAAAGATGTCGGGGTAATCAGCAACAGGTCTGTTCCTGACTAATATCCTTCTTGGCTTCATAGAAAGTTTAACATCTCTTTGTCAAACTTAACAGACTGTATTATTTACAATCTCCACAGTTCTCCTGAAAGTCAATATTCAGTCCCACATTGCTGATCGTTACCAGACCGCTGGCATTAAGATACATAAAGTACAAAATATCCAGTATAGGAAGATGGTTAGAGAGCTTGGGATGAATATGCCTCGGTGACACTAAGTTCTCTGACCAAATACATGAACAAGAAAGAAGAGAGATGAAATCAGGCACTCAGGAGACTGTAGTTAATATACAGCCTGGGAAATATGGTTAGGATCAAAGACAGAGAAGAACAGATATTCTGTATTATGGGATGGACTAGCCTCTTGAAATTAACAGACCCCTGAAAGCAAATGGAAAGTAACATGTAACACTGCAAAGCCTTTTGCCCATTTCTCCAGTACTTCTATCAATCACACAGCAATAGGTACTACATGAGAAGGGCTTGCCTCGGTGAAAGAGAAAAAAACTTTCCGCTTGTTGCTCTCTGAAGAGCCAGACATCTAAAATTAGTCATTGATATTTTGACAAAACGCAAGGGAAAACTTGGTCTAAAGTTGAAAAGAGAGATGAAGGTTTATAACCATCAGACAGAAGATAAATTTCACACAATATAACATAGCAAGTATAGACTTTCTGTGAGAGAGGTTTGTATTTAATATAGCACTATTGCATTTTACTTAAAAATAACTTTAAAAAGTGATAGGAGACTGACTGTCTTGAATTGCTAGGCTGCATAATCATTCAGATCTGGCTAATATTTCCTGTCTGTGTGTTCACTTTGTCATGCCTTTGCCATATGAGTAACGTGTTCATGCTTTTGCATGTCCAAGAGCTTTCAGTGCTGTAATAACCCTTGGGTGACTTGGCCTCACCACTAGGTCACAAAATTCCCCCCAGTAGGGAAATCATAGAGTCCAAGAGAAACGCAGATCGTACCCGACTAGGACCTCACTGTCACACGTCTCCTCTGCTTGCTGCTGAAGTGCCTGCTTTCCTTCACACACCCCGCCTGACCCTAAGACAGCTGTTCTGACCCTGCTCCCCAGAGGGACATCTGTCCAGGCACAGGTGAGCTGAGCTCAAAGCATAGCCTTTGAAGTGACTGCTCAGCTGGTGGAGGGTGTCATAACAATCTGCTGTGAAAAATGATAGCTCACCAGATGGTGGCATCACTTAACAACATATGCAACCTAGCTAAACCCGCCTTCATCCTACTTACTTCTTTCCAGGAACTCGGCAAGTACCAGTTGTGCCCCAAAATACTAATTCTGTGCTACCATGAGATAGCAAGATGCTCCAATTTCTATAACTTTGCAATGAATACTCGACATAACTTGATGAGATATGCAGCATTGCTAGCTTACTCGAAGGCTAAGTTGGAGTGGGACGACATGTGTTTCCCTCCCCTCCATATTGCATGGTAGTGTTGCAAAAAGTAAAGGAAGGGTGAACTGAGTAGCATAAGGAACGCGGCAGCTCTTCACTCCTTTTTTTTCCCCTCCCTTTTGAACCCTGTTAGACCACTCCTTTTACTGAAGGGGATCTTCAACAGTAAGTTGTGAGAGAGACCCACAAAAGGGACATCAAAAGCAGCCTGCCCTAATAAAGCTCTTCATAGCAACAGAAATAAACAAGCTCTTTGGTGCCACCAGTGGTTTCTCAATGGTTCGCCTCAGTGGTACAGTGGCTTATGGCAGAGGCAATACCCTCATGGTGCCAGGAGGAAGGCATTGAAGTTCAAACCCACAAAGCATTTAGGCACCCAGCTCCTAGCCCACAACTGTTTGGAGGATTATACACCTGGCCCTCAGTCAGGGCAACAGAAAAAAAACATGTCATCTGAGAAAAGCACAAGGTCATGCAAATTAGTAGCAAAAAAAGCACAAGGGCATACAAATTAGTAGCAAATGCAACAAGGACCCTGCCCTCCCTACACCTTCCTCTAGACAGTACCAGCTGCCCAGCTAATCAAGATTGGCACACACACGAGTGGGCAAGGTTAGCTTAATCAAAGTTCAATTTGCTCTCACACTACTTGGTGGTGCCCTCAGGACTGCGCTGCCGTGACCACAGCAGCTTGGCATCAACAAGGGGCTCACAACACTTCTAAATACTTGGTATCAAACATACTAAAAGTATGTGTCATGAAAGTAATAGAATTGCACACGAGCGTGCATTGATGGAAGCAATACAATGAGTTTGACTGCTGACGCTTGCCAGACCCATAAGGCAAATTTAAAAAATTAAAAATAAAATTAAAAAAATATAATCTACATCATCTGACTTGAAATACAGATTACAGAGTTCATGTCCATGGTAGAGTCAACTCAATATTTAAATTCACAAAAGTATGAATACAGTATATCCTTTACAGGAGACCAGATTATTCACAGATTAAATTGATCAAAAATGTATTTTTAGAAGACAGAAAGAAGAGTCTTTATAGAATTTTGAGGAAAATGAGGTTTTTTAAATAGAGAGTGGCTGACTGAAAACCGCAGATGCAACTAAATATTGAAGGCATTTGGAAACCTAGCCCAGATGCAAATTTTGTCTTTGTGTCTGCAACGATCTAACCTAAAAGTGAGAAATGAATATCATGGAGTCTGGAGGTGAAGTAGTAATAGAAATCTGGGTGTGAATTCTGTGATTCAGATGTATGTCTTCGTACATATACTACTTTTCAGGACACCCCCTTCTTTATGTAAATGATGGATTCCTAAAATGTGTACCATATGATTTGCAGAATGACAGTGCCCCAGTTTTGCATAAATTAAACAGCAGATCCTGATAACTAGGCTTTCCCATTTACATTATGCCTCAGTTCCAAATCCATGGGATATAAATGAGAGCAGCATATGGTCCAGAAATGGGAAAGCTGTGGGACCTTCGTGTATGCACCATGGGAGCAAATGGCTGTCCCACAGATGGTGGAGTATTTAGATGCATCTCCTGTATGATGGATGCCAATGCGCAGGAGGATGCAGCCACGAGCAGCCTCTAGAGGTCTCTGCTGGCTGGTATGCCTAGGACAGATGCTAGATCGACACAAAGGGTTTGCAAGGATAGCTCTTCTTTTTACATCTTGGCTTTCCATTTTCAGTGCTTGTCTGTATGTGGAAATTTACGGCATAGCTGAATGATCTTTCCATTAAAGCTGTACTATAGTTAGAACTTGTCCATGAGAGCACTAGTAATAAAAATAATTTTATTTCAGATTAATTACTTCACTTCATTTTTTTTCCGTGAGCAATGAGGGGAGCAAACACATTTTTTTTTTCCTGTCTTGGCCTGGGGCTGTGAAGAAAAACTCACAAGACAGAGTGGATGATAAAGAAAAATCTGCAAAGGTACTTCCATGTCCCACAGATTTTCATAGGCACAAGTTATAACAACACTATTCGCACTGACGGAGGCAAGCATTTAGACCCTGCAAATAGGGACAGTATCATTCTAACAGGAAAGTCAGAAAAATCTCTATGTGAAGAGTAAAGCAGTCCACTGGCATATTTTGAAATACCAAGCTCAATTATTTGGAGAAGGCGTTTAAGATATTAAAATAAAATAAAATAAACCCAAACAAACAGCAACAAAAAAATACCAAACTGAAACAAAACAGAAGAAAAGTTGTATTTCAAAAACTGCTTTGTAGTTACCTGTGAATCCTTAGCTAGCTGTAACAATAAAGGAGTAAGGCCAAGGGGCCCCTGGCACACTGGTGTATGTCCCATCAGCTATCGTCAACATATGCATATAAAAGCAGCAGAAAACTGTCAGAAGAAACAGATATGAAAATATTTGTGCCAAATGACAGTGCTGCACTTACTCAAGCAAGGTACTGTGAGCATACAGAATTCCTCTCCCTGGCCCTCCCTCCTCCCATGGCTGACCCCATCTCCCACACCCTGCCCGCCCCACGGGCACTCCCCTCCTGACCCCACTCCCAGGGCCTCCTCCTGCAGCCGTGCTCCTTCACCCTCCAGACCCTTTCATGGATACTTTATAGTGTTGCTGGCATCAGACTCCTTACCGCAGACTGGGAACTTCGTGTCCTTTTGATAATACCTAGCTGGGCTGCAAGGGGCAGGCTTCCACATGAGTTTTGGAGAGGACAAGCGGTGGGAGCTGGGCCAGGAGCTGAAAGGATTGATCCTTTTCTGCTATCAGGATGGGGATTTCTAAGTCAGAAATCTGCCTGGGTAGCAGAAAGGAGAGCAGCAATGTGCCAAACCAGGCATGGGTGCAAAGATGGGGCAGCAGCAGAGTGCATGGGTGGTTCCGTATAAGGGGTTGATGCTGTTGAGGGATACCCTCTGCTGACACTGCTTGAGATCCCGAAAGCTCCTCCAGCACAGTTACACAGGAAGCACATTTCTTCACACTCTTGCCTCCTTACCTTTTTTTCCTTCCTTCTGCAAAACACAGCGAGTTTTCTTTTGTGGCACAGTTAAAGTGAGTCAGTGAACTTCCTTGTAAGGTATCATCTCAGCCCTTCAAAAAGCTATACCAGCTCTTTCTAGGGGTAAGGGGCAAGAAAGGGCATTGGCGCTTTGGGATTTTTTTCCCCTTTGTGCTGGTATATCTAAAATCTCAGTTCACGCACAACATATAATAAAAATATAATGGGTAGAAGGAAAATTTTATAAAGCTTTGCTGTATTTAAGATCACACATCAGATGTAGATCTCGGATCTTTCCAGCAGGTTCACTGCACTGGTGGAATCCAAAGAGCAAAGCTTTTTCTCTGTGGTAATTTTGTAAATCAATAGCAGACTGTATGTATGTATGTTATAACAAGCTTATTCCTCAATTTTGGGTTGTTTGGTCTTTTTCCTTGTCTTTCCTTTAGCTATTTCTCTGAAATTTCTATTCAATTTGTGTTTACAATTACTTTTATTAAGGACATTCTCCTTCATCCTACTTTTTCTGTTCCAAATATCTTTTTTTCTGATTCTACTTTGTTTTTTCCCCTCATAAATTGTGGTGAATCATTTTTCTTAAGCTTTCATCAGCCTTTTCTCCAAAGTGTTTTGAGATTTTACAGAATTATTTTTTTTCTGTGAAGGCCTTTTCCCCATTTCAATTCTGTTTTTGAAAGCAAATCAGTTCTGTCTCTCCTCTTCTGCCTTACACTTTTTTGTCTTAAAACAATGAGTTTTTACCATCAAAATGCTGTTCTAGAGATTACTTATTGAAAACAAGATGCATACACAGAGTGAAATGGAAAGTTAAAATCAATCCCTGTCTCTAGAACTCTTAGTAAGAAGCCTGTTGGTGTTCACCAGATAACACAAAACACCCATAGGTACCACAGACATATATATATATGACATTGTATAATGTGGCATAGTGTTGCATACCTGGAAATTTCACAGCTAAATGTGCGTGATTGTATAAAGTCTACTGCCCTCCCCACCTCAAAAGGGGTCTCATAGGGTACCAAATATATCAGTGATGTAGCTGCACAACAGTCGCTGGAGTAACACAAAGGTGAAATCTGACACAGAGTGTTCTGGTAGAGATCAAAGACCCATAAAAGATCTAAATTTATAAAGCATAATGAATTTTATAAATGAAAAATAATTACATGTATAACTGGATATTTTTTTCTAATTATTGCACTTACATTTATACTATTATATTTTATTGTTACATTTACTCAGTAGGATGTTCCAATTACATAGTTATACACACGAGAGCCTGACAAGTTGGATTCGATACAGGCAGTATCATGAGTTATTTTGCTAAACATTTAATCATTAGACCAACTTTCGCCATAAAAAAAAAAAAAGAAAAAAATCATTAAAGGATAGCTAGATTGCTAGGCACTCACAATACATCTCCAAATGAAAAATGTATCATCTCCTCAGTTACAATAGTATAGATCAAATTTATGACCTTTTATTTTCACCAATTTACTTGAGAAGGAAATTAATCTTAGAACTTTTTTTAAGTTTTTTTTTGTTCTATGTATGATCACAAAAAAGGTCGATAACTTAAGTAAAGCTAGGACAAGCAACTTGTTTCTTAATATAGAAAGTGTCCTCTAATAGCTCAAACGAAAAACAAATATCCTGCTTGTCATGAAAATGTAGCAAATGAGCTCTTGGCTTTCACTGCATTCAAAGTTCCAAGGTTTAAAGTTGACCTGTTTATTGGCACCCAAGTGAGTAATGGAGGAGTTTTATTTGGAAATACTTTTGGAAAATATTCAACACAGCTTTGGCAGCACTAATTTCACTGCAGTTTGGGGAGATTTTCACCTTTCTTGGAGTGTGTAACTTGCTGGCATTAACCCAGGCGTAATCTACCAGAATCATGTAATCTAGTTTTTAAACATGTTCAATGAACATTTTGGGAAGAGTCACTAAAAAGACATACAGTATCTTTTATGTTTTGCATGTGGTATCTTATCTTTTGGTCTCAAGTGAAGAACTTCAAAGCCTTAAGAAGTACTCTCCATGGAATGAAACATTTTTCACAAATGCAGTAAGGAGCTATCAACATTTGGAGTTGATCTTACAATTTACTTACTGCCCCCTATCTCACTGAAATTAACCTGTTCAGGAACAATTTCCAGAACAGAAAAAGAATGCCACCTCTTGCGTAACTTATTTTTTTCACACAGCTACTCCACCTCTTAAGATCCATTTTCTTTTCCTTATTAGAAAGACAAAGAAAAACTATTTTTCATTGGATTTAATTGTCTCAGTCACAGAATCACAGAACCACAGTGTGGCTGAGGCTGGCCATCACCTCTAGAGATTGCCCAGTACCACCTCTGCTTAGAACAGGGTCAGCTACAGTAGGTTGCTCAGGGATGTGTCCAGTTGGGTTTGATTATCTCCAAGTATGGAGAATCCACAGCCTCTCTGGGCTCTGTTCCAGTCTTTGACTGCTGTTGGAATTAAAAAAAAAAAAAAAAAAGTCTTTTTTTTTAATGTTTAAACAGTATTTACTGCATTTCAGTTTGTACCCATTGCTTCTCATCCTGTCACAAAGCACAACTGAGAGGAGTCTGTCTCCATCTTCTTGGGTTGCCCCATCAGGTATTATGCACATAGATAAGATCCCTGTGAGCCTTCTCCAGGCTTAACAGTCAGAGCAGTCTCAGCCTGTGCTTGTATGGCAGATGCTTGCCTCTTCACCTTTTTTGTGACCCTTCACTGGACCCACGCCGGTATGTCCATATCTTTATTGTACTGGAGAGCCCAGCACTGAACCCAGCACTCCAGGTATGACCTCACCAGTGCTGAGTGGAGGGAAAGGATCACTTCCTTCAACCTGCTGGCAACACTCCTTCTAATGCAGTCCTGGACACTGTTGGACTTCTTTGTGGGAAGGGCACATTGCTGGCTCATGGCCAACTTGGTGTCCACCAGGACACCCTGGGCTTCTTCTGCAAAACTGCTTTCCAGCCAGTCAGCACCCAGTCTGTGCTGGTGCATGGAGTTATTCCTCACCAGGTACAGACTTTGCATTTCCCTTTGTTGAACTTCATGGAGTTCCTGTCATCCCATTTCTCCAGTGTGTCTAGGTCCCTCTGAATGGCAACATGGCCGGCTGAGGTAACAGCCACTCCTGGTTTTGTATTGCCAGCAAATTTGCTGAGAGTGCACTCTGTCACGTCAGTCAGATCATTAAAGAATGTGTTAAACAGTGTTGGACCCAGTATTGACCCCTGGGGTACACCAGTAGTAACTGGTCTCCAACTGGACTTTGTGCTGCTGTTCACAATTCTTTGACCCTAGCTGTTCTGACAGTTTTCAATCCACCTCACTGTGCACTTACCTAGCCCATACCTCATCAGCTTGTCTATGATGATGTTATGGGATACAGTGACAAAAGCTTTGCTAAGTAAAGCAAAGTCACTTGTCTCATTGTAGAAGACTATGAGAGCGGTCAGACATGATCTCCCCTTCATAAATTCATACTGACTTCTTCCAATCCCCTTCTTATCCCCAGTATGTTTGGAAATTGTTTTCAGGATTATTTGATCCACAGCCTTCCCAGGATTGAGGTGAGGCTGACCAGCCTGTAGTTCCCCAGGTCTTCCTTCTTGCCCTTCTTGAAGACAGCAGTGACATTTTCTGTCTTTCAGTCATCAGGGGTCTCCCCCAATCATCATGACCTTTCAGAGATAACCAACAGTGATTTCACGGTGACCTGGGCCAGCTCTCTCAGCACTTGCAGGTGCATCCCATGAAGTCTCAGGAGCTTGTGTATGTCCAGTTTGCTTAAATATACCCTAGCCCAAGCCCCCTCCAGCGAGGGTAGGTTTTCTTTATTTTAGGTCCATGTCTGTTGGTTTTAACTGACTGTTCCTTAAACTTTAAATTAATTTTGTGGGGGGACTTAGTCATACGACTCATGAAATTTAATAAGCACCATAAGGCAAAACCTCTACATCACTCCTTGAAAAATTGCCACTAAAACTTAGTGATAACTACTTTTGTAATTTTTGGACAGAAAAGTTAAGAGTTACATAAATACAAAGGATTTTTGTGGGAAGAGTAGAAGGAGACTAGTTGGCTGAATGTTAAGGTAAGGATTGGAGAAAACTGATGGCCTAAAAAGTCCTTCATGTGGAGGTAAACTATTCAAATAATTGAAAGCAGAATACAGTGTTGAGTAAAAGTTGCATCAGTAACCTTTATGAAATGGTCTTTTCTCAGTTCTCTGAGATAAGCAAATAACTGTTGTAAATGGCACATATGTTGAATATCCAAGCTGGGTCCAAAACAAGAGTGAGCAAGGTATGAGGACAGAGTTCTTTTTGAAACCTGTACCTCCAGGAATAGGTCAATGCAGACCAGTGGATTTGTGCAGATCTGCCTCCCATCCATGCTAGAAGAGTTTACTGGGGGAAAAGAAGACTTCAGTTTGTACTGTCATCAAAATGTCACCCTCTGCAAATACTAAGATTTTTAAACAGAAATGGTGTTATTTTGAAAAACAAATATCTTTTAAATATAAGGAATTGCTTAGGACAAGGTAAAAAATTAGTACCTCAGGCCTGAAGAGTTATAAAAAAGCCTATCCCAAACAAGAAGAATAAAAGAATACACTGACCTTATAACAATAAATTTGCCAATAAAATAAAACTTCTCTGCACCTTTTAATGCCACAGGCATTATCTCATGTGCAATGAAAAACCATCACATATGTGCTAGACATGAAATAAGGCTGGACAAAGTGCTGGAAATGTAGTAATACACAAAGATGAGATACTAGATGTAACTTCACTGTTTGGATTCAGCTCTGTTCTTCCTTTACATTTAGACACACCACCAACTGCCGTATGGTACATAGCTCAAAGTAAAATGAAGAGTGAGGAAAAGTTCGATCCATACCAGCTGGCAAAGAGTTGTTTTTTGCCAACTTTAGTAGGACTTGCAGGAGCTGTGTTGGGATTTAGTAGCTCTGTAAAAATATCTGCATGCTGAAACATCGACTCTCTGGAGTTATCTGCTTCTGCTGGGTGTTACCTGTCCGGAAACAAATGTTCACCACCCAGAAATGTACTTTACTTTGATACGATCCAGGAAGGAGTGTTCTTTTGGGAGAAGGAAAGCCGGAAATGATCTGGGAAACAGTGATAAATGTTGAAATCAACCATCAAATCTACGCACAGATAAATATACACAGTGTGGGATCAGGAAACAGGAAATGTGCATGGTGTTTATTACCCGCACACAGAAGTGAGACCAGCTGGCTACATGTCCTGGAGTGGTCAGGATAATCCTGTAATTAACATTGCACCACAAGGGCAAAAAAAAACCCTGAAAACCTGCTAGTCATCTCATACTTGAGGATGGAGGTGTGGAGGAAGAGGGCAGTGAACAGCATTTAAAGACCATTGTTAGGAAATTTTGAGGAGCTGACTCCGTACCATGTTCACAATGCAGTATTCCTGTGTATAGGCACATCCTCAAGTGTCCAGAGAGCTTCTAGGGGTCCTGCATCAGGACATACTGTTTCTTAACTGCAGAAATACAAGCTGTATTTCTCTTGGAAGCCAAGAGATTCTACTGTAGAAATGTAACATGAGACATAATTCTGCCAGTGCCTGGAGGCAAGAGATGTACAAGTATGATTTACTCTTTCAAATATTATTTTTACCCTACCCCCCCCCCCCATTGTTAAAAGTAAAGGATTGCTGAGATCATATCGCAATAGCCGAATGGATGAAGATCACTAGAAGGGGGGACCCCTTTGTAGGGATCGCAAAGGCAAAATTCCCCTTGGAGACATAAAACTGTAAAAAAAATTGGGCTTTTTTTTTTTTTTTTTGAGTGTTCAGTGGATATTCTAGGCCCCCAGTTTCTAGGAAGGCTATTTTCTTCAACTTACTCTAAAAGTTAATATGGGCAGATAAATCTGTTTAGAGAAGGAGCTAAAGTGTTATCTTGGCAATATACCTGCAGAACTCCTCACAGGTTATGTCGTTCCTCCTTCATTCACAAACACACAGTAATGCTGCCACTGAGCAACAGAACAACTTGGTGTTGGTTAGGGACCATTTCACCAGGAACAGATTAATTTCTTCCACTGATTTTTGCTAGCTATAAGAGAGGGTAGTTTGATGGCAGAGTTGTGCATAACGGAAGGCGTGTATGGGTCCAATGACTCATGCCAACTGAGCCTCACCTGCAGTATTTTAAAGTGAAAAACTCAGTCCATGCAAAATGGTCATGCTCATGCCTGCTTTTGTGAGGCTGCTGTGAGTTCACCATCTCAAACCTCAGATTTCTGTGAAATATAAAACATTAATGATTATTGATCTAGCACAGATCAGCACTGCAACACAGCCTCCCTGGTTTGAGTAATCCAAGTTCTGCAAAGGAGAAGGAGGGATAAGGTTTCTGATTTTAGGCAGGGATAGTCTTCTTTTTCTGTCTAGTGGGTTTTAGCTCGGCCCTAGATGTTACTCGAGAAGAATGACAGCTCAGCACCTCTGCCACTGAGCAGCAGAAGAGCTGCTTTGAAGATATTACCTCCGAAACCCTCAAATTCCTAATAAATTTCACCCCCCTTGAGGGTAGGACAGTCGAGGTATTGGCAGCTTTTCCAGCTGATATCCCATGCATACACTTAAAATCACTAAATGATATTTCACTTGGCCCTGTCTGACAGTGGAAAGCATCGTGGGCAGGCCCCTGCAGCCTAAGTCTTTTGGGGTTTCCTTCTACTCCATCCATCTACTCCCACAGAAGACATCCATTTCACTATTTGCCAATCTTGGTGCTGCATTTGTCCCAAACTGTTCATTATGTGAATGTCAAAGGTATGTCATTGTGACCAAGAGTGAATAAAGAGTGTACGAATTCTCAGTGATGTTTCAGTTACATCACGGCGGAATGAGCCTTTAAAAATGCTGTAGCGTACCCTGCTCCAAGTGCCTGCTAGCTTAGCAAGAGATGAGGGGTTAAAAAATTTGCCTTGTCCTTTCAAAAGTACCACTTTTGTTTTAATCTTAAAATAGCCTCCAGTTCATCTGCGTCTCCCAAAAGGGAGCTGTTTGCAAACAGCTCTTTCCTTCTCTCCCTGCCTGCAGCCCCGCCTGCGCAGACTAGAGCCTTCATTCTCCCAGCCAAGGCAAACGGGTTGCAATTCCCCTTGGATTTCATCCACAAATCTCCTTAATTGGCAGGAGAGATTGCAGCTGAGTGGTGTGAAGGACTCTTTCCTCCACAGGGGCTGATTGTGCTGCCTCCGCAGGACTACCCACACCTGCCAGCCAGCAGAGCAAGAAGCCAGCATTGGTCATCATCAGATACGGGCCTCCTGCCTAGTTAGAATGCAGCGCTTTAAAGAGCACATTGGGAAGAATACATGGCTTGCACTTGAATATACCTTTTTTTTTTTTTTTTTTTTTTTTGTGGCTAGCACTGTTGCCCTTGGCACTCAAAATGAGTCGACACTTGCAATACAATGTCCTTCTCTTTCTCGATGGGCTGCAGTGTGGACTAAATAGCGAGTATTTAATGCTACCTATCCAGGGGTGTCATCAAGGGATTACAGCCAGAGAAAAAGGGCCCAGTTAGTGATGAAGTATCAGAGGTCAGCACTTTGTCTTCCATCTGTCTCACCCATGACAGCGCCCCTTACGCTTCTCCTGTCTCCGGGATGATAGCTACAGGACAGGAGGTTTGTCCATGGAGATATATCACCATGGGGGAAAGCAAGCCAGGGAAAAATACTCAGCAACATCAGTTTCTCAACTTGAGGGTACTTACCAGCAGTGAATGTGGAGAGCCATGCCGGTTGGCAGCAGCCAGTTCTTGCTCTCAGGACCATAATGTGCAATGCACAAAAGCAACTCTTTTCAAGCCGGTGCAGCTGTTCAGCTCCATCAAGCACCTACTGAGTTGAAGGGTAGGCACTTCATTCGAACACTACAGCCTCAATTTTAAAAGGCAAATGAGTTTCCTGAAATGTGCAAAAGTGTTAGCAAGTCATGCAAACGGCATACATGAGTTGGTCATGGTAATTTGAACACTTAATTTAAATAGCCATTTTCTTAATTAAAAAAAAAAAAAAAAAAGGAGAAAAAAAGCCCTGTGCTCCATCTGTCTCTCTAACTATCTGGTCATTTTCAGTCTGTTTGCGGGTCCATAGAACAACGTGAGCTTGGAAGGCAAGTGCAGGACTGACTAGTCTTATCGTACTAAATAGAAACAAGCAAATACTTTATAGAAAAATATCTGACTGGCGAATTTCTTATTTTAGCCATTCATAAAATTCCTGCAATCTTATGTCTTCCTGGGAAAGTTTTTCCCAAATTATTCCTGTATATAATTCTTGTTTTGCACGTTACCTGACAGCGTGTAGCTGGACCTCTGTAACTTTAGCAACATGAAGTTCAGGTGGTCCTGCCAAGCTTTTGTCAGGTGAACAGGCATTGCACTGAGGAAGATTAAAGCCAGCTCGACCCATCCTCCAAATTCCCCATTTAAACATGTTAGTGCAGGGCTGAAAACTAGGGCTTGCCAGGTAGCACACAGTCTTGAGCCTGTGTGTCTGCATGGTTCCTAGCACAGTCCCATGCATGGTGCAATGCTCATGAGCCACTCTCACCTGCCTTGCTCATCATGCTGTAGGAGCGCTGATCTCTAGCTCAGCTTTGAATGGGTAACAGAAAAGGACACCCCACCTGGCAGTCAATACCCATGCCAATGGCCATCAAACAGCACAGATGGCAAGTACTGCTCAGAGCAAGCCTCACACTGACCTCAGTTTTGCTGAAGGAGCAGTGCCGTATTTCAATATTCATGTTTAAACAGAGGAGATGACATTCTTGCATCTAGAGCGTCCATGTTTTGCCACATGGCTGCTGCTGAATGTGGTAAGTGCATCTGTGTCCCACCACCACAGAAAAGACTTCACATTTTCAGGTTCAGCCTTTTGGTTACTTGGAGATACTCACTTAAAATCTGTAGCTTCCTGCAGTAATCTGAGACAGAACATCCAGAATGAGCAAACAATGAAAGCCGGGAAAAGCACTGAAAACAAAATTAGCATAAAAGGCCCACGGATACCAGAGAGGAGTATTGGCCCTATCCATCATGATTATACAGCACTCGTTCATGAAGCAGGAGATAAAGCTCTCACATCTCAGAGGACGAACATTGAAGAGTCTTTGACTTCATGGTGTGAGCAAGATCTCTCTAGGACAACTTGAGAATTATCAGAATACTGCTGAAGACCGTTGCACTATTTGATCACGCACCCCAGAAGTATTACATGAAATGTAAAGTATAATAGGGTCCCAAGCAGGCTCATTGCACGAGAGGTTTTATCCAAAGACAATAAAAGCTATGCACGCCTGGAAAAAAAACCAACCTGCTGCATAGTTTGTTCTCTGGACTGGATGTAATTCTATAGAAATGTAGCAGTCGGGCCAAAAGAAAATTAAGGAAATTAGTTTTGGTGGGGTATGGGATTTTTTGTTTTGTTTTGTTTTAAATCAGAGAACATTATGTCTTTGCAAATGAAGTATTCAGACAAGAAGTTCAGAGCTGGGAAAATAGATATCTTGAAAGATGAGCCCTTCTTAATTAAATAGGATGTCAACTATTGAAAGAATTATTTTCTAAAACTAGTTTTCCAGCTGAGATGTGACTTTTTTTTTTCTTGTACCATGCTGTCTATTAGACAAAAGTGGGAAAGAGGATCTAGTCACAGAATCCCCTTTTCAGCATGCCCAGTGGTATAACTTACAGCTCCAATCCTGCAAAAACTTAGTCTTACCCCATCTGCATGATTTCAGTGGAACTAGTCACAGTGCATACAATTCATACTGGTGTTTGAAGACCTCTGTATCTACATTATATATGCCCTTAGTGGGAATTAGCTGAATTAGCTAAGGAAGAAAAATGAAGGCAGAAACCCAGACAATAGAAAGGAGAGACAAGATTTAGAAATGCAGCTCTGTTACAGCAAAGGGAGGAAGTTTCTTGTTAATGGGCCAACCCCTGACTTTCAGTTGTGGTTAAAACTCACAAGAAGTTCACTCTAATAAACATACGTAAGAAATTATGTGGTATGACAACACAATTCTATTGCAAGTCATGGGTAATCAAGACAGTAAAGTTCGGTCAAACTCCCATCATCTCCATCCTGTCTTAACACTGAGTTACTGATCAAGCTACGCTAGCACATCCATGCAGACAGCATCTGATAGGGTCTTGACTCACAATGCTGGAGGCCAATGCTCTTGTCAGTGCTTTCTTCTTAACCTCCCCACACAGGTAGTTCCAGATGAACAGTTTAGTAACACAGGGCACTACCACGGTTTCCTTGCAGCTTGGGGGAAGAATGCATTGCACTTGTCTCAAAGGTGAAATTCTTGCTTTATTAAAAACCAGTGGGAGTTTTGCCGTTAGCTTGAACAAAGCAGTTTGTCAGACCATCCCTTTCACTGTAACATTATCAGGCAACGTCACAATGCTTTGCAACTACAGCTCCAAACTCTACTGACGATATTTACAAATATATGCAGTTACCTCTGTAGTCTTGTTACTAATGTTCTATCTGCAGATACCCAGGTATGAAGACTAAATAACCTGGCTAAATTCCACATTTGGATATGCCTTCTCAAGCTTAATAACAGTAATTTTATGTAGTTGTGTTTAGTGTCAGTTGAACCATCCAAGATTGAGCCATCCATTAACACGTTAACATCTGAAAATTAGGCTGGAATAAAAACCGCTGTTATTTCAGCCCATTAAATTCTGCATTTGATAACTCAAAATTCAATCTTTTCTCTATTCCTTTACTACAAATGTGTAAAATAGGTGAAAGAAATGCTACTCTCAAATATGAAGGCAAACATCATAACTGTCTGTAAATATTTGTTGCCTTTGCCCAATTTTAACAATTTTGAATTAATGACTAAAGGTCATGAAAAGAAATTACTCCTTTTTCTTTCCCAGTGCTAGACTCCAATTCAGCAAAGCAAAACAATTTATTTGTCTTGCTGAGCGACTTCTCCACTTGCTCATAAGCATGTCTGTTATTCACTACCTAAAATATTTGTTGAATAAAGATCACACTGGGCCACAAGGGCATGTGGAAACTTTCAGTCATTAAGAAAGAAAGAAAAAAAGGTGGACAGTCAAGAATTAAAAATTATATTTTTGTAGTGAAACTCTTTAACCTAAATTCCCTCTGCTAATAACATGTAGGAAAAAAGTTAGTGAGTACTTCTATTGTCATGCCAGACTCCGTGGGTGGTTAATCCTTATTTGAATTCTGATTCAGTTTTAAATGAGTGTAAGGAGGGTGGAATATTGGACTAGAATCATTTATAGTGAAATAAAAACTCTGGAGCAGCCTTCATGCAAGGACATCTGCAAGTGTCTTTATCTGGTTGCAAAAAAAACCCTAACCCCTTATTCTTATAGAACGTGTTTTTTACTTACTTTTAAAGTAATTTTCTCTTCACTATACATGGTGATTATTCTAGAATGGCACAGAAGCCTAAATATATTACTTCTTAAAAGAAAGATGCGTGTGCCATAAGTAGTTGGTGTCAAGACAAAAGTGTTTGGAGACATTAAGCACATTTTACGTTTCTCTCTTGCTTGCCCCTACTTTGTGTGGGGGATGGAAAAGAGAGGCACTCTGTCACAGTTGCAATTTCATGTTAAAAAAAAAAGAAAGGAAACAGAAAGGAAAATAAATTGTTTTGAGTGCAATGCCTTAGTATTATAACTACATGAGGGAACAGCATTTGTCATTGTGGTATAAAATGTCTTACTCACCGAGTTTTGATGCACACAAATTTTTTACTACATACGTATCACATTCTGATGGTCTCCAAAACACAGTAAGCATAACAGTGCAGTTCACAAACTGCCTGAGAAGTTAGTACTCTTTCCTAAACAGTACTTAAGGATAGCAAAAAACTGACTATGGTCAGCATACTGTAACTTTATGGAACAACCTAAAGAAAAAAAGGACAATCTTATTCTTCAGTCACATTGTTTTCAAGCAATGTGGTGGTAACACAGGAAGCAAGAAGAAGGTAAAAAAAAAATGAATGTGAAGATGAAGGGAGTATTTTTAATTTGTCAGGGCTCTTTTAAAGGTGACGTTTAGGAACAGCAGTCTCATCCCATTTTTTTGTGCTATGGTCAATTGGACTGTAAAAACAAATCAACCAACCAACCAAAAAAATACAGTCCACAAATACTATGTTTCTGTTTGTAAAGTAGATAAATACGTTGACAAAAACTTGATGTTTGATGCTGTGAGAGGAGTCAGTATAGACTTGGTAATGTGCATGCAGTCTAGACTTGAACATCCCATTGAAACCTGCTGGAATTTACATGAAGGGAAATTACAGGTGTCCCACCCCTATAGTCATCTGGGCCTCTAGCATGCTCCCATTGTGTAGCAGTTACTGTAGAGCATCGTCAAGGTAGACTGCTCATTAGGATTATGAGACAGCTCAGCCTCACAGTGAAGATGTCATTTGCTTAGGAGAACTCTACAGCAGCAGCTCGGTGCATTGCACATGTACTCTTTAATCTACATTTTTTGTGGTAGACAGTGTAAAGCTAAAGCTGAATCTCAAGAGACTCTCATAATAGGCATGATGTTGGGGAGCGTACGACCTGACAGGAAATGGAGTTGCTACCTTATTTCATCAGGACAGAAATGCATAGGTTTGTTTATTCTCCAACCTCTGGCACAACACGGCCCTGGGGCATATGACACACCTGTATTGCACGAGGCCCCAAATGCAAGCACAGCCCAGCAAGTGTGTCCTTGCCTTCCAGGTGCCCACACAGCATGGCCATACATAATCGCACTGCACAGCAACAGTTGTGTATAAGGCAGGAGTATCCTGTCAGGGCCATATGGATCTCCCCAAGCCGATGACAAAACCTGCTGGTGCCAGGACGTGGTCCTGCACGTGGGTCGCCAATCTGATCTGTAGGGAAGCTCAACTGTGCCCTGGCTCTGAGCAGGTTCCCTCGTCCCCGCCCTGCCCCCAACCCCTCTCTCTGGTTCCAGGATTTGCAAGCAGGGGTCTTTCTTCCCATAATTGATCATGCTGACCTCTGCTCTTCCTTGCAGCCTGAGGACCATCCGTACCCGCCTTTGTCTCAGCTCTTATCTCAACCTAAAGACGTCCCTCATCCTCACCCCTCATCCTCACCCGTAGCCCACCGACTGGAGTTTCCTGTTTTCCACCCCTGCTCGCAGCAATCTCTGCCTTATCTCCCTGCTGGTTTCATTCTCAGCTCCATCTGTTCATTTGACATTTATGAACCTCATCAAGCATTTGTTTTCAAACCCATCCAAATTTAAATACCTTCCATTGTATTTGTGCTTGCTCAGTTCTCACATTTGTCACTGGGATGATAACTGTGCTGAATAACCTAAATTTGGTTCTGACCTAGGCTTCCGTCCTTTTCCAAAAGCCTGCCGTGCTTTAAAACCCTCACAATGAGGTCCCCATGGCTAAAACAGTCCTTTTTTGTGCTCTGTGCCTGTCAGGCATTCTCCAGATGCATGAAACTTCTGATGTAAATAGATCTCCTCATCCTGCCCCCTGTCCTCTCCCAGCCATAAAATGTATTTCTTTGTCTTCAAACATCGTCTGATTTTGTCATACTCCCTCTTAGTTTCATGCATTTAGCGGCTGACTTTCACTCCTGTGAGAAGCATTTTTTAACTATTCCAGGCTTATTCTGCCATCTCTAAATTCAATGGGAAACCTTTCCTTCACCTTGCCTTCCTTCTCAGCAGGGAGGACAGGTTTGAAAAGAGGAGGCTTTTTAAAATAAAATAGCTCCCTCCTTACTAATGTTTATATCTCTTGGCTGCTTTATTCTCATCTGAAATGTCTCATTCCTCCATAATTTTAGCGGTAGTGAAGTGTCACATAGATAAAGGCAGGAAGGAAACATAACTAGCTTAATTTATCCTTATTTTTATCTCAACTAAATCTGACTTAAATCCCTCAGTTATTAAACCGGCTCCATTCCAAGTATGCCACCTGCACAGGATACTTCAAGAAATATGCAGCAATCAGAGCTCCAGCTCAGAGGCTGAAAGTTAAAGAAAAAAACCCCCAAACCTCTAAAACAAACAAAACCTCGAAAGCAAAATAAACACTTCAAACTTGCAAAGGGCAGACTAACATTGAGATCCTAACTTTGTAGATAATAATTTAAAACTCCTCACTCTCCAGTCAACTAACTAAACACCCACAGAAAATCCATACCTCACTGGTGTCATTTTTTTAATCCATATACTGCCTATTTTTTCCTTTTTTTTTTTTTTTCTGAATCTCATCATAGTATCTTAGGTTAGAGTCTTTGCCAGCATGCAGGTATCCTTCTGACTACAACAGCTACCAACCTTTCTCTTCATTTCTAGCCTCCAGATGTTTGGTTTCCTGTATTCCTCACTAATACCTGCTTTATTCTTGTCCAAATGATCCTATAGATGGACACTTTACCTTCCCAGGTACATAGTAATGGTTCAGATATGTTTAGTGGATATTTTTATCTTAAACCAAGCCAGTTAGTTCCATTATCAGCTTCACTGCTCATCAATGAATTTTGTTTAATGTAGCTATATTTCATATTTTCACTGCTTAATAATCTTCAGCACATAAATCATAACTCCTCCCATCTATGATTTCTGCACATGCTGTCTTACTATCCAAAAATTTTGTATTTAAAGTTGTTTTTCTCCTTGTCTAATATTTTGCAGCTTAGCCCATAAAATGATCAAAACACAGCCAAAGAATTTTCAAAACATCTCTAAAAATCGATGATGATCATTTTGCCAAGCCTTGGAATAAAATGATGATCACAGCAGATATTGCTACGCTAGGATAAAACCCTGGCCCGTCTTTTAAAGTCAAAGGAACCCATAAAATTGTGGAACATTAATTAACAAGAGTATCTTTCTGAAATGAAATATGACAAAGAACCACAGGAGAAAACAGAGGCAATGCTATAGCTCTAAACTCAGTATTTCATGACCAACGTGTGATCAATTAGCAACACCTGTATTAATAGTACAGCTATCTCAGAGCTGAATTCTGACTTTTCCAGGGCATAACACAGGGCAGTAGGATAGATTTGTGCAATTAAAATGCAAACACCTGTGCTGACTTTTAAAGACCAGATGTGCTTCTATTAAACAAGCCCTGAGGTTTGCTTAAAACTAGCACCTGCTTCCCAGTTGCATGCAGTCACCTGGGTTTCTGTGTTTAAGTATATTTTAAATTTTGAATGTCTTTTGTTCTCTTTGCACAGGAAATGCTGGTATTTAGGCACTTCTTTGCAAGCAAGGCAAATTACCTTGTGTGCATGGTATGTACCAAAATTCATTCCCACCCTTCATCTTCCTCCTGAGGTTCTCTCCTGGATGTTGTAAATTAGCTAAGAGCTGCCCACTGGGCTGTCCCTCAGTGCTTGATTCTTTTGGTAACTTTATCTACAATGAACAATGACAGAAATGAAAGTGCCAGCACAGCCCCTTAAACCACAGCATCCCTTAGGCCACGGCAAAAATGGCAAACTTAGTCAGTAACTCTACTCTAGTTTCCCTTGGCACCTTGCGGACTCGTTCATGGGCTCTGCCTGGCAACTCCCTGGTTTATAAAAACACGGATATGACTTTGGGGCTGAGCACATATGCATCCTCTGACTAGGGACTCCCTCATGCCATCTGTTGTGTACCAGCTGTACTGTCCCAGCATGCACCAAAAAAGCCCACACGGTTTGAGACTTGCAGGTAAGACAATGCCAACAGCTGCCTCCTGGTGAGCAGATTCATAATTAGAGGAATAGGACTGTCTGCAGATCCATATAGTGAGTGAATAGCATGGCTTCATTGTTCAACTTAATAAATCTTAGGGTCTGCATCCATAGTGTACTTAGCAATATATTCATAAATTTTGGCAGCTAAGAAATTAGCCAGATGATAGCTCAGTCGACATCTCTTTCAGGTATTGGAAGAAATGACAATTTCACTGTAAATCACAAGCTGCCTACTTTCCTCTCAGCCTTTGTCAATGACAGCCGATATAGATAACAGTTTTAAAAACATCAGGTTTTGTACTCAAGAGCCTCAGCTATAATAGGGAGCTCCTTGATTTTAGTGTGTTTTTAATGCCTAGTGGGATCTTGGATCTAGGAGTAGGGCAAGAAAACAGGATCCTTTTTTTTTTTTTCCAACAGCATTATCCTCTCAGTGCTAAGTTCTGCAATCTGCAAGCATCATGTGCCGCCTGAGTCAGCAAGCGATCTGATACAACAGGGCAGAAATACCTGCCTCAGTGAGCGAGCAACCAGCACTTTATAGGGTCTACCCAGTGGCAGGGGGACTACTCAAAAATAAAGCTGCAACGGTATTCAGTAAGGCACAATAAATTGTTACAGGGAAGCAACTTGCCAGGGACTTTCAGGGCAATGAGCAAAAGTGGCCCTGACTTACAACAGAATGGGCAACGAGCTCCTCAAGGTGCTTGTCTCCAACTCCCTAAGGCATTGTATCACTGTCCAGGTCTTCATTACGGTATTCAAACTATCTTCATTTTTATTCTAACTCCTCTTTTCATCATTGTGCTCAAACAAAAAAGCTGTGTTTAAACACAGCCTAGAACCAAATCACTTCGGAATCTGCAGGAACTGTTGTATCTCCAGGGCAGCAAAACAGGAGGAGCAGCAAAGCAATCCGTAACTATTTTTATCTGGGTGCCTGCGGTGAGAACAGATATTTGACGATTTGCCTGGAGCACCGGAAGCCTTAGCATCAGCTTTGAAACTGTAAGATACACAGGGAGTGAGGAGAGCAACACGAAATGTTCAAGTGGTAGACTGGCCTTTTGCAGTATCCGATGGAGCTTATGGGGAAGTGGGTCATTTAATTCGCCCAAAGGTGTTCAGCTTGCAGGAGCAAGAGGGGAGCTTACACCAGCCCTTGATGTAAAGACTGAGCACGGGCGTGAAAAAATCATGATCCTGAGTCTACAGTATTTTCAAAAGGACTGACTTCACAGCTATCGGACTTCTGCAAATTGGCAGGTTTTTACCCATTTGGTCACATCTAGAAAGCAGATTAAGTTAGGCATCTCAGTAGCATTTAGAAAATTCCAGTTCTTTCTCCTAGTTTGGAGAATGCACAGATATATACACATGGTGTACGCGTGCACTTATACATACCTAAACACACGGACACGCACATATGAGAAAAAATGTGGAGCTAATAATGAGTTTAATTTGGCTGCCTTTTTCTTTGTTTTAATGAGGTTCTCTGGTATGAGCATGGTAAACTTCAGAAACACAGTATACATCAAAGGAACAAGAGGAGGCATTTTGTTGGTATTTTGATAGTATAAATCATAGAAATATATGGCTGAAAGAATCCTTTATTCTCTTAACATAAAAGCCCCTTTTTTTTGGGGCTAAGTCATCTGAAGCTGCGAGCGGTGAGCACTGTGCTATTCATTTGGATTAAGTGCCCCGCATTGCTGCGTCTTGCTTTGTGATCTCCAGTTCACAGTTTTAGGGAAAAGGCATTCAAGGATTCGGTGCAGGGACTCAGATTGTCCTTTACCACGGAAGCACTTGAAGAGTTGGAGAGAAACTTACCTCTTCTGTTTCCTTTGAGCAGCGAGGGCCTGGGGGCACGCTCTGCCACGACCCTGCTTGCCCCTTTTCCCAAGACATTTTGCTTCAGCAGCACCCTGCTGCTCCTGAGAGCATAGCGCAGCTTGGGATGCAGGAGCAGCATGTGTCCTCTCCCATGGGCAAAGCTCTGCAAACCAACGGGGCACGCTGCTCCCTCCCACGTCCTCACAGGGCAGAGGCATAGAGGGAGGGGAGGGGACGCAGATGAAGAAATAATTCAGAGAGGCAGTTTAGCCCCAGTACTACGCAAAGGGAGAAAAAAGTCACGTGGAGAAGTTGTTCTTCTCTTGCAGAAAGCAAATTAATTCCAGAGATGCAAGTAGGGTCTGGGGCTGCAAATTGCTATGTGCATGCAGAAATTAGCCGGTGGAGGCCAGGTTTCCCAAGATGTTCAGGCAGCCGCAGATGCAGATAGTCATGTAGCCCCGAATCCTCGGAAATATTTAGGCACCTATCTCCAGTTAAATTAAAGGAGCTTAAGTGGGTGTCAGCATATAATTAATTTGTATGGTTTTGGCCCTTCTAAATTTTGGAGAGGTTTAAGGCCCTTGTAAGATTCCTCAGGTACCTGCATACCTTTACAGATCTGTCCTCACATGCCTAACTAAAGATGTGAAACACAATCAACGCTGTTATTTCACTTCCTTTAACCTGTGTCAACAAGCCTTTTCTTGACAATTTAAGCCCAAAACTTACATGAGTGTAACATAAATTCTGACTGAATTGCTGGTAGGCTGGTCCTTTTTAACCTCCAGATTTTAAATTGGTTCTTATATGAGAGTTACTGGCACTAGTCCATACTTTTTCCTTCTGGATCTCATTTCCCTCAGTAATATTCCTTCATCTCTCATTTTTGCCTACAGTATTCAGGTCAGGGCTGGATGATCTTGCTTTATTTTTTGAAATTAACCATTTATTACATTTTTTAAAAAGCCAACAAACATGCATAAAACACATTCAGACATCTGGGTCTGACAGCAAGAAGCCAGTGCTGCCTTATGGTCACACGTAATTGTCACAGATCTATCTTACAGCACATATCCTAGCGTTCAGCGTGTCCTGCAGCATGCATTAGCAGTTCAGCGCCATTTTCTCCTGGCTGTCAGGGCTGCACACAGCAGCATTTCCTAGCTAGGTCTCGCCGTGCTCGTTTCATTTCCAAAATAGCTTCTCCATTCCTCTGTGATTATATTCAATGATCCACTTTGCCTTTTCTTTTTTAACCGCTGCCAAAATTGGCATTTTGACAGCTCTGGAAACTGAAGTCCTCTGTTCAGGGAACAGCTACAAGCGCAGGCAGCCCTGCGAGTTATCCCAGCCCTGCTCAGCCAGCATACCCCAACCTCCACTGGAGAAACCCCTCTCAGCTGTAAGAGTCTTTTTCTTTACTCGAATCATTTGGGTCTGGCATTCCCCTGTAAGGCAGCCTGCAAGCACAGGCTCATTAATGATGGCTGCCGTGGTATCTATCTGACGGCAACTCGACAGTGACCACCACCGCATTTTGTAGAGGTTGTTGGACCAACGTCAGACGGCAGTAAGTTTCTTGTCACAACTGCCTTAACTTGGATTTGAACCAAGGGCCTGGAGATGAAAGGCAGGATTTTAGCTTCTTGAGGCATTCGGTACACCTGTTTTATCATCTCTGCTTTTCACTACATACTTTTTAAAATCTTCATTTTCTTTTAATTCCTCTTTCAAGCTTTTAGGCATCCTGCTTGAACCAGAACTAGGCCCCTGTACAGACCAGAACCTGCATACTCCAGGATCTCTGTTGCACCTTTTGAATTCTCCCTTCTGTTCTTGATTTCACCACCTTTTCCATGGACAGGAAGAGCTCCATGTCTTTTCTGTCCTCTGTCTACTCTCTCTTAATATACAAGGTCCCATAATGCCAGTGGTTTTGGTGTTAATTGGTACAGTTTCTTGATTCCGAGTCTGTTTGACAATGCTAATAAACTTCCTGACCATGGGGAAGGTCAGGTGATATTTCTTTGTGTCCTGCTTGAAATATGTGCCATAAAATTAAATTAAATAAATATTGCCTGTGTCAGTAATACATGATTTTAATGGCACACTTAGCTATACTCAAGCATAATTTAGCTGCAATGGAAGCACTTATAGCATCCAGCCTTACTATGAAATAAATTTGTACCCATCATAATGGTGTGACATTGAATCCTTTAGACAGGGTCCTCCCCCATTTTATTTCCCTATAAACTCTCCAAATAGCAAGAAAAAGCTTCTAAAATTCACTAGCTTTATTTTTTTTTTCTGTATGCACTAAGAACATCGGCAGACAAGATTATTTTGACCACTCTTTGTCAACACCCAATTCCAAATGAAGTGAACCAGCGATATTCACATATTTCTCTACTAGTTACAACTTAAAAAAAAATAAATTCAGCTGCATCTTTCAATGTATTCAGCCCATTAAAACCAATTAGTACTCCCTCAGTTACCCAGCTATAGCTTGGCATGTTGAATATGTGCGTGTGAGTCCTGAACTCTCCTGATCACGGTGACCTACTACAAGCCGTTAAAACCAAGCGCTGTGATAGGGTGTCAGAGGACTGTTAGCAATTGAAAAACAAAACCTGTGACGTCTGGCTGAACATGCTGTCCTTCTGGTGGAGATAATTTATAGTTTGTTTTCATTTCTTCACTGAGCTGCCATGATCTAACCTTTCTGACCTCTCGTTTATGGGATTTGTGGTAGTTCAAATCATCAACTGCATTCATAAACGCTCCCACAGGTAATGACACAAAGCAATTCAACAGGAATTTATTGAGGAATTTTGATTAAAACTGAGTCCTGAAGATGTGAATGGACTGACCTCCACAAAGTTTTATTTGAGAAGCAAAGTTTCTTGAATCATAAGGCTTCTAATATTTTCCAAAGAATGTGACCACATTAAAAACTTAATTAGTCCCTAAAGCTTAAGAATCATTCACTTACAGACATTATTTTATTTTTATGCATGATGCCAGGTTAGCATAAAGTACTTTTGCAGTAATTTTCCTTTAGAGTTCTTTTTTTCCCTGCTTTGAGGTTTTCCTTTGAGGTTTGCGTAGAATGTGTGTGGGTACTGCAACTGTTATATCAATCATATTTAATCATTCCTTTTTACAATGTTATGCACACACTGCAAACAAAAGAGCCATTGATATTAAAAAAGTAACAATTATTGTCTGCAAACTATGACTACTATTATAATTTTACCTGTAGAATACATGAGAAAGGATTTATACAGTATTGCAATAAGATTTGCTTTGTAAGGAGACAGACTGTTTCATATCAAATTTAGGTGGTATTATGGAGGGATACAGAGCAGTTTTTCAATATTATCTCTTCAAAGATATCAAAATGCTGGACAGGAAATATGTCTTAAAAGATGGTATTTTGTATTTTTCATAGGTATAATAGAGTGCTGTCCTTGCCTTGCTTTCTTCCCATCTAATATCTGAGACTTAATGTTTATATCATCTTAAATCATTTCCAATCTATTAATATACTGCATTGATCTACCATTCATCTGATTGTTGAGAGGAGGACATTAATGGTTTCCATTAGTCCATTTTCTAATTTCCACGTGTTCTGATGATAATAGATCTTCACTTCATCCATTTGCGAGGACCAGACGGTTCCAGCAGACTAGGCTGCATTGCAGATGATGGGAGGTTTCTAGAAGGAGAAGAAAAGCAAGGAGCAATGATTGCCTCTGCAGCAGGAAGAATGGCATGTTCTTTTGCAGAATAGACCGATGAGAAAGAAAACGGACAGGCAGACGAGGAGGCTCAAGCTACAGTATGTGACTGGAAACTCGAGAACCAACATCAGTCTTGTAAAATCAGAGAGGGATGAGGCTTGGTCTCAGGGTTCAGCAACACAGCTCCCAGGTGGGAGGCAGCTGGAATCTAGACCACTCTGACTGGGGAGAGTTATCGTACTCCTGCCTGAAAACTAAACCCCAAGGTTCATGACTCTGATTCCATGTGTATTTGCACAGCAACACTGGATTTTCACATTTTGTACAATTCCTGAGCAATTTCTGAAGAAGAGGGGTGGGCATGAAGATGAGTTGAGCTAATTATAGAAGGATGGTGTCAATTTCATAGACTGAAGGAATAAACCCTGCAGGTATTCACAGACATGCACAGCACCGATACCATGAAGAAATCTTCCTTGCTTTTTCTCTGCCCCTCAAACTTGATCTAGGTAACTTTGCTGCTTGGCTTCCCTGCCAACAGCACTGCAAAGGCACTAGTTACGTGTCACTGTTCAGAAATCCTCATTTCCATTCTAAAACTTCAACATCCTGAAAAAGCATTATGTTTTGGAGCACAGAATAGAAACTTTGAAATGTCCTGTGAAGGAAAACCTCTAGGCAGAAGAGTAATTTTGAAACAATGCAAACATTTTGTTCTGGAAGAAATGGAGCTGGCAGACCGAGCAGCAAAGTCCTTGATTCAGCCATGGCACCCTCTACTTGTGTGCCCTGAGAAAGAAACCAGCAGCCCAGGAGCCCTCAGAGGCACCGAGGAGCCCCTCAGCAGTGACTCTGGAAGGTCCGGGCTTCACAACAGGTGAGCCATGAAGGAGCCCCAATGCCCAGAATTCCACCTCACAACATAACTGCCAGAAGAAGCCTAAGTGCCCAGACTCTTCAGCTCATCGCCTTTTGTCAGGAGCACCTTGCAGTACAGACATTTTCACAAAAGATGCATGTATTATTTTGAGATCAGGTATTTTGGAGGAGTGGGGAGCCTTATAAATTTGTGTCTGCTCTTGTGGTTATGAGCTTTGGTTCATTTTCGTGTAACAACTGCAGGTTTAAATAAATTAATTCTATATCGTTCCATGAATTTACAAAAGAATAAGAGTAAGGGTGGGAATAAGGCTCCGTGGATTTGGCTTCTATTTATTAATCAAAAATCACTTGCTAAGCATGCATAATGCAGAGCTCTGCTGCTACCCAGTAGCAGATCAGGAATATGCCTATTTTCTACACGCTGTTCAGAACAAATATTGCATATTGTAGTGTAAAAAACTCATAGCTGTTGAAGCACCAAGCTGTTACACGTAACCAAACTTCTACATTTTCAAGAGAATCTTTCTTTCAACCAGAATGTATTGGTCTGATCTACTCTATTTGAGACGCAGGTGCCACCTATTCTTCCTCTGTTTTCACAACATAAAAACTGTGGCAGCAATGAGTAAAGTAAAGGTGAGTAGAAGAGCTTAGAGGTAATATTAGTGGAGCTATCATTCCTCCTTTAGGAATAGACAGTAATAAAAGCTCATAAAATTGTTTTCCTTGGCAAGATTTCAAGTATAAGTCTCTAAAACACAGCTTCGATGGTCATGAATTGGCAAATCATCCTTTTAAGTCTCACATGCTTACACATATTGCTCAACTTGAACTTGGCCTGACATCATCAGTTTTAAAGTTGGACACAAAATTCAGCTTTTATAGTTTATTGATAATGAGGAGGAAAAGAAAAAGAAACAATCTGATCTTTAAAGATGTTCATCTACACCACAGAGAGAACATGTACACATGCAAACCTGTGAGATAAAAAGCAAGGGGAGGATGGGACAGGAATTCTAAAGGAAAATTAACTGTGTTAAATAAAGGATCTGCTTAACACGATGATGCTGAACACAGTTTTGCCAGGATACCTTTTGGAAAAATTCTTATATCCATAGCACTGTGCGTAGTGCTTTATCTAACAAGCTTTAAAATTGAATCTAGCTTTGAAGCGGGTGAGGGGAACCCAGAGGATCAGTTCCAAGAAATAGTGGTCATGAACTTGAACAAGTTTTCCACTCCCACCCCCACCCTAAATACTTTAAGAAGTTGTTGACAGATTGTCAGACTCTGAGGACTGCATCTCAGTGAAGAAGCCAGAAGAGAAAGAGTAAGAAATTTGTCTCCTAAGGAAAAAAGAAGGAGAAAAGAAAATATTAAAATTTTAGCCGCACACTGTCTCCCAGGGCAGCTGACAGCCTATGGACCGCACCTAGCGCGATTTAAAAGCAGAGCCGTCTTATGAGTTCAAGACACTGAAGGAACTTAGGAGTGGAACCAAAGGAGCTGGAATGGTGTGAGAAGCAAGTGCTGCATTTTACGAGCTGCGCAATAATTTTAAAAGCTTTCTTCAATTTATTTTAGCTTGAGGTATGAATGCCTGGGCTCACCCAGCACCGTGAACAGTGGAGCACCCTGCAAGCATGTAGACGCTGACTGATCTCTTGGGAGGAAGTCCTGTCAAACTGAAAGTGCGAGGTTGGGGTGGGTGCTTCTAAACCAGCCTTTTCAATCTGATGAATAATTATGTCCTTCACCAAATAATTCTGTGTGATAATGACACAATAATTATAGAAATGGTCTCTCCTGAATGCTGTAGTTAATATGTGTTCAAGCAGAAAGAGGAGAATTGTAATTCTAGGCCAAAAGAGGAGAGTGGTGAGAGATCTCGGGACAAAGTCTGGAGGTGACTTCTTTCCTGCTGCTGGGGGACACAATGGAATTTGCTCGTCTTCACCACTGTAAAAAATCTTCAGCCTGCAGAAAGAAGTATAAAAAACTGATGATGTCAATAGCTCTCATTTCATTTAACCTTACTGAAATCTAGACGGTATTTTCCATGGGCTCCTGCCATTTCTTTCAGCTCTGAGTCGATTCACAGTGGAACTACATCCCGTGCTCACCAGACCTGGCCTTGAAGGGAAGTGGTTAAGCTCCACTCTGCCAAGCTGGCAGGAAAGTGTGTAGCTCTGCAGGCAGCTGATCCAATTGATCTGCTGAAATTGAATAGCACATTCCAGATTAGATTACTGCAGCAGAGTCTCACTTTGAGCAGGGTTTCTGTAGGAGTGGCGGGGAGTGGGTGACCGGTCCAGCTCCATGACATCACCAAAAAGGATGGAGAAAGAGATGGAGGAGAAAGTGGGATGACTGGAGGCAGAGGAAGGGGATGGTGAAGAGGAATGAAGTGACAAGATTTGCACTGGCAAGTGAGATTCTTCAAACAACAACAGCAACTGCAGCACTAACAAAACAACAAACAAACCTCTTAACATCTATGTTATTTTTAAAGTGCCAGAACCTGGGGAAGGAACAAATGATAGCAGCTTCCCCCTACATCCACAGGACACAGCGGAAGGATTGGTTTCTTCATGATGTACCTCCAAGCCAAAAATTAACCTCACTAATTCTAGAGAAACACCCCTGCCAGCCATGCTGAGCTGAGTCGTGGGGTTTTTTGAGCACCAGAATGGCAACATTTAATTCATTCATTTTCGTATTACAAGCCACATGCTAGCCTCGGGCATCCTTGCAATGTGGGCTCCAACAGAGCTGCACCACACATCTGGCTTTGGAGGTGTCTCATGTTTTGGGAGAGGAGGGGAAGGGACTCCACACTGTTATGCCACAAAATCATCCCAATACTCAAGCCTTGCCAGAGGCAGGAACATAACTCAGACTCTCCTAATTGCTGGTGATGGCTGCAGGAGATGCCCTGGGTTCTCTGCCCACCCAGCTGTTCACAGGGAAGTGTCTCCCAAGGTGAACAGTTGAGCAGAACCACTGCTGGTAGCTGGGAGCTAAGCCACCATGTAGAGCGGACAAATATCCTCTATGAGCAGATCTAAATCCCACCCCTCTGTACACAGCTTGAAGGATGGGGCTGTCTCCCCACCCCCTCCTCCGTTTCTATGATGTGAGGCTTTGGGAAGGGGTTCAGTTTACCCACTTATGAGTAAGTGAATTCAGTTTCTGGAGCAATTGAAAAAGGGACTGAGATTTGATTGTTTCCCTGGTCATTTTATATTTCAATCCCAAAATAAGGAAGGAAAATTCCAGCAGAACAAACTTTTCATTAGAGTTAGTACTTCTGATGCCTGCTTTCCTACAAATAGCTCAGGACAGAGCTCATAATCCAAGTAAACATGACTCAATCCTTGAATCATGCTTTCCAGGACCAAGGACACTCTTTGTTCCATCTCTTTTCTGTATTTATCAATATTCCTTTTTCCTTTATTCATATGTTTATTAGTATTAATTTATTCTAACAATAAATTCTGTTTCTAACATCTTTAGAAAACAAGTCCTGAACAGTATTTTTCCAGACTCCATATGTCTTAACCTACTGCATCTGCCTGGATGTCTAAAAACCGAAAGCTTAAAACCAAAAGACATACCATGTAACTACCCGATCACTTGACCATGATTGGATTTTAATTTTGTTTAAATCATATTTACTAAGCTGAGGGGACAGATAGAAATTTCTGTTTATAATATTCAAATTTAAAAGTTCAGTTTAGAATAAAAAGAGCAAAGAGCCAATGAAACACAGTCAGTGATGCAGTCAAGAGGTGTGAAGTAAAGAGGAAAGGCCAGAGAAGAAACAAACTTGGGAAGTTTTGACGGGTTACTTGGCATTAGCTTTGGAGGTGCACCTCTGCAGGGCAAGCATGAAGAACAGAACCAGTAAAGCTTAGGGGGAATAAGAGCAAAGTTGATTTAATGCCACTGGGCTGCCTATGGGCCATGAGGGCTCCCAGGCTGAGTGAGTCTGAGTCTGCCTGTTCTGCTCAGCAGAAAATCCTACAGGTCAACCTGTGCTCACAGAGCGGCAGAAGGCTAATTAGATAAGCCTCAATCTGCCCTTGCAATGGTATGCTTGTTGTTTATCCACCTGCAGCTGTTAGGTTGTTCTGATTTTATTTAAACAACAATAGAGCTCCAGTCAGAGCTGTATATCAATTGCAGTGTATTCTTTGGGCTACAGTGAGAGTCAAGATGAACATCTGTGATTTCAGTGACTGGAAATATACTTACAGCAACTGAAACAAAATTAATTACATAAACAGATCACTGTTCTATGCATCAGATTATATGGATTTTATTCCATATATAGCTAGACTCAGTTTCGGCATCTCTCCATGTCTCAGTTTGTCCTTCTGTCATTGGTGTAATAATATTTGTTCATCTCACTCTGCAGGCAAACTGCAAACCTTAGTGCTCGTTATTTTTACCCGCTACAATTGAATATACTGTAAGACTCCAAAGTGGGTGGTTCTAGAAGAACTGTACTAAACCAGTGTCCATTCATTTAAATCCAGTCTCCATTCATTTAAAAATCAGGAATAGACAGGGTCTGGTAAATGAAAGATCATGCACAACATGCAAAGGCTTTTAAAGTACTAGAAGAAAGGGGTTACAGAAGAAGAAAGAGGTATGCTCAGGATTGGTAAAGCTTCTGAAAAGGAGGTCAGAAGAGATTCATTTTTAGGGTCAGTAGTACAGTACTTGAGAGGAATTGGCTTCTATATCAAAGGTAGGCCTTGTGCCTATGAGCTACTCATAGGCCTTCAGAAAAGACTACAGAATGGAGAACTGAGATGAATTAGTTTAAGTCTTTGTAGCAGTAACCTTGAGGAATGAACTTGGAGAAAAATGATGAAATTTCAGCTTAATGGGAAACAGCAGTAATGTAGTCAATACAATGGAGTGCAATAAAAATCCACTTGATGTAGATAGGTGAGGAACAGGAGCTGTTTGGCAGTTTATTTCTCATGGTAAAGAAATATCACTTAATTTTGCTAAAGGAAGAGAGGAAATTGAGAGCATATGACATGAAAGGGTATGTTGCACTAAACAAGAAAAATATCTAGCAATCATATGAGTATTCCCTCTTTCAGTTCACAAACACATAAGATGCCATATCCACAAATGAAAGTGTGAAAATTATACAAACTGCAGGACTGGAACAACAACAACAACAAAAAAACAACCCCCAAAATCATACCTGTTCTCTGCAATTTTTTATTTAAATTAAAGGAAGATTAACATCTTCAAGAATGAAACTTAATATTGCTCAAAGTAGCTTATGAGAATAAATTCCTCAAAACACACATACAAACACATACACACATGTGGAAAGTCAACCTTCACTGAATATATCAAGTCAGTCTTCAAACTGTGCGGATGTCTCCTGGGGCCTTCCGGTACAGACTGCTGATCAAATGTAATAGCTGGTGAGTTGGCTATTATTCACATGGAAGTTGGTTCAGAATTAGATTAACAATCTCTTTTCCCATGAAACTTGAGGCTGTGTTTGGAGCATTTTCCAAAGACTGAAAGGTACAGCACCTTGTAAATTACTCACATGGGGCTGTATTACCTCCTCTCCTTCCAGATTCACCTTTATTCACACAAGTGTTCTCTGATGGGCTCAGAGCTAGTGCTTGATAGTTTTTGTTTTCCCACCAGCGTTTATGTCTATCACACAAGGGAAAGTCCTTCTCCTCTTATTCCATTGTCACTGTGGCAAGCCCACAAGTTCCCATTTGTGCAAGAGTCTGCAAGAGAGCCTTTCAGTGAAATCAAAAAGAGTTCCTTTTCAGTAAACTGTTAATAGTTACCCCTATATTAAACACAAATTCAAGACATGCAGGTATGTTTTATATCTACTAGAAATGCACCGCTACCAAGGCAAAAAATACTCTAGTCCCTCAGGGAGCATGGCTTTAAAACTGGAACATAGCCCAGACCCCTACACAACAGCAATATCAGAGCAACACCCAACCAAATCTTGATGCACATGCAAAGAAAGATAAGCAACTCATGGACCAGTCACACAAAAAGGAAAGGCCAACTTACTTCAGCAAGTTTACCGATGATACCAAGCTGTTTGGCAAGGTAGACACACTGGAGGGGAGGGATGCCATCCAGAGGGACCTGGACAGGCTGGAGAGGTGGGCCCAAGCCAACCTCATGAACTTCAACAAGGCCAAGTGCAAGGTCCTACATCTGGGTCGGGGCAATCCCAAGCACAAATACAGGGTTGGCAGGGAATGGCTGGAGAGCAGCCCTGAGGAGAAGGACCTGGGTGTGCTGATTGACAAGAAGCTCAACATGAGCCAGCAATGTGCGATCGCAACCCAGAAGGCCAACCATATCCTGGGCTGCATCACAAGTGTGGCCAGCAGGTCAAGGGAGGTGATTCTGCCCCTCTACTCCACTCTCGTGAGACCCCACCTGGAGTACTGCATCCAGCTCTGGAGTCCCCAACATAAGAAGGACATGGACCTGCTGGAGCTCATCCAGAGGAGGGCCACAAAAATGATCTGAGGGCTGGAGCACCTCTCCTATGAGGATAGGCTGAAAGAGTTGGGGCTGTTCAGCCTGGAGAAGAGAAGGCTCCGGGGAGATCTTATTGCAGCCTTCCAGTACCTAGAGGGGGCCTACAGGAGAGCTGGGGAAGGACTTTTTACTAGGGCATGTGGTGATAGGACGAGGGGGAATGGCTTGAAACTGGAAGAGGGCAGGTTTAGATTGAACATTAGGAAGAAGTTTTTCACTTTGAGGGTTGTAAGGCACTGGAACAGGTTGCCCCGAGAGGTTGTTGAGTCCCCATCCCTGGAGGTGTTCAAGGCCAGGCTGGAGGTGGCCTTGGGCAACCTGGTCTAGTGGGAGGTGTCCCTGCCTATGGCAGGGGGGTTGGAACTCAATGATCTTCAAGGTCCTTTCCAACCTAAACCATTCTATGATTCTATGCATTTACTATGCAGCAGTAAATAACACAGCAGTGTATGAAAAACAACTTGAATGCCAGATGGGATGGCAGGGACAACCGCTGCTGATTCAAGGCAAGGCTTTGTCTGAATGAGGAAACCATTGGGGAACTACTGCAACTGCAGTAAAGTAAAGGCCGAAGTCTTCAGGGGCAATCTCCTCCAAGCTCCAAATCATCCAGATTTTCAGAAAAATAGTCCACCTATCACAAGACCAGCTTGGCTAAATGGGAACACATAGCTGAGCCCCAGTGCAAATGATCTTACACAGGAGGTGGAAATGAGGACAGACAGCAAAGGAAGACTATAGAAATACTGTCTCGGCATGCAGGGATATTGACAGGAAAACCAAAGTTCGGGTAAGGTTGCTAAATTGCCGAAGGTCACTAGGGGCAACAAGATGAGCTTCTATCTGCACAGACAAATAGAAATAATAAAAAAGGAACATGTCATCATGCAGTTAAATGAGGCAGTTGAATTAGTGGCAGTGGACACATAAAAGGCTGAAATACCCTCTATTCTCTGCCCTGGCCTTCGTGGAAAAAATGTCCCACGTCTCCCCTGACAGGGTCCAAGGAGGAGATGTGCTACCAGCAGTGGATGAGGCTTGACTCAGAACTTAATTTGGTTACTGTGGTAAATGACAATAAAAAATGTTTCTATAAATACATTCACAACAAAAGGAGGGCTAAGGAGAATCTCCATCCTTTATTGGATGTGGGTGCAAACATAGCAACAAGGGATTAGGGAAAGGCTGACGTAAGACCAATTTTTTCTTGGGGTACCCAGCTCCCTGAGCTGGAAAACAGGGACGGGAAGCAAAATGAAGCCCCTGTAATCCAAAGTGAAATGGTTAGCAACCAGCTACAGCACTTAGTCACACACAAGTCTATGGCGCCAGATGTGATCCACCCAAGGGTACTGAGGGAGCTGGTGGAAGTGCTCACCAAGCCACTTTCCATCATTTATCATCAGTCCTGGCTAAACAAGGAGGTACCAGTTGACTGGAGGTTAGCCAATGTGACACCCACCTACAAGAAGGGCCAGAAAGAGGATCCAGGGAACTACAGGCCTGTCAGTCTGAACTCAGTGCCTGTGAAGGTTATGGAGCAGATCACCTTGAGTGCCATCACATGGCATGTACAGGACAAGCAGGTAATCAGGCTCAGTCAGCATGGGTTCATGAAAGGCAAGTCCTGCTTGACTGACCTGATCTCCTTCTATGACAAGGTGACCTGCTTAGTGGATGAGGGAAAGGCTGTGAATGTTGTTTACCTGGGCTTTAGCGAAGCCTTTGACACCATTTGCCACAGCTTTCTTCTGAAGAAAATGGCTGCTCATAGCTTGGATGGGTGTATGCCTCACTGGGTAAATAATGGCTGCATGGCTGGGCCCAAAGAGTGAATGGTGGTGGTTAATGCAGTTAAATCCATTTGGCAGCTGGTCACAAGTGGTGTTCCTCAGGACTCAGTATTGGGGCCAGTTCTTTTTAATGTCTTTATCAATGATCTGGACAAGGGGATCGAGTGCACCTTCAGTGAGTTTGCAGATGACACCAAGTTGTGTGGGAGTTTTGATCTGCTTGAGGGTAGGAAGGCTCAACTCAGGAAGAACAAATCTTATGAGGAGCAGCTGAGAGAACTGGGGTTGTTTAGTCTGGAAAAAAGGAGGCTGAGGCAAGACCTTATCATGCTCTACAACTACCTGAAAGGAGGTTGCAGTGAGGTGCATGTTGGTCTCTTCTCCCAAACAGCAAGAGATAGGACAAGATGAAATGGCCTCAAGTTAGGGCAGGCGAGGTTTAAATTGGACATTAGGAAAAATTTCTTCACCAAAAGGGTTGTCAAGCATTGGAACAGGCTTCCCAGGGAAGTGGCTGGAGATATTTAAAAGACGTGTAGACATAGCACTTAGGGACATGGTTTAGTGGTGGACTTGACAATGTTAGGTTTACGGTTGGACTCAATAATCTTAAGGGTCTTTTCCAACCTAAATGATTCTATGATTCTATGATTGTTGAGTAATCTTGACCGCTGTGAGTCTCTGGGGCCTGGTAGGAAACATCTAAGGATGCTTGATCTTTGAAATTTTCTGGGAAAATCTCCTGATGACAGGAGAAAGTAAAATGTTGCAGTCATCTTCAAAAAGGGCAGGAAAGAAGATTCAAAGAACTGCAAGCAAGGTCAGAGGTGGCAATCAAGATGGTAGGTCTGGAGTCCTTGCCCTGCAAGGACAGGCTGCAGGACTGGGACTGGTTCAGTCAGGAGAAGGGACAGCTTCAGAAGCACCCAGCAGCAGCCCAGGCACCAAAGGGAGACAGCTGAGGAGATGTAGCCCTGCTGTTTTCTAAGGTGTTCAGGTGGAGGATGAGACACAATAGTCATAAACTGAAACAGGGGAGGTTCTCACTGCATATTAGGAAACAAAATTTCACTGTAAGGATAATAGCACAGATTGCCCAAAGAGGTTGTGCCATCTCCATCATTGGAGGTTATCAAGACCCAACTGGACAAAGTTCTAAGCAACTTGACCTGAGTTCAGCGTTGACCCCCTACTTGGAGTGGGAGGCTGGACTGGAGACTCACAAGGTCCCTTCCAGCTGGAATGACTGTGGGATTGTGTAGAAACTTAAGGTAGGGATGAACTTTGGCCCTAATGGTTTCTGAAGCAAGAATTAAACAAAGTTCCAGTTACACTATCTAGTGAAGAGCTCTGTGCCCAGCAGTCCCACGCTTCATGTCTTTGACGTCTTTGCTTTGTTTGTCACCATTTTGTAGGGCTTTCTTCTGTCTTCTGCTTATTTTGGCTGTCCAAATGAGATCCAAGGTATTATAGAAGTCAGTGTCATAGATATGAAATAGCAAGTACAGGATGATGAGCAGTGTCCAATCGTTTGCATTTAGCATGATGGCCTGCTTGAATTTTGACATTCTGTGGGACTCAGAGTGGCTTTAAACTGGCAAGAATCTAATACTCTTAATGCACAGGTAGTTCAGCAATAAGAAAAGCACTTAAATTCTAGTACAGAGATTAATTCTGCCTCGTAGAAAGACAAGGGTTGCCATATAATGGATTAAGAGAGCAGTCCATTTAGACCACTTTCTCCTTTTTGAGGAAGTAATATATGCTTTAGAGGAAGCTGAAAAAAAAGCTAACCTAGGAGGTATTTTGTTCCATCTGCTATAGCTGGTGTTCCCACAAATGTAAACAGGATGTGTTACGTATATGTCTTTCCAGTCAAGTCTCACTTCAGCAGGGAGTTATAAGAAGTGCAGTCTTCTTCATTAGATCTCGCGACAGGTAAATCATTTGAGGTTGGCCTTTAAAACAGGGTTCATGAAATTAAGAAGCTGGATTCACATGCCTAAATAAATAAGGCCTTTCAAATGAGATGTGAAACTTCCATTCCTGCCAGCCTCAAGTGAACTTGTGTGATTCTAGCTCTTATGAAGACTTGTCCACAACTATTTATGTGTCAAATAGAAATATAGACGCCTATGCTTAGCTACCCAAGTTTGACATTTTTGCTTTATGTCTTCTATACTTGTGATGACTAGGACACACCAGCATCTGTAAACCCTTTGCTTTTTCAATATGTGCGCATATTTTCCCATCAAAGCAATCTAACCATTTTAAATTGCTGCTCATCACCACAGCGTCTAATCATCCAACAATTGAAAACCTAGTCCACCAACTGAAGCACCCATCCAGAAGCAGATAGGTGATCTTTTTTACCAGCTTTGATTTCTTTCTGTTCTCTCCTGTCTAACTTCTTCCCTGCATTTACAGTGTAGTAGCCATGCAAGCTAAGGTGTGCTGCAGCTAATTTCTTTGTTCATGTATAATTCTTTCTTTGCAAGTTTATTCTGATAAAGCCAGTACTCCATTGTATGCAATTCCTTAGTCTTTTGTATCTTTGCAATTGCCTACCTCACCCCCCCTCTCCACCTTCCCCTGTAAAACTCTGCCAGTGTAAGTGAGGGTGACTGCAAAGCACTGTTGCTTTGAGGTGAGAAATGACAGGCTTTGCACTAAGAGTCTCCCTATTTTCTATTAGTTTGATGCAGCTTTTTAGAATTCATTTCCAAGGTTTAGGAAAAAAAAGCAGAAAAAAAAAGAAAGGAAAGAAAAAAGGTTTCATTTCATTGTGCATTTAAGTGAAATCTTAAAACCCTTTGCAGTATTTTATCACATCAGACTTGTCAAGTCACACTCATTTGAATGAGTGAGATTTGAAAACTTCTGAGTGTTATATTACATTTTCCATTGATATATGCCGTGAATCTTTACGGCTGCATGAAAATGAAGCCAAAAGTAAGAGGAGACAGCTCACTTCAAATGAGTGAGACTGGATAGGTCTGTCATATGTTATTTCAGGTGCTCAGAGGATAGCAATTCTAAGCAGAGATGGGTGATGCGGTTGACAGGTTTGCATGGGTTTAGATAAGGAAGGAAAACTTAATCGCAGAGACAGAAGGAAAAAGGGTATGACTCTTCTATTGGAGTCATACCCTTTGAAAGCCAACTTGAGCCTCACCCTGTACTCAAAAGAGGTAGAAATGTCACAGCTGAGAGCCCTTGTGGAGGTACTCTTGAGCTCCTGCAATGACACAGCACTCCATAGGAGAAAGCAGGCATCACTCACTCTGCGGGTCATTCTCTTTGGCTGGAAGGGGTAAGAAGACTGGAAGGGAAGCTATGACCCCGTAGCTGCCCTCTCTCCTGTGCAGTGTCTGCTGTCACAGATGGTCCTAGCAAGAAGATGTCTGTGTGGCAGAGAGACTTAGCACATTTTGCTTACACATTTGTTCAGAAGCCAGCCACAGACGGACCTTGTTCCTAATTTTCAAGAATACTTACCCTCCATTTGTGCATTCAAATGTTGACTTTATATTCCCATCTCTGTATTTTAAAGTTGCCAAACAGGCTTCTAAAAGTTTCTCGGAGACTTTTCAAAGGAGATTTGATATTCTGTGCAGCTGAGGAGAGAAATGCTGGTGAAAGACACTTTTCAGATTTGCACTATGCAAGGACGTACCTTCTTGTATGTGCCTGTAAGTTGATTTTTTTTTTTTTTTTTTGGCAGAAGGAGCAACACACAAAACAGCTCATTACCATGCTCACAGGGTGTTCAGCAATGCACAGTTCTAGCAAAAAAAGACTCATATGAGAGATGCAGAAGAGAAGAGTTTGCATTTAATGCATTTACTCCCGCAGTGAGTGAACTGGGGAACTGCTAGAGCCGACGGCTGATGCCTAAATGCCAGCCGCTTTCAGGCTGCCCTGGGATGAAACCCCAGGTTTCCCCTTCAGGAGCTCCCAGCCGCTGCTTTCCCCCCCCGCGGGCAGTAGAGGGAGATGTTGGCATGCCTTTTGGTAGCAGGTTTGACGCGCCTGGGTTTTTTTTCGCCACCTAATTAATTCAACGTTTGAAATCAAACCACCGCTTAAAATGCACTGGTATTAATCCGCAAGGGTAGACAAGTAACGTGGAGAATTTCCACTAAACTTTCTACACAACCGCAAATTTTGAGTACTTTTGTGGGATGTTTTTGGAAAGTCGGTGCAGCAGAAATGTTGGCTCTTACAGCGAAATCTTCTCAGGAAAGAGTTCATGCACTGAGGCATTTGTTCAGCATTTCTGAGGCTGAAAACAAATCAAACGTGATGATTTTTAGGAAGACAGAATCGAACCTAGAAACGTGTTTTTGTTGGTTTGGGCATGTGACAGACTGTAACAATTTTAAAGGGCATGGGGATAAGCATTTTTGAGTGATATTAGCATACATTGGATAAACGTATGGGAACACTTTGATGCCATGCTTGTGGTGAGATCAAGCTTGATCAATTTTATCTTGAAAAGCAGCAATAATAATAAAAAAAAATAAATCTTTGTTCACTTTGGCATACCCAAGGGGCCACAGAAGGTATGTCAATTTTGTATCAGCCAAGAATTTTCTTTTTGTGTTCAGATTTCATTAGGACAGAAAGAAAACGTAGTATTTTCATTTACTTTTCTGTTTGGGAGGAATATCTGCAAACTTGGGATGCTGGCACTAGAGCAAGTGCTAGCTCCTTGTACTTCTCTTCTTCCGCGAGTCAAGTGAATGTTAGATTTGTTTTTAAACATCAAGTAGAAGGAGATACTCATGGGACCTGATTCTGTTTTGGCTGAAAACAGGTTTCCACAGGAAGGGCTCCAGTGACTTGACAGTGAAGGTAAGCGTGAGCAGGGCGAGGTGCTCTGGTGGTGTCTCTGCTGCTCTGGAGGGGGAGAAATGCCTCATGTTGATAGCTCCCCTTTCCCAGTCAATCTGCAGATCTGCTTACTACTCTTAGACTCAATTAAGGTAAAATATGAACACAAATTAGGAAAAAACAAATCGGGCAGTTTTTTTCTGGAAATTGTTTTGCTCCTAGAGTTCAAAACTGATTTTGAAGGCACATTCCTTAGATTTTGGGGTTTTTTCAGTCTTACTTTTAGGTTGTTGGATTTCCTTTAAGTGTAAAAGAGCCAAAAAGGTGAGGTATTTCTTACCACTAAAAGTTATTCGAATGCAAAGTATAGATATTACCTGAAGATACTTACAGAGACATCATCTAGCACTGAGGCAAGGGAAACGTTATTAAACACCCAGCTCCTCAGGGCAATGGTACTTGAAGCCAGATAAATTATATCTGTGACTTACATTTCCAGCACTTACATGCGGACACAAAGCTGGCTGCGGCCAGATTGTCCCTGCTGCTTCTAGTGGGTAGGGCAGGCAGCACAGCGTGGCCAAACCAGCCCAGATTCCCGTGGCAGGTGACATCCATGCCATCGGGCCACCATAGCACTGGCAGTGAAGGTGGCTATTGCTACCAGTCGGTTTGTCAATGGGTGCTGCAGGCAAAGGTCTAGCAAGAGGATAAGCGCAGCAAGAATGGCAGGCAAAATCCCCTGCCTCCATCCCCCATCCTACGTCATGATGATTGTTGTTTCTGGAAAATGGTGTTTCTATGAACTTTTGAGGCACAAGCGTTGTGGTTTTTACATCCTGGTATTTCACTGATAAGTACAGAAGGTCTAATTGTTTTTCCATTTTGTCAATACAAAACCACAGCGGCTCATCCAAGATCCGTGGAGTTCCTCTAAACTTAATTGAGGTGCAAACAAAAGCTGTGTAGGCCCTGAATCGCTACTCAGGCAACAAAAATTGGTTTTTACTCTGCCATACATACTACCAAGTTCAGTGGCAACCTGCTACACACCGTGTGCAGGAGATAATGTGAAGTGGCACAAGTACTAGTATCTAAAGGAAATGTGAGGGATACAGCTTTCAGATTTTTAAAAAAGGTAACTAAAAAGTAGAAGCACCAAGAGAAAAGAAAAAAAGCCACCATGATAATGAGAAAATTCTCTGCATTTCCTGGACCAAGTTTTTAACTGGAAAAGTGTAATCAGATAACATTGGGGTAAACTTAGCATCCCATATAGCATTAATTTTAATGAAAGCTTTTTATTTATTTTCTCCTTTGAATAATAATGTAAAATCAAATTTAAATTGTAAATAGTATCCAGATACTACTAGTTTCCTGGCTCAAATGCTTCAGCACATATGGCAGAAGCATAAGCTTGTGCCAGTCTGCCTACTTTGGGTAATTTTGCATGCAAATAGTTTAGTCCCTATACTGGGGTGCTAGAATGTGTTTAGTACACTTGAAAATATTTGCATTGCAAAAGGAGAGCTAATCTCATGAGGAAAATCAAATTGATATTTTGTATTAAGGGACTACTTTGGACATTGTGTGGCACTGTTATATGGAAAAGAATGTTTACAGTACAGCTAGAATTTTTAATTGACCTTCATAAGAGAAGGACCCGCTACTGCTTTGCCAAATTTGTAAGCTATTGGAACAGCCTCTGGTTGTCATTCACCACAATGCTCCTCTGCTACTCCTGAATCTTTTCTCTGATAATTTCATCACTTTGATAAAGCTATTCCCCATAAACAGGTTTAGCAGTGATTGCGATGTTTAATAAGCACTCAGGAGGCAGGTTGGTTGGAAAGAAGAAACAGCACTTATTAGCAGCATGAATAATTAGCACAGCTGGCTCTGCTCTAGCTTCTGGAAATGTCCATTTCACATTGGACATGCTTAGAGGCTCAACTCTTGGCTGCTTCATGGCCTTGCTTCCCATCCATAGCAATGCTAATATATCCATTCCTGTACCAGTAAGATGATATTCAGACTTACATTTCCAACCTTCCCCTCACACATCCCCCTTCTTGTTATTTAAATTCATCTCTGACAACATTCGTCTTTGAAACAGCATGTAACTGGTGAGTATAGCATTTAATACAGTACCGGTTCATTTACTTAGTCAATGCTATTTGCATCCTGTCCCTGTTGTATCTGGCTGGCCACCTCACAACACAGGACCAGCATGACTCAGTCCAGTTTCATTATGTTAAACTCAGCTGGTATTAGCTGGACACTGTGATAGCGGTGATGCTGGAGTCAGCAGTGACTCAATATTCACTGCTTCCTCCAACACCAGACTTTGTCAGGACACTGGAGACAGATCTGGATTCCCACGTATTTCAAGTCCCACAAAATGCATGCTGTTTGTCAAGATGGCTTTTGAAAGGTGTTTTTTATTAAAGTGTAGCTGTAAGTTCAGCCACACATTTCTATAGTTTCAGCACCATGTGTAGGATAGTGGAACATTAAAATATTTTCATATTGTTTTGTAGGGGAGGGAAGTTTTGGAATTATTTCCAGTTAGTTTATATAATTACATTACTCATGTGGCTATTGTACTTAGAGAAAAGCTGATGAAGTTACAAGTAGGCTCTTTTCTTTCTTTTTTTTTTTTTTTCTCAGTCTGAACATGGATTTTCTTGGCCCTGTTCACTGATCCACATGCAAGTACAGCTGCCTGTCTCTGCTGCAGGAAAAGCTCATCTGGGGCCTAACTGAATACTGCCTTATACAGCTGCCATAAACACTTAAGAAGAAAGGTGTAAGCGCCTTGGGAAATTCCTGAAGCAGTAGCCCTTGATGTGGCAGACATCCTGGGTCAAAGCGGAATGGTGAGGGACTGTACAGTCGGCTGTGCAGCAAGGTAGTGGACTTCAGGTCCTTTTGCAAGGGAGCTGTAAGATGGAACAGAACTCCTTTGCGGTGACCAAGGCTGTCCTGCAATTTTTTTCTGAGGACGTAATGATAAGGCAACTGATTGATTGGCTAAGTCTTAATAATTTTTAAATGGCTATCTTAAATGTTTGTCTAATACCAGGTGAAGTAATTTTCCATCAGGTCCTTTGAGGGTCTGTAGACTTTCAACATATGGAGAAAGAATTTAACCTGAACACAAAAGTCATGTAGATGCATTCTATACTGTACATGGAGTATTTCAATTGTTGCTTTCATTTAATTTGTATTAGCCATTACATTATCTTTTTGTAGTGTATAGATGTAATGGCTACTAAACAGGTTTTTAAAATTTTTAAAATTCAGAGATTTCTATTATCTTTATAAGGAACTTCCCTAGTCTTTCTTATTCTGTATTATTCACAATCAAGATTAAATCATCATTCGTTACAATGTCAGGACCATGTAATCCTTCAAAACTCTGTGAAATTACTCTGTGAAATACCCCAGGTACAAAGCTAATGTCAAATGGCAATTTATGGGTCTTCAAACCTTCAAATGGTATATTTGAAGTCATCTAACTTACCTCATCTAATTTGCCAAAGGCAAACCTTACATACAAAATTAAAAATATGATTATTTATGACATATTAACTGTTGCCTTGTATTTTTTTTCATTGAATAATACTGAAGTCTTTGTTTTGATACCATTTCTGGGAGGGTGTCACACTTATTAAACTCTGGTGAGGCAGGCTATTTGGGGGGAAAACTTTCTAGTAACTACCTGATGCTCTTCAGCTGTGCATTGTTAAGGCTTTAGAACACTTCTGCATGACACTTCTACAGGCCTTTTGCCATGTATTTGTGTACTAGATCTGAATTAGTTGGTGAGAACCCTGTAATGCTGCGAGTTAAGAACATCCCTTCTGTTGCGATCTTGTCCTCAGAGCCTTTCTTGCAGGGTGCTGTACTGCCAGTGAAATAGCTGCCATCTCACATTACTACTTTTTTAATCCTCATTTCTATTTGGGTATTTCTCTGTGTTGGTGAGTCTAGGGAGGGAGAGGGAATACAGTTGGTTTAAATATGCTATGCTTGTGAGGCAGAAGAAGCGACCAGGCAATTGTAGGGCTCCTTGCCCTCAAGAAGGCTTTGGAGTTGGGTTCATTTTCCAGGTACTGACAAAGGAATTAATTACCAGTGGTTCAATTCAAGGTGTTGATAATTTTTAGTGTTGGATTTTGATGTTGGATGTTAGAAGAAAAAATCTGAATTCTGCATTAGCCAGCAAGCATCCCCTTCTCAATTCCAGTAGCACAGCTAACCACATGCTTTGTAGCTCTATTAAACTATCAGTAAGTCTCTAAGTAATATCAACAATTAAAGAGCCACCAGTAGTGTTCTGAATTAAAATAATAGTGACAGCAATGGAAGCAGTTCAAATAGTCTTAGAGCTATGTGTAAGGCCGACTGCAGACTCAGGCCCCTGCTCTACTCACATTTCAATAATTATCCTTCCAGCCATAAGGCAAGTGTTTAATATTTCTGATGAAAGCTGAGATTCTAGAGTACAATTATTCAGCAAGTTAAAAAAAAAAAAACACATCTATTTGAGCAGCTGCATAATGATATTATAGGTCTTTGTATGAACACATCTGTTAGCATAGATACTTCCACAGGAACATTACCTCATCATTAGTATATTCAGTCCCATACTAATAATATGATACCTATCTGTACAGCAAGGTGCCAAACCAACTACAAAGACAGTTTGATGAGAAGCAGCGGTTGTTGATTTGTGAGCACTCAAATGCTCTCCCTGATTTGCAGGGGACCAGCTGGTTAGAATCTGAACTGAATCAAATAACGTGCACTTTGGTGCACGCCATCAGCTGTGCTGCTTTTTGTTCTTCCATTATGTTGAATCAAGGGAAGCGTGGTGAAACAGTCTCAATACGGATCTGGGATCTCTTCCTGGTCTCACAGTATCTTCTTTTGTTGCTGTAACCTGGGTTCTCGATTATACCCCATCTCTGAAATGGCCTATGACCTGTTTTGGGGAAGATTGTGAGACTTGCTTAGTTACCTTTGTAAAACACCTTAAAGACCAAACAACAACAATAACAACAGAAAAACAATCCCTGGCTTTTCTGAGGAAAAGCGGGAGATCCTGATACAAGCCCCATGCCCCAGTTGATTTGCTCTGATTTTCACCCACAACCCTTTATATGGCTTTTGTGCTTCCTGTTGTGAGGGTGTTCAGCCCTCCAGAGGTGTTCAGCCAGCTGGAACTGCCAGCCTGGGGAACAAAGGTAGAAATGGGGCCAGCTGAATCCACAGCTTCAACATTTGCACAAGTACAGTCCAATACAGGTTTTACAAAGCCTTTCCCTTCAAAATATATTATCATCCACCACAAAGTGACAGGAGAAGAAATAAGGTAATTAGAAGAGGTAACAGGAGTGAAGGATGAGTATGGAAAGGGTAGTGGAGAAGACAAAGACCGTGTGATAGTGTGTGTGAGCACCTGCTTGTATCTTCCTGACTCCCTCTGTTCCCACTGATTGCTGCACCTTTTAGCAGGGAATACACAATTTAAAATTAAAATGAGCTAGATAGATAGTCTCACAAAACAGCAGGCAATGTGAAGTCTCCGTTTTATTAAGTCACACTTTAGTCCAGCGTGCCTATACATTTCTTACCTCAAATAAGCGCTATCAGACGGGACTGTAATAATTCCCACTGTTACGTTACAGCCCTGTGACTTTTGGGAAAGTGCTGTCTGAGAGAGCAGCATCCTCTGAGCATCGGGGCCAGTGAAAAACGCCGCTTGCGTTCCGCAGCCTTTTGCAGTACTTTATCACTCAGTGTCTGCCGTAGCTCACAACTGCCTGGTATGGGATTCTGTTTCAACAGATAGGCAGTGACAGGTACTGTATGTGGGCCAACAGGAACTTATTATAAACACAGAACAATAAGGAAGGTCTGACTTAGCGTGTTTGTGAAACTCCTGTCTGTTAGCAATTCACTTCTTTTGAAAAAAAAAACAAACCAGAAACGGGGCCTCTGCTGCCTGAGGGGTGCTGGCACATCAATCAATCCATTAGGTAAGTAAATAAAGCTATAACTGAAGAATAAATCATTTCTGAAATCCACCAACAGAATCTTCAAATATATAAATTACCAGAATGAAATGACTCATGAACAATTTGGAGGCTGCAGTGTATGTTCAAACATGGAGGGGGGGAAAAAAAAGGGGAAAAGAACAGCAGGGCTGACTGTGAAACATTCATCTCTCTTTGATCCTCCAAATCTTTCCTTTACTCCTCCTCATTCACACCCTATTGTGAAGGGGAAAAAAAAAAAAGAAGAAAAAGAAGAAGAAAAAAACTCCGCAGCACATTTCCTTTGGCTCAGAGGGTGGGCAAAACAGCTGCCTCCACAGCTGATGCCACCATTAACTCCCCGTGCTTGCTCCACTAACCCGAAAGCACAGGAGTCCCTGGAAGACACAGCACACAGCTCTGCAAGCAAAGCACCCGGCTCTCCTGGTTCTGCGGCACGCTGCCTCCTCACCAGCAGGCACAATAGGTGTATGAAATCAGGCCTTCTGAATAATTCATCCCTTATGTTGGGAAAAAAAATCCAAAGAAATAATACATTTTCTGGTAAATAAGTGCACAGCAGGTCTTTTTAAGGAGGGCCGCAAATTTAGAGTTGGAGCTTTTTATTTCCATGTACTAATCATTTATTTGGGGAGGAGAGTGGACAAATCTAACATTGCCGACAATTTCAGTAGGTGTATTTTGTGTGCTGAAAGCCCTGGATAAACCCTTTCAATTCATTATTATGATTATGAATTAGGGTTGTGAATCTTGTGGCATGCTTTTCAGCTGGACTGTCCATCCATAGTCCCCATGAAGAGGTTCAGAGACCACCTACCCGAGACTCTACTCTCATAGCAAGAAGTTCTCAGGCAGACAATGTACTTAAACTGAATGCGATTGCCTACTACAAAGCAATGAGTTGAACAGAAGCCTAAAATTGAGTTTTTCATTGATATTAGAATATTCTGGAGCCAATACTTTTGTGGATTGGACTCTAAATTGTTTTAATGTCACTTAAATACCCACAAATTTAACACCAGTTAAATTGGCAATAAAAACACCCCCAACTGTGTTGAGCTGTCATCCTACTTATGCAAAATAGCTCCAAATCTTAATACAAACGATGCTAGGCAATGCCACTGGGATGAAATTGATGGTGAATCTGCATAGCTTATTTTTTTTGAATATACTATGAGGCAGTGTAGCCAAGTTTTTTTAATTACTATTACTACTTTAACGTCACAGAGTTATTTCCATAGAACAAGCACTGGAGGGGAAAGTGATATTCCTCTAACACCTTTGAAGCAAGAAGTCTTTGTGGTTAACCATTTCCAGTTGACTCTGTGCTCTGCCAAGATTTAAACAGTGCCTCTTTACTACCTTGTAGTTATGTACCTTCCTTTACAATTTTCCAAAGGAGTGTGTTCTTGTATAATTGGTTTCTTTACAATCTGACTTGCAGGTTAACCACAGATCACCTAATGTTTAGGACAGATGTGGCATTCAGTGGATAAAGAGAGAAGGTGCAAGAGCTCCCTTCTGTGCCTATCCCTGACAATCACCCACTGAAGTATTTAATGGAAACACACTCCACTTTTACCCATGCCTTACATGGCCCATGTGGGAAAAAGGTGCCATGACCCATAAGTATGTGGTCAGATTGAAGAGTCATTAAAGGTTACTGTGAACATAACTGCTGTATCTGGTTAACAGATAGCCAGCATCATGGGCAACTCTGAGTACAGCACAGGGAGATGGAGGGCTGTGTGGTTCTTGACCAAAAGTGGGATGAATTGAAACCTCAGATCTCAATACAATCCTGACATCAGAGCTGGGAACCTTAATAATGAAACTCACCTTGAGCTTTCAAAGTGGCTGGAAATACTTGAGATGAAAGATAAGAAGTATTGAAGGAAACAATCCACACTTAACAGTATAATGCAATGCGATTGTTAAGTTTCTTGCTTGTTCAGATGCTTCACTGACCCATTTTGCATAAAGGGAAATTGGTTTTGATTTTCTGTCAAGCAGAAGGCATGTCTTCAGCATCTCTGGTTAAAATATGACTATTCTACACTGTCCAGAGCCTGGGCTGGTGCTCACTGCAGCCACTGTTGGGAGCTGAAAAGTACACTAGGTTGATATCTTCTGTACCCTGAGGCAGTGGTCCCATTTTTGCCAAGATTCCCATGAAAGAAGGGAATCAAAGTCTGAGATGACTTAATAAATTAATTCTGGGCATCACTGACCAAGGCTGATCCCATCCTGCAATAGCATATTTATAGGCACATCTGGATATTCAGAAAGAATGAGAGAAATGCCAGAGACCTGGGAATTCTCAAACACAGAGAGACAGAGGGATGGATCAAGAGAGAAAATAAACAGTATTTATTGTTGCATCTCAGATGCTCTCTTTTTATGTTTTTCTATCTGCCTTCCTCTTGTTTTCTCTAGTCAGGTAGTCACACCTTGACCTTTCTCCAAGCTGGAGCGAGGTGCAATTGATGATGTATAGATAACTATATTTTTCCTAGTTTCTCATCAGAAAACTAGTTGGGTTTTTTTGTTTGTTTGGTTTGCTTTGGTTTGGTTTGTTTGCTTGTTGTTTTTTTTTTTTTTATTTAAGATAGGTGCAGGTCTGTCTGTGAATCTGAGGACAAAGAATTACAGGAGGCTCTCACAATTCCATTTTCATCCAAACAGTTTCTACAGTGTTAGGTAACACCGCAAGCACGGCCAGGGAGATCAAAACCAGGTTTTGAATAGCTGTAGAAATGGAGGACTACAAAACCATCACAATACCCTTAGGACCAGCTCCTTTCACAGACAGAATATGTGTGTTGAGGCCATTGTCAACAGATGTCTATTCAACTCATTCTTAAAACACAGTCTATTTTACAGCTTCTGTGTGTACCCTGTTTGGGTCATCTCTTCATGTTTAAGAGAGATTTTCCTGATGTTCCACGTTAATTTCCATACACACACGCAAAAGAAAAAAAAAAAAGATACTCTGGTAGCCACAGAAAGGAATTGGTGACAGCCTCCTTTGTAAAACCTTTTATGTACTGGAAGATTTTCATGGTATTTCAGCTTCCTCTCAGGTTTCCAAAATAAACGAAACAAATATCTTCAACCCTTTCCCTTGCCTCTCATTCCAGTTACCTTTCTTTGGACACTCACCTTTTTTTCTGATCAACAAATTCTGGCTTCACATAACCACTACTTTTATCCTTCATTGGGTTCATTTTATGCCAAAATGGCACACTGGAATCAAACAAGATAATCTATTTCAGCATGACCTCAGATAACAATAAGCATAACCAAAATGTTTATTGTTTTAAAATATTAGTGCTAGCAGCCCAACATTAAGATTAGGAGTAGAGTATATAGACATGTAAGTTATTTAAAAATACATGCCCCAACATAGGAAAGACATGGACCTGTCCAGAGGAGGGCCACAAAGATGATCAGAGGGTTGGAGCACCTCTCTTATAAGGACAGTCTGAGAGAGTTGGGGTTGTTCAGCCTGTAGAAGAGAAGGCTCCAGGGAGACCTTATTGAGGCCTTCCAGTACCTAAAGGGGGTCTACAGGCGTGCTGGGGAAGGACTTTTTACAGGGGCATGTAGTGATAGGACGCGGGGGAGTGGCTTCAAACCGGAAGAAGGAATATTTAGATTAGATATGAGGAAGAAATTTTTCACTTTGTGGGTGGTGAGACGCTGGAATAGGTTGCCCAGAGAAGTTATGGAAGCTCCATTCCTGGAGGTGTTTAAGGCCAGGCTGGACGTGGCCTTGGGCAACCTGGTCTGGTGGGAGGTGTCCCTGTCTATTGCAGGGGGGTTGGAACTAGATGATCTTCAAGGTCCCTTCCAACCTAAACCATGGTGTGATTCTATGATTCTATGATTTTCAAATGGCAACAGGGAAAGAAATTTAATCTTAATTTTCTAATGGAATGTTAAATAAAATATTGGCTAATGCAGACATTTTGGGTAGCTGCAACAGTGTAACATTAGGAAAGGAATACCTGGACATAAGTACTTTGAAATTAATCTCAAACTCTCTTTCCTAGAGGCAAGGAATATTTTGGAAAATGTTACTTCAGAAGAGGTAGGATTGAATGATGTTCAGCTACAGATTTTCTCCTTCATAAAATGTTCTACGTTTGTTTATCGAAACGCTAACATTGGTGCTGTGTCACAAGTCTGTCACAGCCAGAAGGACCATGATATAACTTACAAGTTGTATCAGCACTTCACACTAACTGCAGTGAAAATGTTCAGCCAAAGGCTGTCATAGCTGATCCATGTTTACTCTCCAGCTCCTCTTGCCAAATGCGGATGACCTAATCTGCCTTTGCTCAGTTTAGCTTCCAGTTTCAGACTTCCCAGAATTTATGCAGGAGAAAAATTCCCAATTAGAGGCTGTGCTGATGTGCTGTCATGAGGTCTTATGAAAACACGATTCCCAGAAAAGGGCAAATATGTTGTTTTGTAGTAGCCAACAGATATGAGTGCATTTGTGGTGCTATGCCCCCTGCAGTATCTATGCAAACTGTACTGCTGTACTGTTTGTTGTGACTAAATACATCATATTTTGGCAGAGCTTGGTGCGTCAGCTCAGTGACATGGTTGCACAATCATGGGTTAAATGACTGCGGGTTCACATATCCTACACTGAATATACTAGAGGAATATATCATCTAGACTGTTGTGATTCCTTCTGTATGGAGCATTTGCAATTTTTTAGAGGAAGTTCTCTTAACTTGCAGTTATTTTTTCCTTTTGTAGCAGCTCCTAATTCATACTACTATATCCCAGAATGACTTTGTTTTCAGGATGGAGTATGTCTGTAGAGATCTTGAGAAGATAGGGTAATGCTACTTGCTCTCATTCAGCCACTTTCTTTGTGATAGAGAATCACAAATCTCAGTGACTTAGTACTTACTACAGCACAATTACAAGATTGCCATTAAGGGGTGTTTGCCATTTTATAACTGCCATTTTAAAATGTGTTTAATAATTAGTAGCAATAAACCCTAACTGGCATGGAAGCAAGTCTTGCAACAACCACCAGACAGTAGGTTTACTTCTGCACACCCACACCCCATCAAGTGAAAATTACTTCAGTGCTTATCTTATAATTGCTGCATTTAATGTTGTTTACATTGTTTGGAACACTTTCTGACTGACTTTTTTAACTGCTGAATTTGTAAACAGAACAGCAAACATTAGTCTTTTGCTCAATGAAGTTGAATTTATAATGAATTGGTTTTAGTTATAAATGGAGGCTGATATAACTGATAGACATTTATCTCCTGCCAAATTCATGCCTTGCAGATATTCTACACGGGTAATAAAAAGCACTGATGAAGATATTTTCTTCGCTGCTGTTGGGCTTCCTGGCCGTGGTAGGTTCTCATGTCTCTTCTGCACAGCAAGACAGGAAAATATAACACATTCTGTTTCAGATGGACACATAAATATCAGTGGGACAAATAATCCCTGGTCTAATACCACCAACAGTTAGACCCTTCACTCTGGTGGAAGTGTCGTATTTGGCCCAAAAGTCAATATTTTGTCTACGTCTGTTTGCAAGCACAATACAATTAAATTTTCCCTTGATACCACAGGCTGTCACAGAGGCAACTTTTATAAAATCTCAACACAGAGGACTAGAAACATTATTCATATAAAAGAATGCCTTCATCACTTAGATATCTACTGCAACATGGACATATGTATTAAAGGACACTCTGCACCTTTATAAACCATAGTAAAGTTGACAAAGGCACATTAGGAATTAAACAGATGGAATTGTTTTTATACCACTCCATCTAGCAAGTATAACAAAGATTTCTGCACAATTGTCCCTTCATAAGCTATGGATGCAATGTTTTCTATAGCTCTGTCACTGAGCAATCAACAGTACAGAATTTCTGTTTCTGGTGTTGAATTCTCTAGTTGCACTTTTTTTAATCTTTGCTATCTCAAGAAGGTAGTTATTACTGAATCAACAAATGCTACCTGATGGAGAATGGTGACCCTTGGGGAATGATGTAGCTTCTCACTTATTTGCAAAACAAAAACTGATTGTTGAGTCAATGGAACAAGAGCCTCTAATTTCTCTTTATTACTTCTGGTAAATGGTCAGGTGGAGTTTTATTTTCTTTGAAAAGGCCACTGTAAATTCTTGTTCACCCAAGAGTAGGATGAAAAGAAATGTGGTTATAGGATATCCATTTTTAGCTAATGGAAGCAAATTGATCTGTAGGGCATGAGGCAGAGTGAGGGAAGGGGAATCTTTCTTTTTCCCTCAACCATGCGTTCAAGCTTCCATGACATCTTAATCTGTGTGTCTGTCCTGGTTTGAGTGACACAGGACTAATTCCTCTTCTCACGCTTGGGAAAACTGCACTTTTAGAAGACTCTAGTGTCTGAATTTGTGAAAATATTTACTTTACAGCCAGCTATGTTGTGTGGGTTTCAAGGTCTCAGTGTTTTCGAGCTCGCCAGGTGCAGGGATGAGGAAGAGCGAGACCTGGGCACTTGACCCAAGCTGGCCAACATGGTTATTTCATACCATCAACATCATATTCACTATAAATTAGAAAGTTTGCTGCAAAGTTCTCTCTCTCCCTTGATGGCTGCCATCCTGAGAACTTCTTGCCCCAGTGCTGGACCCCTGAGGCCTTCCCTTCCTCCTGAAGCCCTAGCTCTCACAGTGTCCGACATTTGCTGTCCGCTGCTGGGAGTGCACAACTTCCTACAGATAGAATTGGCTGAGTATAATCTTTGCATATTCTGTATTGGTGTCAGGATCAATATTGGTTCTTTAGTGCTGTTAATGTTAATTATCTAATCTTATTCTATTAAATCTGTTTATACTTCAGCTCCCGGGTTTCCTTGTTTTTCCCGATTCCCTTTCCCAGGTGGGGAAGGGTCATCAGGTGATAGAATGATTGTCTAAACGACAATAGATTGTTATGGGTCTCTCAAACCATAACAGTGTCTAAAGTTGTTACTTAATATGTGTATGACACTCCAAATCAGAAGGTGTAACAGATATTGCAATGGATGCACTGTAAACATAAGAAGACATGGCCTCTACCCTGAAAAGCATTGGTTGCTGCTCTTTAATTCTTTCTCCTACTGTAAAGCCAAAGAGAAATTATCAATGTGTAAGAGACATTACAACAGGCACAGTATGGTCTAGAGAGGACAGATTGAAAAGCGCTGTATTTTTCCCAGTGGACTGTGATGTCTAAATTTAAGCCTTTTTGGCAAGATCTGGGAAGGGGCGTTTTGCTTTGGAAGTCAACAATTCCCTCATGACCAACATAATACAGTAATGCTACGTGCTATAGAGAAGCTGCTGTGATATCATTGAACACTGGGATCATCAGGGCAAAGCACATGGGCTTATACCTTTAAACTAGGTACATCTCTTCAAATTTCATTATTTAAGCAAAATAATAATAATAACCTGGAAAGTTTACATTTCAGAGGGAAAAGAACTGTAAAGAGGGGAATGAATCCACCATTTACGTGATAACTTTTATGATGCCATAAATTTGTATTTAGTCATCCACAATAGCAACAACCTTGTTGTTCGGTAGGGACTGATCCAGCAGTCTTCAAAGGAGACCATTTAAATAAAGAGGAAGGCATATTTCCTTGATCCTCAACAGAATTTACTATCCTTTGTGGGGGCCTGAGAAATGTATATTAATATCTGTGGAAATAAATCTAATGGTAAGGTGTAGTCTGATTAACAATCCAGCTATTCTCCTGTACCTTGTAAAAAAAGCCAAAAATCCTTTTTTTTTTCTTTTTCCCCTGTTCATAGATTCAAACTTATGACACTGTAGCAAGTTGAAGGTGAGCCCAATAACTAGGTGCTCTTGGTAGCTGTATTTGGATAATTCATTCCATCATGCAGTTTCCTGACATATGTGCCTGTACTGCAAATCATACTGCACACATAATTTCTAAAAGGAAGAGAGTGAGAGACCAATATTCTACCAAAAGTTTTAAAACTTGTGTAATTCTTAAAAGTGTGTAAAAGCCTAAAGATAAATAAAAACCATCAGGACAGCAAATTCAGTCCTGATGTAAACAAATATAAAGCCACTTTTATTAAGGTAGACTAAAGAGTTTGGAACCAATTTTTGTAAAAGTTTCCATTACAGAAGCTTTAGAAGTCTTCCATCTTTCTGAAGTGCTTCATGAAATATGTTTTGAAAAATATTAAGCTTTCAAATAAGCAGTGAGTATCTCCTGTCTTTGTCACTGAGTACAGTCCAAGGGTTGATATTTAAGCAGTCATATTGATTTCAATTCATTTCTCCTCTTCAGTTCTGGAAACCCACTCCCCATTTTCCATTTGTTTCCAAACTTTTCTAGAAGGTCTGGGGGACAGCATGCAAATTTCATTGTCTTCATTTTGATACACTCTCCATTGTTACTATAAACACCTTGCAGCTTTCCAAAGTTGGCAATTTTAAAATGTATCAAAATGAAAAACAAGTAAACCAAAACCAAATGAAAAACATACATATAGTGGCTTCATCCCCTGAAGGTTCTGAGTGGGATTCACTATACTGCATTCAGTGAAAACAAATAACAGAAGATAAAAAAGGAAAACCAGAACCTGAATCGTTCAATGTTGCCAAAAAAAGGAAAGTTTTGAAGCAAAGTGATTTATACGTATGTAAGCTTTTTTTTTTAAAAAAAAAAATTTATTTTAGAAGAAAAAGTTTAGTTTGATTGTATGATTTATGTTCTGAACATTTCAAATTGGAGAAAAATAGTAACAGAAAAAAGCTAAATCTTGCTTTTAGAGCAAGAAGATTAAAGACTTTTGATCTAGTACTCTGCAGAACGATATAAACACACCCACATGTGGTCATCTTTCCTGAACCACCTCACAGCTTCTGTCTTGGTTTCTTACCTGTAAGGCAATGAGAGCAAAAACGCTTAATTCAGTGTGAAAACATCATGAACTACAGAATATTGCTTAGCATTAATAAACCAACCTATCCTAACCGGTAGTTTGTCAATACTAAAGATGCATGATATCATCACAGAACATGGCAGAACATTTTCCATTATTTCCCCTGCTTAGTAAACAACTACATCCATAGCTCGCACACATCCACAACTCCCAGAGTTGGACTAACAAAGATCAGTGAAGATCTCACCTTCATGAAAAACGTGCCATTCCCCTCCCTGATCCCTCTGCAGCTTTTATGTATTCCCCTGCTGACCACTGCTCTTCTGTCACACATTTGTCCATGTAGGTCACTGATGTTGCTGTGTTTGAGGTAAAGGCCTTCAAAGTCAAAGTACAGAGAACAAGAGTCAACCTTTTTCAAACTTACAACCAAAAGCAATCACTCCAGTAAAAAAAGACCTACCTGTACTGCCCACATCCTTCTTCCTAGATGAATTATCTTTTTGAATTCTTTGATCAAAAGAGAGCATAAAAGAGAAAGAACACTGTAAAGAGACTGCAAGTTCAATTCCACTTCCTCCCAAAGTATTTGGTGCCCATGCACTTTTAAATTAAGTAGCAGTTTAATGGGCAGGATTAAAATGTTCCAAGAGGTGGATCCCAAGATTAATTTCTGCCAGCTTGTGGAAATTATGTGTCCTTCTACTGATTTATAGAAATTTATGGGGGATGAATTTCATATAAGTTTGTTTTCCATCTCGTAATGCATCTCAGAATTTAAAGCTCAGCAGGAACAAATCAGCATTTCCTCAAGATGTGATTGAATAAAGAAAATAGGGATGAACAAAAACAGAGTTTGAAAACCCTCTTCATCTAGCAATCTTTATTCCTTCCCACATTTGTGAACAAACAGAGTTACGCAAATTCTGTGTGTGCGATATGGAAATTCTGTGTGTGTAATGTACAAATTCTGTGTGTGGAAATGTTCAACATCCTAAAGCCTTTTTTCCCCCTCTTCTTGTGTCCCTCCGTGACGGCAGGCCAGCCATTCCTTTCTTTTAGGTGCTTCCCTTTGGGATGCAGGGGACAGGCCAGTATTCCATACTACAGGTTGGGAATGAGCTTTACACACAGACGTTGGAACATCTGGATCCCCTCATGGCACATGAGCTACATCAGAGACATTCCAGCCCAGGAAATCTCTCCCTTTTCTCTTATGCATCTAAGTGTATTTGCATATACTCCTGATATTATACTTTTCCCAGAGAAGGCTGGGAGAAGAGAAATGGGTTGTCCCAAGGTAAACTAAGGATTCAACCAGTTCAACCAAAATCATCTCAATAGCAGACTTGCATCACAAAAATCCACTTGGATTTCATTCCCACGTTTAGCCACCATGGGCACTTCCAGCAGCAGCAGCAGACCAAGGCCATGGCCCCCCTGGCTTCCTCCCACAGACAGGGAGGACAACTCTTGTCCCTTCCCGTGTAGCCGAAGGACAGCCCGGGATGGGAAGGTCATTGGCAAGGACCGACTGCAGGCAGACGCTGCGCCCACCCCACTGCTGCCTGCCTCCTCATCCCATCCCTTGGCAGCAGAAAGGGCTTCCAGTGCAATCGACGTCAAGAATCCCACGAATCCACTGGGAGGAGGCCCAAACAAAAAGCAGATTTCATGTGTTCAGAACTGCCTCAGCAGGAGGTACAGAGGGGTCTGTGGAAACAGTTTACAATGGGGGGTATGCTGAAATGGAATCCAAGTGGATTACACTACTTCGTGTGGGAGGAGGTGGACGTTTTTTTGGGTTTTTTTATTTGCTCAGGTAGCTGGTGGCATGCCAAATCCGGGGAGAACAGAGATCTTTTTCACAGATCATTAGAATTAAATTTATAACCATTAATGTGGTTATCAGATTTCTCCACTTTTCACTGGAATTATCCATAGTCAAGTTGGGTTTGTATTTTGTGGTTGGGGTTTTTTAAGGAGAAAATAACTCAAACCCTTCACTGCCTTGCCATGCATCCCCAAAGATTTTTAATCTATGTATAACAATGCTTAAATCACCATGACATTTACAATAAATATTGTGTTCTATTATTTATTTTAAGACTTTAATTGGCACGATGTATAAACAGCATTATTGTCACAGTTCTGCTTAAGAGTTCCCCAGCATTAAAAAACAAACCCAATTTGAATTACATTAGTACCTTCTCCTACTTTCCTTTAGCACAAATCTACTATACAAAAAATGAATGAATGAATGAACGAATGAATAAATAAATAACCCAGCCCTTTTATTTTGCACACTACCCATGTATTAGAGTTGTTTGGCTTTACTGAACTCAGATATTATTTCAATCATGGTGTTTTCCAATGTATGTTATGTGTTTTTCCCCAAGGACAATCCTCCCCAAAAGAAAATACCTAACAACCTTCCCCTGTTCCGAAATTTTTTTACTGTTTGATAACTTCTTATTGTTCCATTTTCATTGCTATTTAGGGTAAAAGCTCATTAAAATATTATGAAGCTCACGGCATAATTATGTGGCAGCACTTGCCAATGAATAACATCTGCAGCAATGTGTATGTGTATTTATATTACACTAAACTTAAACCTTCTCATCTATTTTTTCTGCATTGCCTCTGTTTTAAATTCTTTGTCCCAAGTAAAGCACAAGGCAAATGTATAAACCACACAGGCAACAGTGCAGCCATTGTCACTGAGAGCGCTGCCAAATATAATTTCATCATTAGGCCAAGGTCCATGCCAGGGTAAACTATTCTGTGTTAGATGTCTGCAAAATGTTATTTGCCCTTTTTATTATATTATTATTATTATTTTAAACTTATCTGTGCTGAGATTTGGTTCTCTCCGTGTGTCTGTTTTTGGAGTTTGCTGTCTGTGCATGTTACATCCTAAGCCGAACTGCATTTGGAAAACCAACAGAGAGACTAGCCAACACTTACCGCCCTCTCCCAGTCTGTCTCTTACAGTAAAACTGGAGTCCTCTTGTAATGAAAATTTTGTCAATAACGAGAGACAGTGTGGTCCCCAAGTATTTGGGTAAGCACGCTGTGTCATTTCTGTTTCACTACTTTTATTTGTGGAATTGGGTTAACTGTAACACGATCACACAAAAGGAGAAGGAAAGAAAACTGTTCTCCTATTAAAAAATAAAGAAAAAGGCTTGTAACACAAGAGAGAGAATTACCACAATCTGTGGCAGAGACAATAGAGCTTACAAACTCTTCCGAGCAAAGCACATTGACCTAGACAGCCTATATAACACTGCATGCGTGCAGCCTTTGAAAATTACATATTTAAGAAAAGACAGTGTAGAGACATAACAAAAATGCTTAGGGAAATGGGCTGCGATTGGAATTTTTGCGGTACTGAGGTCTTTTCAGGACTGTGTTCCTCCCTCCCTCCCCGACACCACCCAAGAGCTGCAGCTCTGACTGTTTGCCAAGTATCTGACATACACCTACCCCTCATTTAAAGCTGTCAATCGTTCTCATGCTTATAAATAAAATGAGGCTCCGAAAGAATTTAGATCCTAGAACAACTGATAACAGAGCTTAAAAAGGCTGGGACTGTAGTGTGTGACTTTCATTCTCCCATGTTAATCTTTCTATTGTTGAAAATATTGTCCTTTGGGAATGTTCTTGGAGCCTGCACTGTTCTCAGTTTTTTCCTCCTTTCCCTGCCAGTTGTTTCTAGATCGAAACCATTTTCCTAGACAATTACAACCATATGCATTAAAAAATATGTATTTTCTTGAATTAACTATAGATGACATCAGAAATACAGGTAGCCTTTAGGAAGGTTTGTGTGTCCTCATGAAATGTGGCTCAAAATCTTTATTAAGCAGGGAGAAAAGGCAAGGCAACAGTGTTCCCTTACATATATGTTTAGAAACACTGAACCTTGCGGCTCTGACCTAAGCTTTTTGGTATTTTCCAGCCAGGCCCAGATCAGACTGTGCATTGCAGAAGTCCCATCACCCAATTTTCTCAAAAATCATCACTACAGTACTACAGTTCTCTTAATCTCATCTGGACTGTCTCTCACAGCCCGAGGTGACCCTATTTCCTTCTCTTATTACTAACATGCTTCTCCCCACACGCATTTAGATTATGATCCTGTTCAGAGTGAAAGAATGAAATTAGGGGGCTCTCTTTTGTTCCAGATGTAGAAGCTTTGCAGGCAAAAAGTAATCAGAAGACATGGAAAATTAATCTCATAGAACTCTACACAGAAAGAAATGCATAACTTGCTATTCGCGGGCCTTTGAGAATAAGATGATGAAGGCATCAAACTGTAATTCTGTTCCCTGCTACCCTAATCATCTCCAAGTCTGCTAGGGCATGAGAGCTGAGTTTGGAGATGGTGAATGGAGGGGGAAAGCTGTTTTGTATGTAAAAAGAACTGTCTTTCCTTAGCAGTACTCTTGTACAGAACTGAAAACATTAACTCTCCCTCTCTGATACCACCCAATAGACGTACTGTCCTTACAAAATAGGGAAGTAAGGAACATAACGTGAGCAGCAGAAATCTCGGGCTTCTTGATGGTACAAAGCAGAATCCACTGTCTAAGGTTGGTTCAGACAATATCCTATATGTTTAATACTAGTCTGATAAATTTAGGCATCTTAGTGTTCCTGATGAATTGTTATATTGCATCTCTTAAAGCCTGCCCAAATAGAGATTAAAAGATTTTGTGGCGCTTAAAATAAGGAAGACAAAACTAAATAAAAGAGAAAACAAAATAAATGTCACTGGCAATTTATGTTGGGGCAATAAAGGGTTAATCAAGAACAAAGTAAATGAGTCTTCCATTCCTTCCTCCTCCACTCTTTTAAAATGGCTAAAGATAAAAAAGGATTTATGTTGGGTAAAAATGAATTCTTTCTATCCCTTTTTTTCCTGTTTGTGTTTTTTTCTTTTTTTTTTTTGCATTCGGCACCCTGTAGCCAGTACCCTGTCTGTGCCAGAACCCTGTACCTGTGCCAACTTGGAAGCAATTCCAGTGGAAAAGCCTGGTTAGGTTCTTCCACACATCTCATTTTCATAACAAGTGAAAAGCCAACAGGCCTCCACCACATTGTCCAGAATTTAAAAAAGCAGAGATGTACTTCTTATCTGCTAGTCCAAGACAGCAAAATGGGAACACTCTCAAATTAAATTTACAAATAGAACTTGGAAAAAAACCCCAAGTTTTTGGTAGTCCACTTGACTTTACTGCTCAGATCTTTCTTTTGGGATGTAACTCAAGCAATTAAAGAACGCTACATGCTAAAAAATTACTTAAACAGCCTTTCTTGAGCTTTTGATCTTGCAAATTGATGATTGTGCAAAGCGCAGTAGCAGCTGGATGCCCTTAGAATTTTTATCAAGATATAGACCCAAATCTTTACAGAGTTGGGAATCCATAGACTTGGCTCCAGCAAAAAGACACAGGATGAATAAAGTAGAAGGAAATCAGGAAATGGAGACAGCAGCTGCCAAATTTACCATGCAGAGTAAAAACTATTTCCCAATAAACCCTGTGAGACACCAGAGCAGTATTTCATGTCTGTGTATCAAAGCTAGTGATGTCTGCTCTTTCCTTTTATTAACACACTGTGTTACAGGATGTGAAGAAAAACATAGAGTCTGTACTTTAAGACTTATTTCCGTGAACTGAAAGCAAAGAAGGAATTTGGGTTGGTTATATGCAGGCAGCCATCCCCTGATTATATATCTCCATGCGTCTGGGACTTCAGAGTTGAGTCACTGACAGTCATGAATGTGATACCGCCTTGCCATATGCAGAAGGGAAAGGAGAACATTCCTCCTTTAGACTAACCAAAAAGGTGCATGGAGAAATTACTTCTATGAGAGTCAAAACTGGCCACCAGAATAATGGATGGCAAATATTCCAATTATATCTAGGATCATGTATTTACAAACAAAATCCGTACATTTATTTTTCCCCTTTTGGTCCCCTTTCTAGATGAAGCAGTTGGGACAGAGATGACTTGTGCATGCTCCAATATCAACTGCAGACAGCAATCCTGCTAATTCAATTGCATATGTCATAAGAACAGTTACTGAAGAGCCCAGAAATTTGCAGCATCCCCTGCCATTAACAGAAAATGACTGGTGAGATTTTATCTTTCCCTAATAAATTTCAGTTAAAGCTTGATTTTAATTAGAAAACCCAGGAGAATTAGGTCCAATTCATTCTTGTTTTGCATGTGGTCGAACTGATCACAATCCAAGAAGGGAACGAGCCTGAGCAAAGGACTACACAATAAACACGTGGGCAGTCAACTCTGCATTATCCATGGTTAGATTATCTGGACTAGTCAGTGCCTAGTGCCACAGAATAATAAGCAGGGTACAGTATTCTCTTGGACTCTGCTCTTCAGGTTACTTCTTACTCAGTCATTGTTCTGGACAGAAATCAGTTTAAAAGCTTTTTTTCCTAGCATTGGTGTACCAAAAACGTACTTGTGGCCCAATTTAAAATCACTCTCTATTAATTATGTGTTTGGTTTTAAACAGGCTGTTCCATTTCATCCCCATCCATATTCTCCAGGATGACCGAGTCAATTGTTTCCTTTCCAGTGTTACTTTAATTAGTTTAACTCTGATTTAAATTCTGCTAGCAAAATGTTTCAGAAGTTTTAAGAATCTCCTTTTCAGTCCCAGTTACTGTGCAGGTTAGTTTTTCTGAAAGTTGGCTGGAGCATTCTGCACAATTTAAAAAACAGAGAAGGGGGCTGAATTTGCTGATGCAGGATTACCATGCATTATGAACCTTATTCTTCTCAGTCCATCTAAATCAAGGCTAAATCCACTCAGGTCAAAGAAGGTAAAGGAACACAGGCAAGAGAAACAGGACCTCTGTGTATAATTTGTTCGTTTCCCACATCAAAAACATGCCACAGTGAGTCAGTTCCCCATTGTTGCAAGAAAATGGTGTGAAAATGAATAATGTTGATGTGATGCATAGCACAATCACAACACATCTGCTGAGAAAAACAGAAAAGGGAAAGTGGTAGCCAGCTGCCACTGCCAGAGAGAGTCATTCCAAGGGCTGCACATCTGGATCCTGCAGCTGCCAAACTCACAGTGACTGACTGCTTCCAGTCCTGGAGTAATCAGAGGTGAAGTAATAGAAGCAGCACGATCCCAGTACAATCAGTGATATGGAAAAAATACAGGTATTACTCTTCACTAAGGAACTACTGTGTCTGTTTTCTGAGCATTCATAAGATGTGAACCTGTTTACTAACACATAAACATCTAAACCTCTAGAACTGAGAATGATGAAGAATTTTTTTTCAGGGGCCATTTTCTAAAATAACATACCTGCCATTAGCACAGTGTTATGTCTGATTGTGCTTTCCAGTTAGTTAGAAGAAAACATGAATCCTCATTCTGTTTGACTGGCATAACTCCATTGTTAGAGCTGGTCTGAACATGTTCCCTCTCTCTTTTCCTCCCCTTCTGCTCATTTTCTTATGCCCTGAAAAACACTAATAAACCCCCACATACTTCCAATTAGAAATCAACATTTTTTCAGCAGAATCAATGACCTAAAATTTAAGCAAAATTTAAAAATTAGCAGAAAGTGGGGCTTTTTCTCAAAAGTCTATTTAATCCTAAAGCAAAGGAAAAAAAAAAAAGTTTTTTGAAAACTATTCAGTTGTTAGTGTACTCTGACTAACTTCTGATTTATACTTCCATGAAATCTGAATCAGACCATCAGAATGATCTTGCATCTATTTCCAGTGTACACTCCCACTGCTATTTCAGAGGAGTTAGAGACATGATATATGAGATTTTTGAGGTTTTCCTTTCTTGTTTAAATCAGGGCAGTTATCTACAGATATACGTTCATCACATCTGGTGATTATGAACATATTTGGATTAAAGAGCATGTGCTTCTGCCAGCTAAATATGTACTCTCAAATATTCATGTCTTTTTTTTCCCCAAATGCATAAGAAATAGAAAAGTGTTCTCAGTGCTACTGAAACACTCATACCAGTGCATTGTCAGTGTCTGAAAGTTATATGTGCTATTTGAAATGAGGGTACAGCTTTCAGTAATATCCTGAACGATCAGAAGTCTCATCTAGGAATCAGCAGGAAAATACACTAGTATTGCGAGGTGAATAAAGGTAATTGTGAATTCTATCTTTGAACATATCTAGCCATTACTAATTCCTGGACGTCGTTTAAGTGGTTTGACATTTTTTTCAGTGATGTCAGCAACTGCAAGATCCTACTCTAAGGATTACAATTGTTGCATCTAGCTGTGCTTGTAGTCTTTGCAATGTTCCTACATTATACTATTATGTCTACCATGTCCTTACGTAGGCAGTGAACAAAATAGCGTTCTGAGTATACTTTACAGGCTGTGTGCGGTGGCAACCGTACAGAAGGGCTACAAAATGAGGGTGGCAACATTAACAAGGTTAAATCCTGACCTGACAAAATGAGAGCTCTGTACTGAGTCAGTGGCAGAGCTATGAAAATAATACTGGGTATAGACACAGAATTAAGAAAGTTAACAGGATATGCAAGTAGAAATGTAGAAATATTTTCAGGCTTGTTTATGTACTTGTACAATTTGCATTTTTTCTCAGTTCATTTCATTTCATTGGACTGTCTGATTCCCAATATTCAAGAGGGTAGTAATCATTAATCAGTTTTTATCCTCACCATACGCACGTGAGGTAGGGAAGTGTATCCAGATTTAAAGACAAAGATATGTAAACTAAGTGACATACTTCAGATCTGCCAGCATCTGTGGCACAACATGGGATTTTTATTGTATCTTCAGAGTCCTAGTTCAACAACTTGGCTAGACCAAAGACCACTTTTTAATATTTAAGAGAGTGTTTGTTTTTTGTTTTTTGTTTTTTTTTCTTGAAATTTAGCCGCATTCAGGTTGTTGATTCATAGCTTTATAATGAATCGGTGGAGAGAATGGAAACTTCTTGCTTGTCCATGTAAGGGATTTTCTATGATATTTCTGGTTCAAAATCTCATGTAAATCCTGGGATGCACTATGCCTATATTTATTCCAGTTTAACTAGAGGAGGACTTAGAATGCAGAAGCATCTCAAAATTGTGTAATCAGAAAACAGAGCAGAAGTAACATGAGGTACTACAGAAAAGTGGATACCGTGTGCTGCCGGACTACTTGTACTTGGGATTGAGGAGCCTAAACAAAAGCTGGGCCTATAGCATCTGAGGTCACACAGGAACAAGGTATATGAGTTCCTCTAGGTACAGCTGCTAGGATTGGGATATCTTGTTTCCATCAGTGGAATATACACAACAGATTACTTGGGCCAATGCCCTTGCCCATGGCAGGGGATAATTTTTCTACTGACCACAGATCCACAAGCAAGGTCAGGAGTGTGAAACCCATAGCTAAGAACCCTCACTTATTTCTAAACCATAAATACTTGCAAAGAGACATCTACAGTTCCAGGACCAAGTATCCTAAGAGACCAGACCAGTGCTGTCCCAGGGATATCACTTTTCAGTTCTCTGTGTTCGTACTGTAAGTCACAGTTACTAATCATGCCAAGCCTGTTTGCTTTCTCTATCTCCTAGCAGACATTTGCTTTTCCTATTGTAAAAGATATGATCCTATCAAAAGTTAAAGAACCTGAGGAAGTCAATATTTAGGATCTCCAGCAGTTTTTCCTTTTTGGTCCAAACCCCCTACGGGACCAGTCACAATATTTTTTTTACACTGCTGTAGACCAGGATGAAGGAAGTGTCTTTGCTAGAGAGAGTTTTGGTTCTGTCTTCACCCATGGGAATGTATAGAGTTGACAGCCAGCCATGATCAAATTTGTGTTAACTGTAGTAGCCTGACTGCAAATACTCTCAGCTACCTTTCCCAACAACACAACATGAAGCAAAATGTATCTAATTAGCTTCCATGGTTTCTTGTCTGCTTCAAAGGCCATCTGCCTGACACATCTGATTAACAGCATTTCTCCCCTGTATCAATACTATGTTCTATCCTTCTACTTCTTCCTTCTGATATTTCTTAGTGTCAGTGTCCCTACCACTGCAGACAAATGAGAAAAATGGCAATTATTTTTAAGAGGTGATCATCAACTAAGAAAGTTATAAACCCATACGGCCATTTCATCATCACCTGGTTTTGGTTATCAACTTCTGCATATGAAGGCCATCTCCTGTCTTCACAGATGGTGGAACAGCTCCTATAGTATACGTGTATTGGAGCAGAATTTGGCTCACTGACTTTAACAAGAGGGTTGTAATCTGTCTTTTTGTGTTTCATTTATTACATGGTGGGGTTTACCACTTTACCCCATAAATTACATCTTAAATTGCGTTTACGGTCAGAAAAATGACTGTAAAAATGGTGTGTATGCAACAGAACTGCTTTGTGTTTGCACTGAGTTACAGATGCCTTGTTTTTTGAACATAAATAGACCATTTTTTCCTCTTTATTTCACAGAAACTGATCCAGTCAGAGGACAATAAGCTTGTTTCTTTCATGATTCATGCATTATCAACACAATTGTTAATTAAGTGTTTACAGTTGCAGATCTTTATTTAATACAGAAAAAGAAATTAAATTAGTCAGAAAAAAACAGCTTATACTTTAATTTCTTGTTCATATACAGAGACTTCTTTTCAGTTGTGCCTTTTATCATTGACTACAAATCACGTACACATTAAACAGTAAAATCTTACGGTCAGTGAAAAACTGTTGATGCAGCTGATTTCAGACAGAGAATAGATCTAATTTAGAAATGGGAGAGGGACACTTTTCACCACATTGCTTTTCAGAGCAAATTCTGGTTTTTTGAAGGATTTGGTGAGGACTGCTTAGGATGTTCTTGTTACCCTTTTAAGTCCCTTGGATGAACAACTGTGCTCATGGTGAACACAGAGGACCTCTGTGTAGTTCAAATACATGCATTAGTTTAATCCAGTTCTAGAGACCTGTTTTTCCTTTTTACCCATCAATGCCTTCAGACAGCAATACTTAAAACAAAAACGGGGTATGGAAAGTCAGTGGCTCTGTAGTAACAATACTCCATGAGATACTGTGCAAAATTCATATCCTATTTCTTTGACAAGGGACGGCGTTCAGACTGGCTGGCAAGGACACCTAATCTGAAACAGATTTCCTTGCTGTTCAACACTCGCCGTAGAATGAGCTCACATGAAAAATCTAATACTGCTTGATTACTCATTAGTTCCAGCAACCTGCTTTCATATTTATTTCTGTCCCTCGTCGCCTTCCTTTCCATCATGTCATTACTCCCTGTAGCAAGCTTTGCTGCTTGGAACACAGCATGGCATACCAGACCAACCAGGACTATAGCTTAAACCTACCATCAATGCTGACTGTAACAAGTGACAGTTTTGCTGTTATAAAGCTTGCACAAAGTTCTGGGTATCAATCATATTTTAGACAATCGGCACTCATTACGTTGTTTGTTGGTTTGCATTTTCTCAAAGCTCGCTTTAAAATTAGGAAAAATGTATTCCTCTTGGATTTGTATTACCCCAGTCCTGCCTCCAAAGGCAGTTTCAGGGTTTAGGAAGGCATTTGCTGTTTGAGGCATGTGCATTAAACCTCATAAAACATTTTAAAAAAAAAAAAAAAAGCACAAAACAAATCAAAACCCTGGTAACTTGAAGACTGTACAGAACAATCCTTCTCATGCAATGCTTCAAGCAATATTTATTTCAACATTTTTCCAAAAAAGAGCATGAGCTTTTCAATGGTAATTACTAAGTGTATAGAAAATTTCTTTTTCTTTGTCTAGAGGGAGACTCTTCCACAATCAGCAATTTTTCTGGACATTTTCTGGGTCTTAAAAGCCTCCAGCATATGGTGATGGGGGTGTGATTTCTAGTTTGATTAGGTAAGGCTTTACCTTTCAGCAAAACTGTTTAGGTGTGTATTATTACATTTACCTTGAGGCATGTAAATATCACACCCAGTTCCTTTGCAATCTGAGCCTTAACTGAAAAATAAACCACCCTTCACGGGGGAAGAGGGTTGGATGTTTACCTGAAAGTAATATCTTCAGGGAACTCTGCATAGAAGTAACTTTCCATTCTTAAGGCAAGTGCTGTCTTACTTACTGTGACTACATGTGGATAAAAACAGTCCTGAATCAAAGTAGTCATTAAATTTGGGGCATTTTCATTTTAAATTGATTGCAAATTGAGCATGATGGTAGAAGTGAGCTCCTTAATTGTAACTTTTCTAAATGTACTCGTGAAGTGTTTTGGTCAACCAGGTCCCATGATACATGTTTAAGACCAGCACTTCTGCAAGCATTTGGTCTTGTATACAGTATTTAGTCTGGTCAAAAGTAACGGGTGTAGTTTCTGTTTGTCAGTTGGGGGTCTTTCATCTTACAAGCAGAAACAGTGGCAAACATACCCCAACCATGTCTCCCTAGAGAAGAGAGATGAAAATCCACGTTAGGGTGAGAAAAGAGTCAATAAAGCAGTCCAGCAAATTTTTGATACCTGAAATATTTTTCCTGCATGTTTTTAAACAGGAAAGAGTTTTATATTTGCCTATATACAAGAATGCCAGATTGGAAAATACTTGATTTCCTTCCCAACAAGAGAAAGATATAAGCCAGATTTATTAACTGCCAAATAGACTTTATGTTCACTTTTCTTGTCACATTCCAACCAAGTAATCGGGTGTATGAAGATTAGATGTAACTAGGAACTTCATCAAAAACAACTGAAAATACCTGCATTTGCCTTTTCTTCAAATATTTTCATGAACAGGACTGGTTTAATGAGTACTAACTAGAAATCTGCTAAGAAGGAGGGTAAAGGTGACCTCTCTGAACCACAGATTAAGTTTAGCAATCTCATTTACAACTTTGCTCATTCTTCCCTCAGCATTACAGAAACTAACANTTTTTTTTTTTTTTTTTTTTTAATTTGGAAGCTTCTAGTTAGTTGCTAATGTAGTTATTTGGACAGTAGAGTAAGCAGCCTGATTTAAGATTCTACAAGCATCTAAAATTTGTGGTGAAATACCTGAATTCTCCATGCACTCAGAAAAATTCTTAGAGGCTAACTACAAACATCCATGATAATAAATGTTTGACCTCAGTTTCTATGTTACAGGTTTAAACACAGCATCAGTTACATGTTCTTAAAATATCTTAAATGCCTACTAAATATCTACTAAATAAACAGCCACTGAATCTGTTTGGTAGATTTTTTAGCAGTCTTAAAACTTGCTAACTTACACAAGATGTGACTACCAGGAAAATCCCCAAACATTATTTAGAAGCCACGAATTATGAATGATTATCCTTACAAAGGTACAATATTTTCTTGAGAGCTTGAATGTGTGAAAATTAGCACTGTAATAGAAAATAGCAGGACTGCCAGCATCAGGACAAATAAGCCAAGCTCCTCTGTCACTAAAAATCGTGAGAATGGTTTAATTGTCTGAAAAACAAATAGCACATTTATGTAGTAGTTTATATTTGTTTAAATCATATTTTGTACATGTCTATATTTTTATTAGTTTATATCAAGACTTTTATATTTAAGTCATGCTTTCTCTTTTCATTTAGGAGGTCTGAAAATGAATTTTAGCGAAAGTCAAAATATGGCTATTCATTATTCTTCTAGGGTTTTAATACTACATAAAAATCAGCACATGAAAGACTGGTCTAGTATCATTAATTCTAATGATTTCACTACATTTTTATGGTTTTAAAACTGAAACTCCTGAAAACAATTATCTTCACCTTCATTTTTATTAATTAATGTTTGTACAGTGTATTACAGTGACCTACTATCTATATCTATCTCAGAAATGTATTTCTAACAGAAGATTCTTTGTGAAAGGAAGGGAAAAGGCAGGTTAGGTTGGGATTTTATTATTTTTATTTTAATGGCAAGGGTTGTTCCTTTTAGGAAGGGCAATTGTGGTTTGAATCCTGGTCCCATACTAACTGTTTTCCCACAGAAATAATTTTAAAGTAATGACTCTTGATTATTTATGTTGAGCTAGAGTAATTTTTAAATTAATTCTGAGCACTGTCATTCTTCAGGGGTTTGGCACATAAATCCGGTACAAGAATACTGCTCAGATATTACGAATGCCTTTTAAAATCCTTGTGAAATTCCCATCCAGATTTGTCAGACACTGTAATGCACATTTACACTTTACCAATATTGCTTAACATTAATTATTTAATTTTTCTGGTGCGTGCTTCCAGACTAATTCATGTGCATCAGAATAACAAAAAAAAAAAAAGAGCTGTATTGTTGAATCTGCATTGGTGCCACTTTCACAATCACTTCCATAACAGCACCAGTTGATTTTCATTTCTGCTTTAGTTCACAAGAGAAGGATAAAAAGAAGCAGCTGTGAAAGCTATATTTCTGCTTGTATTTCACAAGTGACACACACTGTTCCATGTCAATTGCATCAACATCACACCAAATCCTTTTGCAGGAATCAGGCTGGTATTTTTTTACCCAGTAGTATTTCTGAAAGTCAAGTGATAGTGTCAGCTAATCCTGGTCATTCTGTAGCACATGTAAAGATTATGCAAGTTTGTCAACTCTACTAATATCTCACCTTTGACTGGTGTTCTCCCCTCACTTCTGTTCCAGCTGGAGGCTTACTGTGGGTACAATCCATGTCGTACAAGCTTTCTCTAGTTGCACCGTTGCACACTAGACATTTTATTAAGGGTTGCTTACCTCTGGGTACTAAATTCTATTGGCTGTGATAACAAATTTCGTATATACACGTTTTGAACGTTCTTCTGATGGTGGCTTATTTGCTAATGTGACATTCAATAAGAAGGCTTATTGATTTAATACAATGTGGAGAGGTATCACATATAATCATTAGTTTGCTTCTAGCTGACTTTAGACCTGGCTACTGTGCTCCTACATCAAGCAGTTCTTTTTATTTTGGGATTCTTTAAGTACTTGAGATCCACTGAACATGCAACAAAATAGCAAAATTTAGTTTGCATGCATGCACAAGTTTCCTTTCTTTTTTTTTTTTTTAATTAAGCACTCAGACTTACTTCAAAAGTAGCACAAATATGCAAGTCAACTTTATGATTAATAGCTTCAGACTAAAATGCTTTTATTTTTGGTCTTCATGGAGAATCTACTATTTCCACTGAGATTTTTTCAACAACTTTAGCTGTATTTAAAGTTAATGAGCTTTTTCAATTAAAGCTTCAGATATTTAGCCTTTGGATAACATTTAGATGAACCAGGGTGTATCTAATTATGTCGGGTGAATTCTTAAGAGGCTCTGCATATACTTCATTCATAACAAGCACATTTTATGTTGCGGGCACGTACTGGACTTCATTCTAGACTGAATGCAAATCACCCTTGTGAAAACAGCATTACCAATAGGTGTGAGAGTTCGAGGAATGACTGCACTAGCAAATGCCCTTGAGAGTATATACAACATCAACCATTCTGAGTGGCAGAGAAGTCAAGACCACCATTAGGGTAAAAACTAAACAAGGAAAAGAAGGCTGGATAAAAATATAGGAACATTGTTTAAGATGGGCAAAACATGTCAGAACAGAATATTGAAATCTTGCTGCTTGCTTATAGAAATCAACAAAGGGATTAAACTAAAAAGAACCACCACTTTAACATGAGAAAAAGGGGAGAAAAAAGATTGTGTGGTTTTCAACTTGTGTACTTTGGTCCAGATGTACATGGGGAGGAAACACTGCTTTACACACTGACTTCCCTGGGAGCTGATGTCTTCTGCTTTCCTGTGGGAGTCCTTTGCTTCTAATCACTCTACCAGACCCCTGAGGTGCAGAACTCACCACAAGAGGTAGCCTGGCTGGCCCAGAATAACTGGCACATCGGTTAAGTTGTTGACTTGCATTCAGGGCAAACATTTTAAACTGTGTCATGTGTGTCTTGTACAACTTTGAGAACATCACTTACACTGTCCTGTTCTTGAGGCACCACCTGTAAATTGAGGGTAATGTTATACCCCTGTCTAAAAGAAGCAATTGTGAGAATATTCGCTGGAGTAAAGGGCCGGCCGTAAGGAAGGAGTAAGATAAATATCTATGTAGGTAAATAAAAAATAGTATTAAACTACAAAGTTCATCTCCTGACTGGCATTTTAAACATTTTAAACCTGGAAAGCTGCTGAGCACCAGCCCATGTATTCAGCTCCCTAAAGATATGAAGCAGAAAGGCTTTGGAAAGTAAAATCTGAGTTCAGTTTTCAGTTACTTCCTAATGCAGGGCTATCCAATTGTATCATGTAGAAATGCCTTCAAACAACATCTCAACAAATACCCAACTCCTTTCTATAAGTCTGTGTTTTAAATTCACAAATACAAGTCTCTCACTACCCTTAGCTTTTTTTTTGATGTTCCACATACACGCTTTTCTCAGCTCTGTTCTGTGTCTGTTTCCAGGCTGGTTAGCCAGACTTAACACATGCCATAGTGGATTCAAGGTAATCCCTCACTTCACTTGGCCAGTAAAAATTGTGGATGGGGCAGCCTTTCATTACAGAAAGGGAACTGAGTTGCAATTGCTTACCCTTCAGATATAAGATTTTAACTCTGTCTTCCCCATTCAGTTGCCGGTTTCCAGAAAAGTTGATGAAGACTTAATATCCTTGGTACTCCTCTTTCATTCTCAAATTTTCTGAACTTGACCATTGGTTGCAAAACTGTTAGATGTGATGGCACAAACAGACCAACAAGAAGAACAGTGTGATTGTGTAGGGTGTTTTTCCGAAGCATTCCTAATAAACAGCATCTAAAGGCAGAGACACCATTTTAAAGGTTATTATTGAGGATCTGACTGTAAGAACTACCACTAAAGTACATGGTCTCATTTCTCTCCTCCACCCCATCCTGCTTCAAGCAAAACACTAACAAGAAACTGCAACAGAGTACAGTTCTTAAGTCAATACTTGTACTGCAGCTTTCTGATACTGTACTGCAGTGAATGATATAAAAAGAAATTGCTCTTTTTGTGACTGAAGCCTCAGTCTAAACCAGAGCAGAACAAAGCTGACAGCTGTTTCTCCAAGATTATTCTGAGAATATATCTGATCCAAAAGAAAACGTCACCTTTCTCCCCAGCGAATGCTGCATTAAAGGGGAAAAGTGGCAAAATTCCAACCAGAACTTGCCAAAACTGTGAATCCAAAGGTATTTGCCTTAGGAAGAAAAATATCCACCATGTTCTCAGCACTGAAGTATAAAATGGCTGTTTTACTTCCATCCAAATTTCCTGTTTTTTTATTAAAAACAATGTAGCAAAAACCTTATAGAGGCCACAAAAATGCAATTTCGTATTATTTTTGTTTTGAGAATTTTCTCTACATAGCGTAATCCAAATCCAACCTCACACTTCACTGAACCCTTCTTGCTTTTTGTCTTCAGCATAACAGAGCCAATGTCACTGCAGCTGACTTTTCCATTTGCCAGGTAACAAAGCCATTTTTCCCTTGGCAGATGTGGCCACCAGAGAGTCATCCTTGTGGACAACCTGATGCATAGGCGACGTACGGGTCGTGCAAGCCACCAGCCTGGCCAGTTAAGAATCAAGATGCAGCACAGAATGCACACCAGGCGCTGGACTGGGCTTAGCTGTCGGGAGGAAATTCCTCACACAACTACTTTTGAGAAGCCACAGCCTTTATTTGTATCTTTAGTCATAATCACTGATTTGGCTTTCTGAAATGCTTCGTGTGACTTGATTGCTTTTAGTAGCTACTTGGCTTTGACTGACTGATACATGCACTGGAAACAGAAACAACTTAAAACAGCAAGCACGGTTGGAGCTACAATAAATTGGAAAAGGTGCTTTAAGAACTTAGCAAGATACCTTTGTCGCTCTTTTTTGGGCTCCTGTCCCAATGACTTCAGCTTGAAAGCATTAAAATGAGTTCCTTATACATGCTTTGCAGGTGAGGGGGTTTTTTGAGCTTTAATTTGCTGTTTGATTCGCCCCGGGATTTTCAGGTGTTGCATGAGGGAGTAAAGAACAGAAAGTACCTCAGTTCTTGGTTGTCAGCCATTGGATGATGGCCACAGCATTATTAAACCATCCAAGCATGCTGGGTCTCAACCACAAAATTTAATTTTCCCTACTGCAGGGACTAATCAACTACCAGAGGCACCGAGTCCTGAGGAGACTGGTTTTATCTGTATTTTTTCTTCTTTCAAAGACTGAAGCACAGTTAATTTTACAGTTTTGTCTATCCTCAGGCTTACAAACAATGACAGCAATGCAGCTTGATGAGAAACAGATAAAAAGTGGAATTTATGCTTACGCTGTGACATAAATTAAAGAAAGATGAAAGGTTTAAATAATTAACAGCACCTCCATAAGTTAGATAGAAAGATCCCAGATTCCATTAAGTGAAGGAAAAAAAAAAGACCGAAAGGGAAATAAAGCATGCTGAATGGTATCAGCAGCTACCTCTTGCTTTGTGTGAAACTGAGAAGGAAAGTTGCTTCTTACTGCAGTTGCCCATTTCCACAAAACCACCTCCATTGACAAACTAAATTCGCATTTCTGAGTCTTCACAAGACATTTACAGTATGCACACATTTGTATCTCAAATTTAGTATTCAGAAGAACTATTTATCATGGATTCACTGCATAATAATCCTTTAGCTTCTTAAGCAGTTGCTAGCATACTGTTTTTTTCCGAAACTCCATGTGTATGTTCTCCATCCTAGAAATACGACTAGGCAATTGAACCATTTATGTTTCATTTACCGAGAAGTATAGGGTTTCATGCTAAGAGGGGAAAGCTAGGAGAGAAGTAAAGAGAGCAAGGAAAGGAAAGAAATACTGCAGCTCAGCACCACCGCAATATTCATCTATATTGTTTTTAATCATAGAAACTGTTTCTTGGAGTTCTTCCAGGAATGACTAGGGGGCAGGGGGGAAACTCCACAATGAAATAATGATACCTTAAAATGCACCAATACTGGAGATAAAGGCTGTACTATGCACATGTTAAATTTATCAGAAAAAGATGGTTGCAAGCAGCCGTTCACATGACTAAGACAGAATTCTTTCAAAATGACGGCTGTTCAGGCTTTATAGGAAACATTAGCTTAAAAGAAATTTGGAAATAGAAGAAAGTTCCAACCAAAGAAAACAATTATAAATATTCTTAATTGCCTGGAAATAATTTGTCATACAAAATTGGACTGAGATACATTTATACAAAAGCTTCAGATGCGTTGATGTTGTAATGCCTTTTAGGAGCCCAGCATATTTTTGCACAGAGTGTTCCAATAACACATTAAAGAAAAGGATATGACTTTCACTTTTATCTTCTGCCTCCCTTCCTCGCTCCATTCTCTCCTCTACTTTTTTCCCTTCACTTTTCCTTTTTTTTTTTCTTTCCTTTTTTTTTAATTTTTGCAGGGCAGGGGGGAGCATAAAATAACTGGAAGACTCAGTAACTGCTACTCAGTCTATTTTATTATTTCAGGAATTCGTTCCAAGCTGGGCTGCAATTACATTTAAAACTGGAGAATAATGGGCTATTGACATGTATATGGTTTTAGAAATATAAGGCCTCATTTTCTCAGCTGGAATTTCCCCACAATGTGCATTTGCATTACATTAGAGATGCTCTTTTTAAAAAGAGCATAGCCTACATTCAGACATTTTGACATTATCTGGGTCAGAGGCAACATTTAAAAGCAATAGCTCTACATCTACTGTGAATCTCTTACATACACGCACAATGCATTAGTGAAAATGAGGGAAACACTGAGAGGTTCTCCATATTAAGCCATAGTTTATGACATACCTGCCTGCACCAGACATTAATCTGCAGGAGATAGATTGTCATGGTCATGGTCCCCTGCTCTACTCCAACTGCATATACATTACCTAAATTGAAATCTGCACTTCTTCACGCCCTGTGCAGTTTGATGTGACCAGAAATGGTAGGATGCATAAACTAGCAGTTTTCATGGTGCATATAATCATCTCCATTTTCCATGTATTTACCTACACATATAGCAGCTGCAAGTTTTTCCTCCTGGCTTAACAATGAGGACTTTATTCTCCCTCAGCTTAACTGAGGTCTAACTAGCTTGTCAGGCTCAAAATTGCATGGCACTGGTTAGGTATGTAAGCAACTCAGCACCTTTCTTGTTCCCAGAAGTGCCTAAGACATAATGAAAAAGGAATGCAGAAGTTTTTCACCTGTTATAATTGTTTTATAAAGCCCTGTACAATGAATTCTTTGTCATCTTCCAAGAATGGGTCATTTGTGAATGGTAATGCTTACACAAGTGTGTTTTATGAATAGAAAGATCTGTGTAATTGGTGTGGTATTGCAAGTGAAACCCCATGGAGGTTGCACAACTTTCTAATTCAACAACATGTATTTAACTTTCTAATTCAACACTTGCAAGATTTTCAGATATCAGATGTTCAATTTATCCTTCATTGACATACTCCATTCTAAATGGAAAAGGCTCAAAATTAGTACCATCCCACTGTAATTACTGAGAAATGAAAGCCAGTGTAAAGTATGGGGTTTTCTTCCTTCCTCTTTTCATGTCTCATTTCTAACATTTCCCCCCACTCCCACTTCCTATCACCATCACAAATTTCCCTTTTTCAAAGTCCTCTATATTAATGCTCTTACTCTCCTTCCTACTCACAAATCTGACATTACCTTTGTTGCTCCCTTGACTCTTGACTTTTTCTAACTCTGACCAATCCCTCACACACAATACATCTCTCCTAGCACTTTTTCTGCTGTGTTCAGTTATTTCTTTCAAAGCCTCTCCTCTCTTCCTGTTTTCCTGTTCATTCTGCTCCATCTCCTTCCAACCAAAGACCACATTTTCCAGTCGCTTTCCCTCTCTCTCTACCTTTCCTTTTAACTGAACCCTGGATTTGTTTTGATAAACCAGCCTTTCTTGATGACCTGTCCCCACCTCTCCTCCTCCAGCTGGCAGAAAGATACTTCTTTTGCATTCCTGTGCTTGAATTTCCAGCTTTAGCTTCTCTAGAGCTATTGAGCCAACAACCATCACAGAAGTAGCTGTTCAGTAGAACCACAAAATGTGTCTGACAACAGATGTTTGTCCCTTGGCTCTTGGAAAAAAAACAAAACCCTGAAATCACCAGACTCACAAAGAACCTCTTATGATCCTGTAAGAAGGACATCCCAGAAGACTGAAGCTTGTTGTTCTTTCAATTAGGTAAGGAGAGTAGGTAGCACCTGGCCTGCTGACGGGCAAGCATTCCTACCTAATGCATTTGCTTCCCATACTGTGTCCCATCAGACAAGATAAAGTGGTTTCACTTCAGTCCACCATAAAATATCAACACTCATGCTGCTAGGTAACCCCAGAAAGGACAAGCTCCCGCTCCTATTTTGATCCCTTTTTCTCACACGTGAAGTTAATACCTAGCACCCCACCCAGGCCTGGGAGAAAATGCAATGCTCATGTGATTCTCTTAGCAATACTAGTCATCCCAGCGCCTTTGAGATGGAAATTAACCCGTTTAAGAAAGTTCTTGACATTTTAGACATGATTTTACAGTTTTAGCACATAGCAATGAGTGTTCTGAATAGCAAATCTGGTCAAAAATACTATCGTGATAGACAGAAAGAGGTGAAGATGGAAAAATGCAAGGAAGTGTGTGTTAGTTGCTAAAATGCAGCAGGGAATGACAGAACAGGAATGCAACAGGAAGTGACATAAGCGGGATTAAGCAGAGATTAGTTTTAGGAATTATATTGCTTTTCATTTTAGTAAAATTCCTTGTTCAGTTTGAGAAAGCAACACTTTTATTTTATCGTTATTTTTAAATCTTTCTAAAAGCAAAATTAAGTAGAAAGATCTGCCCATGAAAGTGTAGAGAACAAAACTGGAGGGAAATTCCTCTGAAGCTGTATAATCTATCATGTAAAGAGATATTCTCTGGCATTCCTGGGATGAAGAGACATCCCAAACATACAACCAGGTTTTAATTTGTTGATAAGCAGCGATAGCAGATGACTGGCAGTTGCATAGCAAGTAAATAAATATTTCAACGGTTTTGTAGAGTAAGCAATTTTGCTTAATCAAACAACAAGACTATTTTAGAAAATAGTATGACCTGACAAAGCAGAACATGAGTTCTTTGGCACATGTACTATCTGATGTGGCAGCAAAGACGCCCTGATCAGGATTAAATAATACATCACAGAAGATCTGTGAGGACAAAACAGTGACTATGTTGAGAACCAAGTATGACACTGCTGCATTCCATGCAGGGCATGCAGGCATTAAAAAACAGTCTTCTGTCTACTTTGAGCTTGAATCAGTGCTCCAGGAACTCTGGGTATCTTTCCTTCATGTAATATTCCCTCAGGAGCAGGTCTTAATCCATTTTGCGTATGACCAACTATTTCTCTTTCATGTGATAAAGTATTCCTGGTGATCAGCATTTTTCCAAGTCCCTTCTGCCCTAAGATGCTGCAGAAAGTTCACTGGCAATTTGGCATTCAAGGACTTACACTGGCTTGACTTGATTTTCTCTTTTCGCTTGGCCCTTCACTTCCTTATCTACACAGCCACTGGGAGGTTTCCTATTGAATCATCAGTTATGGCTTCTTTTAAAAATGTAAACTATTTGCTATATACGTAGATCAAAATTATATTATGACCCTTCCTTACACAGGTTTCTAATGTAAAACTCCTGGTAGCATGGTTTAGGGCATAGTAAATCAAATACCCAAACATAGGCAGAGATATTCTGGCTATAATTATGTGCTATTGCACTAACACTTGAGTTTGGTTACAATAGAATTTGAAAATAGAAATTGCCATTTCTCCAAGAGCAAATGTTTCTGAGACAGAAGTATTTTTTCTAATTTTTGACAAAATAATTTTTTATAGGAAGAGCCAATTCAACAAAACAAAAAACTTTTCCACAAGAATGCACCTGTCTGAATGAAACTGCAAACATAGGATGGTGTTTGTTCTTTAAATAACATAGAAGGGTAACTCAAATACACCTAATGAGAAAAGAAGAGTTGGATGGACTGGTCATTTACCTGAAAAAGGGAGATGTGGGAATTCAAATCATGTCCACCTCCTAAACAGCCCAGCTGCATGTCTGGATCACAAGTAGTGGACAATTTCCAAACCAGTTCTACTGGGATGTGAAGTCTAGTTTGCCTTCCTACAAAATGTAAACCCTCAAGCCCTTGGTGTCCAGAGTCAAAGGCTGCTGCTTTCTTCCATGGGCTTACCTTCCCCCAGTACTTCATGGTTCCCATCCAAGACAACACATGCAACCTGAAAATGAGTTGCCAACAAAGAATCAAGCCAACTTTTGAGGCTATACGTGGAGATATACATACCTACATATCTGTATCTATGTATCTGTATCGATATCCATACGCACGTATAAGCGCGCACACACACACACGCACATGCACACTGAGTGAGGAGTACAGCTTGTGCTTTGGAAAATGTCCTACAGCTTTTAGTTTTTGCATATGATTCCATAACAACAGCAGCTCCTGGAATTGCAAGGAGTAACAGGTTACAGTTTACTGAAGGTAAGAATCACACTGTTAAGTCATACTTGTAAAACTTCCCATGCAAACAGTTGTGAAATCATCTTTAATAACCTTTTCTCCACTTTACAATGGGTTGCAATGAAAAGGTGTTTTATACCACGTTATTTATATGCTATTTCTCATAGAAACCTGCAAAAATCCTTGATCTTTATAAATGTTGACCAAGTAGGGAGTAGAAAACTTAGGAGCCTAGTAGTAGAATAATTAGCACTGGTGGCCTTAATTGCTGAAATTATTACCCAGTAGTGGCTTGCAAGTAGTAACTGCTAATACTTTAAAAAGCAAAATGTGAAACTAATTTTACTGATGTGTTTGAATAATTACATAAGTGTGTGGCAAATAAGTGTTCAGACAAGTTCACCTAAAATTCCTGTTTTAAGAAATACTGTGCATTACCTTACACCCCTGCTGGTGTAAGGTGATTTGGTTTCCACTCATCTGCTCCAACACCAACTGAATCAGTGCAAAACCAAAAAGGCACAAAGAGGAATTCTAAATATTCGTAAGGTGCATCTCAATGCACTTTTATGAAGAGGTCAGATCTCTTTGGGGAAATTGCAGATTTGGACCTGAACATAAAAGAGCAGACAGCATATCAGCCACACTACTGTGGAGTCATAAGATGAATCTCTATACTTACAAGTGTTGGGCTGATATATTAAATGAGACCAAACACGAAGCATATAAACTATTATTTCACAATAAACATGATGTGTCCTTCATTAACAGTAAAATAGTTAGTCCAATATAATAGTCCATGTAAGTTCAGTCAGGAACTGGTGGAATACAAAATACATATTCCAGTCTGCTCTATATTCCTGAATCGGTTTCCTCCAGACTACCTCCCTTAGCTGAGAACATTTTAAAATTATATGTCCAAGAGTACAATGTATCTACCAGACTTTTGTAAGCACCATACACCACATCTTCTTTAAATTGTGGTATGAATGAGCGATAGAACCAGATGTGTACACAAAAGCCAGTCTGTAGGTTAAAAAAAAAAAAAAAGGAAAAAAAGAGCCTACAGCTTAGCCTACAGCTAACAGATTAAGTACTAACAGCAAAAGGGATCCCCAGCCAAAGCTGATGTTTTGGACCCAGAGTGAGATTTCAGCTGAGCATAAAGTTTGAGTCAGTGATCTGGAATGAGAGCTGGATCCAGGCTGAAGCACCAAGCTTAGAATAGGCTGATAAGCCACAACAGGAACTGGATCAGACGGAGGACTTCGGTTAACAGAGAGAGGTCAGAAATGGGCGTGACTCAGGTGTGGGTTTGTTAGACATAGATTCATGATTAAGTTTGAGACCAGGAGGACAGATAAGAGGGGATTTTGGATGTGAAGCTAAAAGTCAGTACTAGATTTTCCCTATCACAAGGAGTTAGCCTCTGGAGTTCGCTTGGTCTGGTAGCACAAGAATAGGAACTGAAAGTTCTACGGTCCACTGAACTGTCACTGATCTGGCAGGAGCTAGGCTAGGGTTACCCTGGTACCTGGAGGATGTCCCTGGCTGGATTTTACAGGCTTTATCAAAAGGGTTATTGCTATACTTTCAGCGTTCACAGTGGTTTTGACTGCAGAGTCTGCATGCAGAAAATGTGACATACCTGCAGATTAGTCTCTGTGTCAAAGGAGTCTGCTCACTGGTCTTGAACTGACACGTAGGTCATGCGTACCTTAACACTGTAAAGATTCATTCCAATTTCTAACTTATTCTTTTTAAAATGGCTGGAAGTTGACATGAAAGATTATATATATTAGATATGCCAGGCAACCAAATAGACAAAATAGCAAAATTCACAACTACTACTGCTTTTATTACTGTTTTTTGTCCTTGTCGGTCTGGGTGCATTAGCTATCCTACTTGCCTAACAGTAGAGATACAATATGTAACTTGGGGAATAGCCATCTACATGTTATCTACGAATGCTCTGAAAACAGAAAAAACACAGAAGCAGAATGTCCTTTCAGCCTTTCTCTGTGAGACCCTGGCAGTTCTGTATCTCAACCTTTACCTTCCATGATATACCTCAGAGAACTTGCCATCTCTGTGTCTCTTGGAGGATGCATCTTTGCATAGCTCCATTCTTTTGCCCTCTTCTGCTCTGCATTTCATTATTTTTCAAAAAACCAACATATTTGTGATGTGCTGTGAAGCTCTGCTTGCACCCAATTCCCATTTCCCTAAAGTAGAACTCCATTTTCATAGGTAAATAAACATACCTTTTAAATTAGGGCACCATTTTGTTGAGGGCATAGAAAGGGAAGGCGGGGTCAGGGGAAAAAAGTGCCAAAAGCTGCTTTTCTGTGTTGAGCAAACATGTGGGAAACCAGCATTTGCTTCAAGGCAGAATTTGTTTCAAAAGAAGAACACTGTGTTTGTCATCAAAGACTGGGAGATTTGCAACCGTAACCACATCTTCAAAGACTTATGGAGTCTGACAATAAGAAAAAGAAGTATGGATAGCTAGAGACAGAGAAAGTCCTTATAGACATACAGTCAGTAAGTGTGAGTGAAACGCAGGAAACACAAAGCAGGCAGAAAGCGAGAGAACAGTTTCTACTGAGGAGAACGCAGCTCTTCCCTCTCTACAGAGCTGTAGCCACGTGGGACGGGAGAGAGAAGGACAACATACTAATGAGCTGAGCTAGGGTGATGGCAACTCAGCAAGACAGGTATTTTTATTTCTGAAGTAGTTGTAAGCTGCTAGTTTACCTATTTGGGCAGTAAGAGCTGCGGAGTAGATTCAGGAAGGGCACCATAGGCTAGATTAATGCAAAAACTTAGGCCATCCTGAAACTGACAGAAGTTTTCTTTTCCACAAGACCGAAATCTCACTCCGGTGTAAAGAAAAAGTCCTCTTCCCGTCTAGCATCTATGATTTTTTTCTATTCCAGTTGTGGTTTTGGAACAATTCTTCATTTGTGTTTTGGCTGGAAATGACTTTTCATTCGCCAGATGCATTGCAGCTATTGCTACTGTAGCTCTATACCTCTGCTGCTGCTGTATTGTGGGGACCTTTTTTCTATCAGAGCTTTTCCCTGGACTCATATATTGGCTATCTCTCATCCAGGCATCTAGAACAATGTTTTCCTAGTGGATTGTTTTCTTAACAACCAGGAACCCCTTGTCAAACACTCTGTGTGTCTATCTTGCCCCTGGTGGGAAGGTAAGAAGGTAAGTCTTCACCCATCCCAGCCCTCTTAGATGGAGCTGGCTCGAGACTATATAACTTCACTGTGTAATTTAGCTTTTAGCAATAATTTCCATTTGGATGAAGTTCATATTTTTCATGAGTTATTAGCTCACTTCAAAAGCAACAGCTTCACAGCCCCATCAAGACATAAGGACTGCTACACAATTAGAGAAGCAATCACAGAGGAGACAAGGTATTTAACAACTGGCATCTCCTAAGATTATTTTTTTATACCATTTTTCTTCAGTGAGGCTAGATCTTGACACTGATAGAGTAATTCACAGTCAATGTGTCCTTAGGAACAAATAGTCCTCCTTTTCTATAAGCGGGGTAGCCTATGGAAGGGGTTAACAGTAAACAGTACAGAATTGCTCCATTAGGGAATCACTGTAAACACTGAGGACTTCTTCCATTTCTTTCCCTCCTGTAGTTATTGTGTTTTTCAAGTAAGCGGTTTGGCAACCCTGAAACTTTAGCCTTTATTTCTAGATATAAATCAGGGAACCGTCCCCCTATGTTGACAGTTGCTATATAAAATCTGATTCTTTCAAGTTTTTAAGTGGTCCAGTGTATGAAATTTAAGAAATTGCAGAACACATAAATCTAAGGTTTTTATATTCAAGTCAATGACTTGCTTTTAACATAATGCAGACAGGATACTGAGGTGCCAAGGTTGAGGGTGAAGGTAACAGAGCTACAGTAAAAATTATTGCCATTTTTCCCTTCAGCTTCTTCGGCCTGCCTGAGATGCAGAGACGTATACAGCTAGTGTGATAGAAACACCTTTAAAAACCTAATTAAAAGATCAGAAATCATGCAGACATAAATTACATTTGTGCATGGATTTCCAAACTGAATGTCATTGATCTAATGCAGTATTATTAAAGAAGCCACAGAATTTGCTTGTTGCAGAGACCAGACACTGCTCTGTGCTTGAGGCCTCACAATAGTGCTAACAAAGGATTAGGGGTCAACATGGGCTTTCAGTGAGTTGTCTCCCTGACGATGCCACTTTCCCAAATGGGAACCCACCTCACCGGGAGAAAGGCATTCCTCTTTTCAGGTAGACCATGTCCCTAAAATGTTTGTGTGACTAGAGACATTAAGAGAGCTGCAGGCTAGGATAACCCATCTGTGCAAATAAACAAGAGTTTACTTCCAACAGTGATGGTGGAGTTTGCTGGGGATGTAATTCCTCATAGGCAGCAAGCATTTTATTGCTAATATCTCACTTTCATTGCACCTGAACTTCTACTATCTATTAACAGCTGGATATTCATTACATAAATATGAATGGTGGCTCTGTTCTCTGTATTTCACTTTTTTTTTATTGACTGAAATCTGGCAACACAGTCTTGGATCAATCTAACAACACTTCAATGGCTTTGGGGAATTTTTGGTTTTTTAATGTAAGAAAAAAGTGATTTCACAACCACTACACATGCAGTAATAATATCCAAACAACAAAAAAAATCTCATTGCCTGAGGACAATGTGGAAATATGGAAAACTTGCTGGAATAACCCATCCACGCAAATGAACAGGAATTTATCTGTGTGCGTCCTTTCCTCAATGTCTGCTGGATTGCATTCATACAAGTCAATATGACCACCACCCTGGGCCCCGAGCTGCTGGGGTCTGGTCAGGGCCCTCCCCACCTCCTACTGATGGTCCCGGGCCAAAGCCTGATGGGACCTGAGCTGCAGGTGTCCCATGGCTGTGTCAAGGGCTGCCTGCAGTCCTGCAGTCCTGGCCCCACAACCACACCAGGGTCTGCACCCACAGCTGTGTCCCATGGAGCTCATCTGCCCATGGCTTTGCCCAAAATGGGGTGAGGACACAGCAGCAGGTCACAGCCCTGCTGGCTTCTCTAACCCACTGCACCCAGGGCAACACCTGCCCCCCAGTTCCCCAAACATTTTAATGAGGATCAGGTGGAGTGTACAGAGTTTGACTAGTCAGGTGAGTCTAGTCTTCAGTGTAGTGTAACGTCTGGCCCGCATGACAGGCATTAGCCCACGCTCAGCAGTAATTTCCTGGCCCTCCAGGATGGCCTAGCATGGTGTCCCCCCAACTAGAGGGCAATGCCCCTTGCCCCTGGGCCCAGGCTCCCAGTTGACTGCTCTGGACCAGCGTGTTGGAAACAACAATTCTATGGCCATGGCTCCCTTGCTGGAGCTCCATTCTGCCACCAACGGTGCCATCCCATTCATGAAACTGGCTGTGGGAACTGGCTAGAAGGGAGTAAGTCCTTGTAGCCCACTATATGCTGACAGGCCCTCTCGGATGAGATGGACAGGATGGAGCCACGTAGGGCCTGGGACAGCTCTTGGACCTGACTGCCACTTTGCAGAGGTGCCTGATGGCAAGAAAGAGGCGCCACCAGTGCCCTTGAGGGAGCCTAGCCACACTTTCCTCTATGTTACTTACAACCACAGAGGAGAAGCCCATGGAGGTAGGCTCCGCTCAACCTCACTCCACATCCCAGGAGTGAAGACACAGGTGGGGGGAAGGATCATAATTTTGCTGTGGTGAGAAAGGCCACTGGCTTGAACAAACTCCATGCCCAGACCACTGCAAAGGGAGCGCAGTCAGGAGGCATCTGCACCAGCACGCTGCCACACGATGCTTCTTGTCATCGTCCTCTCGGGCAGGAGGCACTGTCCAATCCCTTGCGCCCATAGTTTTGTGGCCTCTGAGTTTGTCTGGAATGCCCAGAAGCCTACTCGTCCCCAACCCAGCTCAGTCATGTTCATTGCCATGGATGGCAGCTGTAGAGATGTTCACCTTAAGGGAAACCATGGGACCTGGAGAGTCAGAGACTCCTGTGTACCCTTTCTGTCATTCTTAGGCTGTCTTGGCTGCAGAAACACAACTGTATCACTGACTGCTGGTTGGGACCCTTATGCTGATGTGTTGTCACCCTCAGCTTCCAGTTCATCTTCCCTTATGGTGCCATCCCAGGCTTTCTGCTTCCTGACTCAGGCTTCTGAGCTTTGGATTTAAAACTCGTTCAGTGGAAAAAGCAACTACAAATAGATGATTATCCCCTCAATACAGTTCATTAAATAAGCTAGTGGATTTTGTCCTCTTCCCAAAGGATAACTGTCTTGTCACAAAATCACAACTTCAAATGCCAGTCTTCTTAACAGTCTTCTCATTAAGAAAGACAGAGCTGAAAGACCTTAGAGAGTGAAGTGCCATTTCACTGTAAGTGGTCCATAAAAACTGAGTTCCATAAAAGACATGACAGTGTTCTGGCATTGTAGTATCCCTGCTACACCCAGTCTTTGAATGTGTGAGAGACTGACAGTCTCCGGGTCCTTCAGTCTCTGATTTGTTCAAAGAATGAGAGATATTTTTAAACTTGTGGTGATGTAAACATGTCTATTTCTCTCTACCCAGTAACTTTGTGCGCTATAATTGAGGTCACAGAGCTTATACACCTTTTGTCCCCCTCCACACAAAAGTCAATGGATAGTTTTTATCTGTTTTTGCTACTGCATGATGACCACAGCACAGCGTAGCCTTTGCACAGCATGTGTGTACTATCTGAATTTAGCACTTCATTGCCTTGGCACGCCAATTCTACCGACTGAACCAACTGAACCAGTTTTATGAACCCTAGGTAGAGGACATTTACAGAACTTTTCTCTCTCCAGTTTCCAACATTTAAAGGGCCTGCAAAAGTAAGAAACAGAAAATTCCTAGGGTAATTTGAAAAGAATGAAAATGTAGAATATTGGAGTTGAGTATTAATATGAACATGTGTGTATTTATAACCCGATAGGCACATCTCAGCGTGTTTCAGTGTTTTTTCCAGGTAGCATTAATATTCAGCCAAATGAGAACTTAATGGTCATCCTTCTTGAATCTCACCAGTTCAATGAGGTAAGTCTTTAGATGTTATGATAGGGATTCGTTCACCTATTCCCATGAAGTTATGTATTTCCTTCAACACATCCTCAGTCTCTGTTATTAACGTATCCTCTCTGGAAGTAATTTTCTTCTCAAAACTACTAGCACCAATTCTATATGGTGCTTCCTTAGTGGCATGCCCAGAACTGCAAGATGTTGTACTACAATCACCCAGAAGGAAACTTGCATGGGATATACACATAGCTGGCATGGTTTGCTGTATAAACACTAGAGTGCAGATAAAAAGGAACGCCAACCATCTGTGACATATAAAATAGGTAGGAAAATAACAGTAGAGATCTTTGGCTGTCATGTATGTCTGTGGAAACTCCAGATGAAAATCTGACCGACCTTATGTCATTATTAGCTACCTAGTTATGTGCAGCTGGTTAATATTCCTGTACTATACACATACACACAAATGATTCTACTTCTTCTATTATGAAATCCTGGGTGAGAGAGCTTAATAATTGGGCTTTAGTCTCACTGCTATTTAAATTGTGGTCAAATAGAATTTATCTTCAGAGACTTGTGTGCTGTTTGGTTTCTGTTGAATAAAATGTGATTGAAATTAATTTGGACAGTTTTCTTAGCTACAGAAAAGCCAAAAACATTTTATTCTGGTCAGTTTTTGGATATGGTACCATTATTTTTTCCCTCTGGCTAGAAAAAAAGCTTCATTAAGAAGTGAGAACTGTTACAGAATCTTAACAAAGAGCACAGTCAACCCCTTTATAGCTGAAGTTAAATGATTGATGTATTTATTATAAAGAATAAATTACTCTAATGACCATGCAAATTAACTTCTTTTTTTTTTTCACATTTGTATTTTATACTCAGCTGGTGTATCAAGCACAGCAAGTCCAAATTCTTCCATTTCTTTGATGATTGCTATTTTCTAGTTGCCTTGATAGTAACAATTATAAACAGAACTCTTCAGCTGGAAATATGATTACACTTCAAGCTAAGTATCAATGCTAAGAATTTTTTCCTTGCAAAATCCTACAGTTCATGCTCTCGTAATAAAGAAATTTATGGTACTGTCCATTTGCATTACATTCTGAGATCCTGATCCAACTCCTGTGTAACCCTACAAGAATGTCTCCGTTGACTGCACTGAAGTACAAAACTACCGCAATACCAGATCCAAACACCCCTAAGCTTTGAAAAAGGTTGGAACTTTATCCAAACTTTTGACTCAAATCCATCTGCAGTTAAACTACAAAGTGCAGTCTTGGTTTCATCTTAGACTGCAATGTGTATTCTAATTATGCAAAATTTTAGCGAAGAAAATTAGGATCATAATGACATATAAGGTGCTCTTAGTATGGCAATGAAAATACTGCATTATTTTAATTGGCAACTTATTTTAGAAAGCCTATTGATATGTTTTGACACCAGTGGATGTTTTATTTCAATTATATTTTATTATTTATACTACTATTAAAATACACATTGGCCATTTTAGCTAGTTTTATTGGAAAAAAGAAAAACACCTCAAAAATCTAATTGCAGTATACAACTACTACAAAAAATAACTGTATGAAAACTGTGTTTTTTTCTTCAATAGTTTTGTTCCTTTGGTAGACTCAGGTTCATATTTGCACACATTAGGGACAACAAACAATGTTCCTGTGCTTTTTGTCTTCCGCCGGCCATGCAGAATTGTGAAACTTAAGAAAAAGAGGTTTTGAGCTGGATTCTCATTTTTCCCCATTCTGAAGGGCAGAAAAAGATATGTCTGATTTGATTCCTCTCGGTCTCATACCCATGCTCTACACAGAGGCTACCAGCCTGTAGTGCCTGTAGCACTGCAGTCCTCCCTATTGCCTTACTTCCCACCATACCTCAGAACAGGCCATGAATGCATATCATTACTCTCAGTGCTCCATCGAGTTCTCACAGACTCTGGACAACTGCTCCTAGGGTACTTCCTGGAAGCTTGCTCAAGGACAGGAGCAGACTACTTCTTGCTGCACTTCTGTTTCAGCCTGGCCTATGTTGCATGTGAGCAGACATGGGACAACTTCTCTTTGGCTCCTCATGAGATCTGTTGACTTGTGAAAACCACCCATGCATAGCTAAAACAAGGCCATAGGGCTTGAAAAAGTCCTATGTGTTAAGAAAGTAGGTACACATCACTGAAAATTTCCCATGGAAGCACTTTAAAAGATAGAAATCTTAACAAAATTTGCTTTGCAGACTGTTAGTAACAATGATAAGTGAGAAAATGATCAGCTTATTTCTCAGCTCACTTTAATTTTAGGGAGACAACTGCCATTTCTGTTGTTTCAGTTTTTACCTTTTTTTTCTTGACACCTCAGCAGACATTTAGGACATAAGTCCCCACTTTGCCATTACTTTTCTGAGCAGAATTACTTCTTAATTGCTCTGCGTTTGAACTAATTATATTGATATGAAGAAAATAGATTAGATCTATCTTTATTTGCACAAAATATCTAGTGCATGGATGGCTTACAATTTCGTAGTCTGGACCAAACTCATACTTTATATAAGAAGGTAAAACCTGTATGAAATTTCACATTGCTTGGCCAGTTTCAATTTGATACTTTCTTCTGAAAGTATGAATTCATTGAAACAACCAGACATACATGAGTATTTACAAGACGAACTGAGTCTAGCTGTCACGATTTTGAAAATCCTTACTTTTGCCAACAAACACAAATCTTTGACATAGAGAATAAGCATGTGGTGTGAGTAGGAGTATTTTTTCAGTGTGTTTTTGTTCTCATTCTGTCTTTAAACACTTGCAAATGACCATCAGTTTTGTTTTGAAAATGAACCCATGGTTCAAGTTAAAATAGCCCTTTATGGCCATAATTTCACCCATACTTATGGTTTGTTTTTCTGAAAATAAAGGAGTTCCAGTGATTTGTGATACTGAACCTGTTTAAAAAAATCAATGCAGTACCAGTCCTTATTAAAAAAAAAAAAAATGTTTTTTTTTTTTAATCATTCTTTGTAGCACGTATTAGCACCTAAGTAGATGATCTGTCTCTCATTTTCATCACCCATCAAGAGCCCTACCTGAACTGCCATATTAGACATACTGGAATGAAAAATGGCTGTTTGGCATGGAATTCTTGAATAAATATTAAAGGCATTATCTTTGTCCTATCAACTTGCTACTAACACAAGTTTGTGCTCTTGCAGGTATGGCATGTAAAGTAAATTATCTTTGTCTGTTCCTGATTTCATTTAGGAATTACTGGATCCACACAAAAATAACTCCTCTTTGTTAAAGAGAATTTCATTGCAATCCCTAAAATGTTTAACATGGTAGTTGATTTGAAACCATTACCATTTTGAATTACTGTACATCTAGTATACAACCCAAAGACAGTTGAAATTCTGTGCAAGCTCATTTACAAAACAGCATTTCCTAGAAAAATGGGCAATACATAGAATAATATTGTCGGATGCCTCAAGAGAAGTGTTTTCTAAAGGAAAGAAAGGTTTGTTTGCCTTTATTCCAATGGTGAAGTCGGAATGGTCAGGAAAAATTGGAGGACTGTTAGAGAAAATTCAAAATATTTTGGTTAGAAAGACACCAGTAGAATTGTAGAAAACCCTTGACTCAAGAAAGTTTTTATTTTAGGCAAAATTTCAATATGTAAAATATGTATCAAGCAAAACCTAATTAAATGGACTAATTTTACAATGCATCTGCTTTGCCTCACAACTCAATGTTCCACTTTCCCTCAGACGACAGGCAATTTGTTCAGTGTTTTAACACCAAAGGATTAGGTTTATTCAGATAATTCTTCAAAGTTTGAGGGTTTTATCCAAACCAAATGGCTGAACTTGAGGAGTTTTACTTATCAGCAGCTCTAGGTGGTTCCTTCTGATACTCAGATGATTAGAGCTGCTGTCCCAGAACTGATACTGAGTGTCTTACTGACCTCAGACCTGCCCTTGTATCCCTGTTTCTTATTTTCCCATCCATAAAACTAGGATAATTGCTCCTTTATAAAAACATTTGATTTACTGATGAAATGTGCTCTGTAGGAATATTATCATTATTCCTTTAAAGAATAAACAGAACCAAAACTGAACACCTCCCAGAGTCTGGGGGAAGACTGGAACTATGTCTGAAACTGTGGTTTCTCACTCAACTGTAATTTATAAATTGTAATTAACACGTAGCAAAAAAGCACATACTAAAATGATATATTCCACTTTCCATCTAAATTTGAAAAGTAAATGTTTTTCTTTCCTTTGAGCTAGACAATTCTTACCCCCAAAATGGAAAAAAATAGTGGATTTGGGTATTTTTTTGTTGTCCCCTGATAAACAAAAAGACGCCGACCTTTTGAAATAACAACCTTTGCAATCATGTGTGTTCTCTCTGTGGGCCAATGCCCCTCTGAAATTTCAAAATAATTTGAAAAACCTGAGAAACAACTGTTAAATTTACAATTAGTGAGCAGAAGAATTAAGCAGGAGCTTTCTAGTGAACAACAAAAGGGATCCAGGCAGTCATTTTACTAACTATTGTGGAAGCCAGTGTTTAAAACCTCCTGCAGCTTTAAAAATCTCACCATAAGTGTATCCATATTTTATTCTATGCCAATTTTAATCCAACTAATGACAGTTGTTTGACCCACAGGTCATGAGAACTATGAAGCAGATTTGCAACTGCTGAGTGCCCTCACTTCCAATTGACTTCAGTGTAAATTGCACAGTCCACGTTAGATGGTGCTCTGACAAGTCACGGTGACCAGAGGAGCACTGAAGAACTCCAGTAACACTCAGAAAGAGATCCCCAGCGAAGCTAGGAAACAAACTTGTCATTTGCCTGTTTCTGCAGTAGGCAAAAGCAGTCTTTGCCAAACCCCCTGCGAAATAATTCATCATTGCTGACGGTTGATCAGTTTTATTAGGAAGCAATTATTGTTGACAAGTAATAAAGCTGTGTAATTTCTTCATGTTTGCCTTTGGCTGAACTTTGTTTCTAGTGAGGGTGAGACCCCAACTAGCCTCCATTTCAAGACAGTCCTAGTGAGCACTCATTTCCATCTCAAAAAAATTAGTGTGCTAGAAATTAGGGCCTAGTCATCTTTTTGCTATGAAAATCCATGAAAATAATACATCTATAGCCTTAGCATTAATGTGTAAGGCGATACCATATATCAGCTATTTTTTCCATTACAGCCAGGAAAAAGGGACTTCTGTCTGTAAAGGCGTTGCACACAAAACCTACAAATAGTTTTAAGTCTCTTTTAGCAGCAAGAGGGAGTTAGATAATGCCATTATTTTCACGACCTTTCCGCAGAAGCCATCCCCACTCTGCAATGTGTCCCATTCTCTGTTATAGTATATTACCTACCAATAGCCTTCCAGGTTTTTTTACATTTTCTTCTGATATTCTGGGTCTTCTGTATGTAGAAGTTTTTGGGGTTTTTTTCACTCTACTCAGAAAGCATCCAGAAAAAATGTATTCATATCATAGCTGAAAATAGTTGTTTTCTGTGTCTTAAGCAGTTCACTTATATTCAGTCCAAAGTTTTGCAAAAAGAAGCCCTACACCAAGCTGAAACACACCGTTGTGTTACCAAGAAGTGAGCAAATTTGGATGCGCATGGACAGTGAAGAGAGAAGGAGGAGGTGAAGGGGAAACAGCATGAGGAGGCTACGGTAGCTGTGGCAAAAAAAAAAAAAAAAAAAAAAAAAGTGTTCCAAATGACAGAATTTACTTTGGGACAGAGGTCCAGTAACCAACTTGAACATAATTGTAGCCTGCTTGAGCCATTCTCCACAAGTCTATAGCAGAGAAGGTGTGTGTGTGTTTGAACAAGGACAAACTTTTTCCCTTAGGCAACTACATTCCATTCTCTTGGCTGCAACACCTATAGGAAAAAAATTGCCAAAACCCATCCTGAGAACAGAATCACCTCCAAATACCAAGGCAAATGTATGCAGTATTAATGCACATTACCTTTCAGCTTTTATTTATGCACAGTGAAGAGTTATGAAAACTTTTAATTTCAGTTGCCACTTTCATTAATATAAAGATCTGGAGTAGTATTTTTTACATTATTTTGGCTTCCCCCCAGTTGAAACCACAACTCCCATTCTATATATCTTGGCTTGCAGAGATTCTGGCTTTGCAATTTTTATGTCCTGTTTGTGTTCTTTCATTTTGCTGCCAGACTTCCTATTTGCTTATATGGGACACCCTCCTTCATTCCGCTTTTCACAACTATATGAAATGTGACAATTACCAGGTGCTGATGAAATGTCACGGGCTCTGAGAAACAAATACTAAATTTTAATATTGTAAAAGTAACGCAAATAACAGTAAGAGAGTATACAAATAACAAATCGGAGAGGTGATGCTGCCCAAAATGTACAGAATTAGAATGACATTTTTGACAGGTCACAAGCGTAAGGAAAGGCACTATACCGTAGAGGTATACCAATGAGGACAGTCATTATGAATCTTTTCTCTCATGCCATGTTCAACACCGACTAAATATTGGCAAGCTGCTTAGATGGCAATACTTGTTTCCTCACTGAAGAAATCACAATTAAAAAGATACTTGCTGGAAAAAGTGTTGAAAAGGGAAATGAAACAAGTCCTTTGTTAGTGGAAGTAAAGTAATTTTCTTGCTACAGAGGAACAGTCCTATTGCAACTTACCAGAATATAAAACAAGAAAAACTTAAAGTAAGGCTTTGATTTCATATATGCAAAACATGTCAAAAAATAATAATGACTGAAAATTGTGATCTATTGTAGAAATTGGGCCCCAGATACTTGAGGATCCCATCCTGTGAAGCGCTGAGTGTTTCTGGGGTTTTGCTGGCACTCTACCAGCCCCATCTATCCAGCAGCAAACATACTCATTTCTAACGAAAGTGATTTTTCCTTATGCTGAGCTATTTAGTCTTGTTATTGCTATATTCAAGCTAGCCTGACCTTCAGCTGTATATTTTCTTTGTTATTATTATGTTTTTAGACACACAACACTTAAAGCCCATCCAAGCAGCACATTATAAATGTAAAGATCATGAAGTACAGCAGCACACTAAACAAAAATAGTGTAGTTCAGAGACTAAGCAACCACAGGCATACTTGATCTTCAACGTGCATTGAATTTCACTATTTGTATATACAGATCATGGGAAATATGGAAATATAAAATAATTTATTTTAGATCAGAGAGAGCATTATTTCCTGTAGAGTAAAATGGAAAGGAACAATTAGAGCCTTGACTTTGCCAAACACTAATCTTCAGCAAAAGGTTTAGAAAATTAAAAGGAAAAAAAAAGCATTTTCCATAAGCAACGTGATATAGTATGTGATATATTTACAGCAGGATGTGAATGTTTGAGGCTATAAGTTTGTAATGGGGACATCATTTCTTCTTCTCCACTGATAGAATATTTCAAACACTGGATTATAATTTTTGGATAGTGTTCAAAATGTACAAAATTCAAAGACCAATGGCATAAGTTCACTTCATCTATGGTTTCATTTAATAAGCCTTAGCTGTATTTTTTTTTAATATATATAAATATAAGCTAGTTCAGTTTATAGAAAATGTACCCCATTAGCAGTTTCATGACTTTATAAATGAGCTATTGTGCTTTTGTTAGAGTGTGGGCAAGTCTTTGCATTTATACCTATCTATCCATACACACAAATATATATATATATTTATCTTAGAACACTCATTGTTTTAAACTTTAATCATGCACAAAAACTGCAAAGTGCTTGGAGTTTCAAATGCTTTCCTGAGTGCTGCAGAAATAAAATCAGAAAAGTTATGGCAGTGTTTAGCAGGGATCAAGTGCTTAAAGGTACAGTGTTCCATTTTGCTGTGTTAATCCTTTGAAATATAACTTCTCTTCCAATCAATTTAAATGCTCCTAAAAAATTCAGGAGGATGTCAGCTCAAGGATTAAAATGAACAGTAGAAAGAGATGACTCTGCTTGGATTCCGCTGGGTCCCATATCCATCATCTACACAGAGACTACCAGCCTGTAGCACTTACTTCCCACCATACATCAGAACAGACCATGAATGCGTATCATTGCTTTTGGTGCTCCATCCAATTCTCACCGACTCTGGACAACTTCATCCAAAGCACTTCCTGGAAGCTTGGTCAAAGACTTCTGCACTTATGTTTCAGCCTGGCCTATGTTCCACATGAAGAGACACAGAACTTTCCTTGGGAACCAACTTCAGTTTGGTTCCTAATGAGAACTGTTGACCTGTCAAAACTACCCATGCATATCTAAAACAAGGCCACAGGGCTTGAGAACGTCCTGTGTGTTAAGAAAGCCTCGATGCTGCAGCACATATAAGGTCCCTCATATGTATATTTACTTACATTTATTCTCCCTTTTTGAAAAGATCACAGACTTACTCCCATTGTGTTCTTGTCCAAACACTTTGGTGCCTGCTCTGGCTACTGGAGTAGTTCTTTTGAGAATCTCAGCTTCCGTTAGAATAAAGACTACGTCTCCACAGGTTGCAAGAGTTGGAGGAAACAGCTTGAAAGCCTAGGGTAGATATTTTGAAAATCCTACAATGTCTACATCAATTTCATTAATTGAAGGGCTGCTCACGCTTACTGAGCAATGCTCAGGCTGAGTTCATTGTTGATTTGTAAATTCTCTTTTGCATCATGCTGCGTTCTGTACACTTTTTATCCAGAGGCAGACTGAATGTTTTCTGTTGACCCAGAGGAAAAATATCATTTTAAAGCAGTCCCTAAGCACCTTCCAAACAAAGCACCATTATAAACAAAAAATGAGTGACGGATGGAAATATAGACACGTCTATATCTAAGTGCTTAATTTCCTGGACATTTTTAAAATAGGGAGAGTAAGAAGTAGTTGGATATGAAGGAAAAATTAAAAAGAAGAAAATTCACTGTCAATATACATGCAAAAGTGGTTTAATACGCAGTATAAACTAAAAAGTGAAATTATTTTCCTGTCTCTATAACTGGGAAAACAAGGGATTGTAAAGACTGTGATACTGCAAAGCAGTTAGACACTGACCAAATTAGTTTCAACAATCTCATGTGAGAGATAGAAGAGGAGAAACAAAAAAAAAAAAACAAAACAATCTTCTTTAAAGCACAGTTTGCATTTTAAAATAACAATATTTAGAACATGGGAAAGGAATGATTTTAAAACATGAGGTACACAGAACCGCTCATGTATGTTGATTTATTTTTTTTTAATCTGCCCAGTGTGGCTTTAACTATTCCCTTTTCTGAGAATAGTAGGAATTTCTTACAGTGTAGAAAACAATAAGGAAGCCCAAATCCAGGGCTCTGACTAGAAGGTGGCATACCTTTTCTCTAATCTGTGGGAACAGTAACTACTAAATGATGAAAAATCAAAGTTCCTAGCAAAGAATTGAAGAAAAGCTTCCCACCTTCTGCCATGCACATTTCAAGGTTTGGGGGTTTTGCCATCATATAAAGACATTTTCTTTTTTTTCTTTTGGCCTTTTTTTTTCCTTATGATTAGGGAATTTGCTTCTGCTATGAGGTTTCCCAAAGGTAACCGAGACCTCTCACAGTTTCTTGCGGAACTCACCATTACCTTACGGCCCAGCCTGTACCTGTCTTTCCCTGCTTTTTATAACTGATATTAAGCAAAGGAACAGAAGACATTTCACAAACTCATGAGTGGCACGTTGCATCGGTGTATTTAAGAATGTAAATTCTTAGTACCTAATGTTTCTTGCTATGCATCTTATCAGACAGCAGCGTACTAAGGTCCTGAACCGGTGACATGGCACAGTGAAGACAGAGACTTGATCTGGGGAAACAGCTCTGTTCCCAGGCCCTGGACTAATGGGGGTTGGAGTGTGTAAAAAGCAGTTTGCTTGGGGGGGTGGAACAAGGGGCGTTAAGAAGCAGATGCTCTCAGTCTCCAAAGGAAAGCTGCTGTAATCAGTACACAGCATTCTCTCAGTCAATCCAAGGCTTTATAGGGGGGAAAAAAACCCAACAAAAATCTTTTAGCTCAGTGCATAAATGTAAGAGGATTTTCAAACTGGATACACAGGAGTCTATCACACTAAAAATTATTATTCAAGTTTAAAGTAAAGCTTTGTTTAGGTTTTAATGAAAGCAACAGCATTTTAACAACAGAAGTTCTGTTCTTTCTCTTTTTTTCTCCCTTTCCACATTCAGTTCCTATGCCCCTGCACCTGCTTCCAGTTTTGGCTTCTTGGCAGTGATGCTTAGAGAGACATCAGCTGGCAGTGGCAAACTGTTAAAAGCTCCCCTGCAATGCAGCTTTGCAAATGCCAGCCATTTATTCACTGGTGCATGCCAGCTTAACACAAGGTTTCTTCCCCTCTCTCTTCTCTGCTCTCAGGTTTCACTTCCAAACAACAGTAAGGAATCTGAGTCATGGCCTAACTGTTTGAGTATCCATTAAATGTGGTCACTTCTATTCGTTGTTGTCGTAATATTGTGATCCAAAGGGTGTTGCATAGAATTCCAACTATAGCGCTGTTTCTTCTTTGCAGACATAGCTGTTGGACCACAAGTTTTGTTCTGTTTTAATGTTTTGTCCTTTTAAACAGATGGTGGGATAGCTAAGCTGCTGAGATCTTGGAGTTATTTTGTTGCCTTTGTATTTTTCCTCTTCTGTTTTTCCAAGTCCAGAATGCTACCCTGGAAAAAGGAATATAGAAGAAGAAGAAGACAAAGAGGGTTGAAACAACTGAAGTATTCAACACGAGCAGACTGTTCCCATGCTACCTTAGAGATTACAGTTCAGTCTGATCTCCGGTGTCTCGCTGTAAATTTAGAACTATTAACAACATCAGATTCATTAGACTGACTGCAGAATTCTCTGTGTGGTAGGATAAAAAATTGGCCCCAATAGGACATTTTTCAATTCACTGCATCACTTCAGCAGAGAGTGAGAAAGTGCCACAGATGTGAAGAATTCCACAGTATATTTTCCTTGGAAATTTAAAGCTTATCTTTAATGTGTGCTGTCTGAAGGTTCTTTCTAGGCCATATGGGGAGATAAGGAATGTGATTTTCACAGTCTGAACTACTGAAGCTTTTCTCTGTATTCTCTTTCTACAGATAGTTCTGGGTGGGAAAGAATTGCCCCAATGCTCTTAATATGGATAGGTTAAAAAATAAAGTTTTGCTGCAGCAGCATTTTGGCATGGGGCAGGAACCAGAAGCATTATGGACCTGTTGACCTCATGTTCTCATTCAATAAGGCCCAAGCCTGTTCCTGTTTATTGAAAGATTTGTATTGACTTTCACCAAGGTTGAACCAAGTCCTCCTTCAAAGGAGTTAGCAAGAGCAGTGTACCCTGACTTTTGGAGTAAAGAAAAAGGGTGCTGCAGAAGAGTTACAATAAAGCCATGAGGCATAAACAAAGTGTTGAGGGTGAGAAAATAAACAGCTCAGGTATGTAGAGGCAGTGCAAGCAGTAGCCCATTCCAGTCACTCAGCTGGATTAATATTTCTTTACTAAGCTATGAAAAAGCTTAGATGCAATCAGTACAATGTGGGTGAAGGACAGGCACATTATTAATCAGTGGAAGAGTAAAACAACTGCATCCTAATACCTGCTTACCCACATTTGTGTTTGAGGAACTGTGACTCTAAGACTGATGCCCAGAAACCAGATGTGCTGGAAAAATTTAACACACGTGTCTTTCTATGTTTTAACCCTGGGTGCTAATGTTCATATGCCCACTGCAGAAGGTTACAAGATTTTCTCTCTATTTTGTGTAAACACCAATCATTCAGCTAGAAGTTAATGACAGGGCTTGGCTTACACTATCAGGATGAAGGTCCATGAACATAAAAGCCAGCTTGCAGGCAAAGAAGCCATCGAGTACTGGTAAGTGCATTTATAGCTGAAACAAACACGGCCCGTGCACGAATGCAGGCACTCTCTGCTGCCCAGAGCAATAGCACAAAGTGATGTGGTGGGAGTTCATTCTCTGAAGGATCAATTACTTCAGAGTGAAAGAACAAAGAAAATAGAGAAGCTTGGAAAAGAAGGCATGCATGAAGCCTGACCCACAGAGAATGGAAATAAGAACAAGTTTAAACAGCTTTTAGTATGAGGTGAAAGAGGTTTGACGTTGTGAGTAAACAGCTGTCTTCTGCTTGATTTCTCCATATTCAGGAAAAAGTGTAATTTCTCTCTTCTTTGTAAATAAGAAAGCTATCTGGCTCCCTACCATGGAACAACCTCCAATAACCTGAGTTTTGGTGTAATGCTTGGGTCACAGGAGGAGAGAGGTAGGATAAGAACATTAAGCACATTTCTGCTTGCAGCTTTGAATTTGAACCCAAATCTATGGTCCATTAACCCTAAGATTACAAGGTGACTGAGAAAAAGGAAACGGAAAATGTAGCTAACTGCAAATGTTGGCAAACATCAAATGATCCTTTAACTAAATGAGATGGAGCAGAAGTGCTCTAGCACCATATTCACTCACACGTGTTTCAGAGCTGTACCTGCCCCAGAAGAGTGCAGTAATAAGTATGACATACACTTGGTTTTCAAAAGTTGATAATCTTGCTGTCTCTGAAAAGGAGGAATAGATTTCATAACAAAATATGGGCTTGGCTCAGGTCTGACTTTGTACCAGAAGCACTTGGTCACATGCTGGGTATCCCAGATGAACCCCAGAGTTTCTTGAAGCATGAAAGCCTTTGCAAACTGAGAGGCATCACAGAAAATCTGAAAAAATGACTGATTTTGTTATGAAAAGTCTGTATCCTAGCTCAGAACAGCTTCAAAAGTTGAGTGGAAATTCCAGGCCTCTGAAGCCCTGCAAACAGATGACTGGAAAAGAACTTCTGCAAACCCCATGTGGACCACATTCCCCAGATTCACACTATTTTGATCTCTTCTGCCCATATCCTTAGCAGGGTTTGCACTCCTAACTACTTCTGATCTCACAGTGCAACGATGGCCCATTGGTACACAAAGCCTGCTGCTGAACTCACATCTATCTGCAGTACCTGTGGTGAGGTCAAGAAACCAAGCCCTCTAATAACAATTCTAATAGTAATATGCCTTCCAATAACAGTGCAGGATGTGCTTGCAGGCTTAAACTCTTTAACGGTAACAGACTACAGCACAGAGGCTACCCCTCTTCTTTCTTTTTTTTTTTATTTAATTAAAGTAAAGCCTCAAAAGTTGAAATTTGCCTTTTAGGCTGCATGTACAACCAAATACATGCAAATCCCAGTCTAAAACAGCTGTAATATCTGTATGCCTGAAAATGTGGTCTTTCCTATCTAGTGAGTAACTTAGATGCTTTTACTGCAATAAAGCTGAAGTACAGCTGAACGTCAAAATATCTTTGGTAGACAGAATATTTAATTTTCGTTAATGTCAGTTAACCATGATGAAACTAAGCAGAATTTTCCTAGTAAAATCGTCTAGACTTGAAAAGTCAAAAAGGAGGAAGCAGTCAGTTAGGCTCCAGTGCCTGTGATAGGATAAAGAATGGAAAAACTTCAAGAAATACAAGTTTATTAATAAATGAGAGAGACCACACAGGCATAATCCACAGAAAAAAATGACATGGCAATGAAATGTTATTATGCATTGTCCTGGTTTTGGTCTCATACTGCATGTACGGGACATAGCATTATTTAACAAAAATCAGACACATGCATACCCATATACATGTATATGTACAAATTATTCATATACTCGTATATGTACAAATTATTGGCAAAAGTTTTGAAAGACTTTAAAAAGCCTTTCCAAAAAATATCTTATCTTTTTTGTTACTCAGGGTGCTACTGCATTGGGCAAGTCAGTTATCCAGGGCTTCCCGTTTATTCACTTCAGTTAACATACCAAAAATATAAATCAAATTCATCGCCACGGGTTTGAATGCAATGAAAACTTTGGAAGACATGTTGAGTCTTTAATCCTCAAGTGCTACATTTGGCTGAAGAAAAAGACAGAAGAGCTTGAGCCAGAGCAGCTTTCAGAGTAACACTGAGCTCCCAAAATGCTTTGGAAGAGAGGGAATCTCTAGCAACAGTTAGCATTACTAGATAACAACACTTTGTATCTGGAAGGCAGTGTGCAAGAGGGGGAATTCAAAGGAATTGGCATGTATAGAATTAATCTTAATTTGTCACTTTTTCCTCAAAATCATATGCTTTCATGCAGGTAAAAGCAAGACTATTGGGAAGGGACACTGAAGGTTCAAATGATCTCTCAGAAAAGCATCACCAAGTTAAGAGATTAGCAAAACCTAAAACCAGGTCTGTAACAATGCCATATTTTGTAAAATAAAACACTGTTTGGAAAACTAAGTTTTCACAAGGAAGGAAAGACTTAACCAAGACACAATATGTATCGGTTTTTAGATCCTCAGTGAAGTTACTTAACCTTGAAGTAATACCTACATTTCAGTAAAAATCAATAGAATCAGGGTTGTTTTCTAATTTCTTGATCAAATTCAAGCATAAATATTTCATCTAAAATCCTATTGCAGTTTGAATCTAAATGTTGTTATTCACTTCACACAAAATGGAAGATGGGGTTAACTGGGCACTGCTAAACAGCTGGCACATTTCAGCCCAGAGGTGGTTACACTTCAGAACTGGCTTAAAAGTGGAACATGATGCTTTCTGCAATGTTTGTTTTAAAACTAGTGCTTTTAAGAAGGCTCTTGAGAATATTCCATGGTGAGATGCCTTTCCATGGACCTAGCTGGGTAGCTTACGTGGGTACTACATTGCACAGCTAGTTTGGCAATAGATACCTCACTAATATTTGCAAAGTTGTTCAGAGCATGTCGATTAATCACTTTCCAAATTTGCAAGCAAAGACACGTTGATTTCATTCCAAACGCATTCATAGTATTTCATTTGCCTGTGCATTCAGCCGACATTGATAACTGCCCCACATTTACATAGTCCTTCATCTTGAAGAGCTTTGAAGTAATTTACAACTCCAGAACAACTTGGTCTGAGGGGAGTCACACAAACAGACCTTTTCCCCATGCAGACAAAGAGGGGGAGGGGTGTCAGCTGGCTGTAAAGCATTGTTTTTGGTCTCTGAGACTCTGAAGAAACCCCTACACTGGATGTGATGGCCACGCATGGGGAGAGTGTAATGAGAACCTATGTTCCTTTCCTAGAGTATCTGCAGGGAATTCACTGTAGTTCATGCTGCCTGGGGCTCCAGACGCAGCCCTGCTCTGATTTTTACCCTATGTCCCTTTTTCCCTCCCACTCAGAGCTACTTTTGCAGTTGTGCTTCTGACTAGAAGGGAAGACTAGAAGAGCACAGCATGTCTCCTTCAAACTGCCACCAGTCTGGCACAGCACATACACCACCTTCCACAGAGGTGGGGCCACCTAAGCAGAGACCAGGCCATTTCTACCCTCTCATTCTACTCACACATAAACCTGGAGACATGAAAAGCAGGGCAAACAGCTTTCAGTAGCTCCTTCCTAGGTCTCCTGCTCACCTACCTGCTCAGGCTGGATGTTATTAGCTTTCCAGGTCAATGACTGTAACCGTTAAAAAAATACGGAGTCTATATCTGGCATTTTGAAAGCTTTCAGACTAAACAGCCTGTAGTAGTGTCCTATGGAATCTGTAAAACCTCACTTGGCACATGGTTGGAGTCTCAAGGCATTTTGCATTCCCTTTGGTTTTTCCTCCTCCGGAAAGTAACAGAGGCTGCAAAACGCTGACATCATACATTTTCTTGCAGTGTTTTAACAGAAGAATGTATCACCTTTTTTACTAGGGTCCAAAGATAGTCCTGTTTTAATGAGCGTTTTATGCAGATTTTTTAATTGTTGCATTTCTGTGTCAGGCATGGACCGTTCCACATCTTTTTCTTTTAAATTTAACTTTCAAGCACAGTTGAAAGTTCAGCTCAGTTCAGTTATAAACAAACAATCCATCATTTTTTCATGTAACTAAAACAAACTAATGCTCACTGACCAAATGCTCCTTTAATCAAAATCTCTTTCTCTCTCTACAAGTGGCTTGTCTTTTCTGTGTTTATTACACGCAGTTAAAAGACACTCCTATTTATTCTAAATTCTTTTTCATCTGAGCACTTCAGAGAAGTTGAATTCTAGTGTCTTGTTTGCGGTTGATATTTTCTGGTGCAGTACTGTCCAGTGAAGCAGGAACACCCTTGCTCTCTTCTTAAAAAAAAATATTTATATATATACACATGTATTTACATATATATATATATTTATATACACAATCATTAACTGCCCTATAGGGAAGCTTGACTTCTATGACATATGGAAAAACATAGGTTTACAAGGAGGTAGAAATATAAGCAAAGTCTGATTCTACCACCATTAAAATAGCTTGCCTCAATCTTTATTGCAGTTTAACAGCTAAAATAACATGGAAATGCTGGACTACACCCGTAAATACAATATTTTGAAAGGAGAACCAACAAAAGGTATTACTAATAAATAACCATGGACTAATTTCCACCTAGTTACTCTACTGTAAGTTTGGAGTCATTTCCTTAACATGTAAAGAGACTTACAAAGCATCAGGTCAGAATGTGGCTCAGAATCTGGTATTTTTAGCTCTTTTGAAAAGATCCTAGAAATAATACCTACTTCATTTACACCAGAAAATACTTCCAGTGTCTACAGAGCTTGGTTTTCCTTTCTTTTATTGTGTCTGATCAATGGGTATCACCTCAGAAAGCCCTGACGTCTTTCAGTTCATGTTCTCAGCACTGACTCAATCATGCTACAGAGTTCTGCGTGCTCAGGTGACCTGCCAGCTACAGAGTCTCAATCTCCCTACAGTGAGGGGAGTACCACTGTTCTCTGAGTGCTTTGCCTGGGGTAGATTTGGCAGGGCAATGTGGGTCTCAGAAACCTGTAAATGGGGGTAGTAAACATGGTAGACACAAGCCAGCACATAGGAAGGAAGGTGGACAAATCATCCAAGAATTCTTCTTTATTTGCCTTGCTTTGATACCATAGAATCATAGAATGGTTAGATTCAGAAGGGACCTTAAAGATCATCTAGTTCTAACCCCCCTGCCATGGGCAGGGACACCTCCCACTAGACCAGGTTGGTCAAAGCCCCATCCAACCTGGCCTTGAACACCTCCAGCGATGGGGAATCCGCAGCTTCTGTGGGCAACCTGTTCCAGTGTCTCACCACCCTTACAGTAAATAATTTCTTCATAATATCTCATCTAAATGTACCCTCTTTCATTTAAAAACTATTACCCCTTGTCCTATCATTACACTCACTGATACAGGGTCCTTCCTCATCTTTCCTGTAGGCCCCCTTTAAGTACTGGAAGGCTGCTATAAGGTCTCCCCAAAGCTTTCTCTTCTCCAGGCCGAACAACGCCAACTCTCTCATCCTGTCCTCATAGGAGAGGTGCTCCAGCCCTCTGATCATCTTTGTCGCCCTGCTCTGGAGTCGCTCCAACAGGTCCATGTCCTTCTCATGTTGGGGGCTCCAAAGCTGGATGCAGTACTCCAGGTGGGGTCTCAGGAGAGCAGAGTAGAGGGCAGAGTCACCTCCCTCGATATGTTAATTTAATTTCTTTCCTTCATAACATGTAATCACAGTTTGCATATTGTTTTTTTTCTTGTATATACTCCTTACAGGTGAAGTTTTGGTTCTGGAGGGAGAGGAGTAAAACACTTGACTTTATTCCCTGAGTGTATAAAGCCTGATCAGAAATCCACTGACACCCATGGAAAGACTCTCAATGACTTCAGCCAGCTCTGGACAGGCCAAAGTCTGCTGTTTTGAACAGTCAGTTCCCATTTGCCATCATGCCCAGGATCATATATTTACTCCCTCATCACTTTGTTTGGATTGCCTCTGTAGAGTATGGTTCATCATGGGATATCACTGCAACAGAGCACAATAGAGGACATTAAAAAAAATGCAGCTAATAAAAACGTGGCCCTGTGTGAGGCGCCCCACATCAGTCTAGATTTCTGACTGAAGAAGTGAGGCATTATGCACTGACATTTGCTGGAACAGAGCATATGCAATCTCTTTTAAAGTTGTTCTTCCAAAGATGTAACTGACATGCACTCTAAGCTCAGAATCTGAATAAACGGATGAGCAATAGGATGTATTTGACATTTGTAGTAGCTTTAAATTATCCACAAAGTGCTTTATCTATAAACACGGCCACAGACACAGTAATGCAGTATATCCAGAAGGAAAGCTAGACTCAGGCTTAAAATAAAACAAAGGCAAGGAAAGGGAAATCTAATATATGGGACCTGAACAAGCCATTACCTTCCATAATTGTGAATAACCTTACATCAATATTATTGATATCTGAGCAAACTTGACTTTTCTAGCCTCATCTCACAAACAGAGCATGCAACCCTTTGCAAAGATTAAACTGGTCACAGGAACAGCTAAATTTAATTTTACTTGGGCCATCAGAACTCTGGTTGTAAGCCCATTATCACTGTTACCTGCAGAAAACTCTCTTTTGCACCCTTCTCCAATTACAGGAAACTCTGTGCATGGAAAAAAAACAAAACCTGGATGGAGGGCAGCAGTGAGAACAACAAAGTGCTCTTCTCCCTGGCAGGCTGGGCAATACTGCTGACACTCGATGGATCCAACAACCAGAGAGTGATTAAAGTCTCTGCCCCCTTTGCATGTCCACTTCTCCCTCCTCTCTCACAGTTTATAGTGCAGGTTCCTAGTGCTTGTTAACTTTATCGGTTTGAAACTTTAAACTCTTTTTTTTTCCTATTATCAGACATCCTGGTTGGTGGGAGCCTTCATCCTTGTGGTAACCAAAGACACAGTCAGAACAGAGAAGCAAGTCTCTGAACAGCCACACTTTGGCATATGCAGAAACAAGGACTCAGCTCTGCATTCAACTAACTGTTCCCATACATATATTTTTTATCTTACTTAATCTGTTGTTTGTATGTACATTGGATAGTACATGCATAGACTGGCCTACAAACAATCTATGGGAAAAGATTATGTGAAAAATTACTGAAAGGGATTGCAAAGGGATAGGTGGGAGAAAAAGGACAAGGGGAAGAGAAGAGACAGCCTTGAAGGAGACAGGGGGATATGCAGCAGTGGTGAGGCAAGGACAGTAAGTCCACATGGAGCTGACTGCTTCATTGGAAGAAGTTGGAGAAATGCCATGGCATCCCAGAGCAACACATTTGTCTTGAGGACCTCATGGTTATAAAGGTTTTCTTTTTTTTTTTTTTTTAATTTACTTAGCCCCTCCCACATCTACCTCCTTCTGGATACTTTCTTTTAGCAAAGGAGCAGGCATATAATGTCCATTTTCACACCACTCTGCAGCTCTATTTCTAAAGGCAGGGTTCCTCTCAGAAATGAAATCTTATATCGGTATGTGCACACACAAACACAAATACATCTTCCCGAGCCAGATACAAAGGAGTAACTTCAGTTTCCAGCTTTACACACCCCATCCACGTCTCCGAGTCCTGTGCCTGAGTTCTGCCATTTCCAAAGTTACTTTATTTTAGGTTCCCCCAGGGACATAATGAAATGCAGGACACTCAGTAGGTAAAGCCAAAATAAGACTTGTTCTTTTCTCTCTCCCAAGGGCAGCTTGCTCAAGGTGTTCCTATGGACAGCCTGTGCATGTTGTTGATTGCACGTCCTGTTTTGCAACAAGCAAACACTGCTGCTGAGCTAAGCTGATTGAATATTGATTGGCTTTTCTCTTCATTTCTCCCTCCTCCCTCTTTTGTCACCTCCTCCTCTTCTTTCCCCTTTTCCCTCCTCTTGTGCACTCGCCATAGGAAAAAAAAAAAAGAAAAAAAAACAAAAGATGCCTTCGGGATTCCTTAAGTCTGTGTTGGCAGGACTCCTTGTTTGCGGTGCAGGTGTGCAGTAGACCTCCTCCGTGTCGTCGCCACAGCAACCTGCCTGTCTAATCTGCTGAATATAAAAAAAAGAAATAGACAGAGAAAAGCCATCCACCCCCTTCTGCTCCATCCATGAGCCCAAAAGAAGGATATAGTTTCCAAGCATTCCTCATAATTCCCCAGCCATTGCCCAGGCAACAGCCACAAGGAGCTGGCGGGCCCTGTGGAGAGAAAGCAGTCCCTGTCTGGAGTTCATTGCACCACCAGCACCAAACACCTCCCTCCCCCTCCTCGTGATTCTGCATTCTGCTTCTTTGCCCTACACAAACGTTGCATGCACGTGCATGCACACGCACACTTGCACATGCAGAGCTTAGACCCCTGCATGTCGCTCATGCCATCCCCCACTTGCAGTAGGTCAGACCATGAGCACATGCATTTCATCACCCTTGACTTCACATGACCTCCTGTTCCCAGAATACACACCGGGAGAGGCCGACAGAACATTTCAAAACTGTCATCGCCCGAATATTTATTCTAAAGTGACCCCATGTCCCTTCTATTGTGTCTCTTTTAATGATTCACTGTTGCCAATAACAGGGTAAATGTTAGATCTAACTTTGTAAAGTTCAGCCTCCCATAGGAAAAATCTAAGAAGTTTTACATTACATGGTAATTGTTAAGCTCATAGGGCTCAGCAGCCAGATACTGTAGTGATAGATACTTCAGAAATGCCAGCTGGGAACTTGGCATGAGGGTTTGGTTATAAAAAGAGGGGTTTGGAAACCTTTGAACATATTTAAATCTCCAGTCACCTTTCAGATGGGCTGTATTGCCAGAAGTGTGTTTATCGGCTAGAGAAAGGACTGGTGAGAGAATTCTCCTTATCAAATCTCGTGGTTTAAAAAGCAGTCCCTTGCAGTTTCAGTTATGACAGCTGTTCCTGGGATATGAAGAGGTTTTTCAGAGCTGTGGGGTCTCTATCCCCTGTATCCAGCAGTGAAAGCTCTCATTTGTCTTCCCACCGTCATGTTGATGCAGCTGGGTTTGACACTGCTTACCTCAGCACTTTTGTTTTTTTTTTTGTTAAAAGACAGAAGGCTTACTTATGATCCCAGCCCTTTCCTATCAAATGACACTCAGCTAGTGGTTTTGGTGACTTATTTACTGGCAGTAACCCAGTAAAAACAAAAATGAACGTTCACAACTAATAAATCCTTGAGCCCAGATAGCTTCAGCTACATTGGTAGGATTACATCAAACTGTCCAGACTGATACCAGTGCTCCCTGGGAACCTGATTCCTAGCAAGTACAGGGGGGATGCCGATTGCATCCTCTCTGCATTCACGTGGGCTGCACTTTGATCACATAGGGTACAGGACAGTTACATGCACAGTGCTAGAAAGGGGATGTGCAATAAAAAAAGAAGTCATCTTCTTTCCCCTTGCCTGTTGGATTTATTTGGACACTTTTAGTATAAACTAAATAGCATAAGGGTATAAATAGCCTGCGCAACATAACAGCATACACTCTGCCAGACAGACTAGGCAGATGGGAAGAGAATTTCCATCTTTCTCAGCTGCAGTGAAGGACACCATTTTACTGCAGACAGAAGGTCAGAAAAGTTTAGCTAATGCAACTCTGTGCTGCGCACTGCTGCGTACAGGCTGAGGTCACCCCCCTCTGTAACGTTAGAGGAAGTGAAAGCATTCCTTCAGTGCGCTGATGATAACATTGTTTAGCATTTCATTCCTCTTTCTGATCACTGTAACTTCCTTATAGAGCTAAAGTATAATATTTCTGTCAGTGGCAGGGCTCTGCTCTCTAAACCTTTGACATAGCTCCCTGTAAAACCTTTTCACGTTGCAAGCTCAGGAGGGATAGTGTTGAGCAATTGTGCTTACAGCAAAGGCCATTTCTACTAACTTGCAGGCATGATTCATTTGACAATGCATTGAATAGCCCAGAGTTTTGTAGACTAGGGTGTAGGACTCCATCAGGCATGCCTTGTTTTAAGACAGGGAGCTGATCACATTTTATAAGAAAGTAACTACCTGAAACACCAAACAGCCTAGCATTTTGCCACTTCCTTCTGCTTCTTGTGGGAAAAAAAAAAAAAAAACAAAAACCAAACCCAAGATTATTGTGTGTACTAATTAAGTACTGGTGTGGAGGTCACCTGTTCTCCATGCTTTATAAAGGCAAACCAAAAAACCCACTGTTGCATAGAGGAACTCTTCCTTACAGTCCTAATATCTGCCTCGCAATGGACAGGGTCTGAACGTTAGTGCTGCCACCACAGAAAGGAAAACATACGTGTCTAGCAAAGTGGTGGGGAGAAGAAATGAGGGGGCCGTTTGGTGCTAAACTGTGTCTTCTAGAACAGCTGTGTGGGAGGTATGCAGATGAGGTTTCATTGAAGGGGAAAGTACAGGAAGTACTCTAGCTTCGACACATGTTCTTAATGAAAAGTGCTTGATAAAGCAGGCATTCTGCCACCCTGTGACATCCACTTACCAGATCAAAACGTGAAAGAGTTAAGAAGAGAGAAGGTATCACGGAAAGAAAGATGGTTCTGCCGTTAAGCTTGGCAGTCAGGAGGCAGCAATTCAATGCCAATAGCTGCCACAGGTTGCCTGCATGACCCTGGTGACGTCAAATCACTTAATCTTGCATTGACTCCATTTCCCATCTGCAACGTAGGAACAATTCTTTGTCAGATGTTATTTATTTTCTCTTTAATTTAGACCATAAATTTAGCCTTTTGTTTATTTAGACTTCGGGACAATGATTCATGCTTAAGTGTCTGCACAGTGCATTACAGATTGGAATTCTAATTTCCTATGGGATATTTACATAGGACAGATATTTCAAAATTTAAAAGTAGGAAATCTGTTATTAGTGCAGCAAAAAATAGTTACTGTCCTGTAATTAAAAATATAGTAAGTTGAGAAAAACACTTTTCTTCCATGTGGTGCAGCTAAAATGCTAACAAGTTGTGTGATTTCCAGAAATTTGGAAAATTGAATAAAAGGCATGAAGTAAGGTACTGCAAAAGCAGAACTCCTAACAATTTAAACAAGTCCATAGGAAATTATTTCAAATTATTTCTTCAGTAAGGTTTTCCTTAAACTTCTTAAACTTTCTTTTTTTTCTGCCTGCTCTAGTTTCACCCACCATTTCAGCTGTCTTTTGGCATCTGCTTCCTGTAGGTAAATCAGAGGTGTGTTTTCTTTTAAGCAAAGGAAATCTACTGATGTTTTAATAATGAAAGAAATAGAAAGGTGTGTGTTCGTCTCTGGAGATGAGATGTGTACAGGATGTTACCAACATGCCACTACGCTCCTCAGGTGATCAAAACTGCATGCAAAGGAGTAGTGTTTGTACTGTGGGGAGCACAGTCACTTCTTATTTCTGCAGACAAGAGGTACGGATTTCTAATGCTAGAGATTCAGTCCTGCTAAAAGAATTGGGGAAAAAACCCCTAGGTTCTCTTTAACGTGTCATTGTGGGAATGTCAACATGTTTGCTGACCACTGCAGATGCCACTGTCTAGCAGAAAAAAAAAGAGGTCTCATACTTTCAGCATGTCTCTATTGCACAATTATCAATTTATATCTTTATTTTACTGTGTATAGAAGGCTTATACAGCTGTCACAAAGAAGAGACCTGGTTCTACCTTTCTATTCCTTTACTATTCATGACATGAAAAAGCACAGATTCAAATCCTGCTTGCCTGTTATGAGATAAAGGAAATGTTGGTTTCTGTTACACTGACAACACTCCATCCAAAAAAGCAGAAAATATTATATTCTTTCATTCAGCATTCACTTCTTTTCAATTACATTCAATTAGACTTCTATATAGATTAATGTGGAGCCAGGGAATAAACTTGTTTAACAGCCACATCCTTATTCAGCATTGAGTCCATGGGCTGTAAGGTCAGGAGGGATCATTGTGTTCATGCAGGCTGACCTCCAGCACAAAGCATGCTATTAGACTTCCCTAGAAGTCCTTGATTAATTGCAACAGGTCATGTGCTTGGGCTGAGGATAGGTGATTATGCAGAACATTAATTTCATCCTAAAAGACACATCTTCAGAGTCTCCGTTTAACTGGAAAACTAGTTCTAAACAGTACATAAAACAGATACATTTATTCATCCAAGGGAAGGATGGAAGCTTACAGCGCACTGGCATTAAATACAACTTCGATAACTCTCACAAAGCATATCTGTCTTTTGAAATTTCCTCAGAAGTGGAATGTCAGTTTTACAAACCTTTTGTTCCCCTGCTTATTGCTTTCCCTTGCTGAGTGATAGTCCCCTTCACTCTTTGTCTCTCCTCAATGTTTTGACTGTCGATTTAGTTGAGAACCTGGATGTAATATTTCCTAACTAATATGGGATTTAATCAAGAGAGGGTTAACTCAAGGCCAAGTTCAGCCATACATCAGACTCCCAACCGGACCCTCTAAAGCAGCCCATGCATAATACTCTTGAGAACGAGCTGCTCCAGACTCCCATCAGGCTATCTTCAGACCAGAAGGAAACTGATTTACAGTGATCTTTGGAGGTAATTCCCTGGACTTGGAGAAATATTTACAATATCTCAGGTCATAAGAACTTAAGTGACACACAAAGAATAGTGGTACATTAAACTTTTCTGCTCTTTCTCTTTGTACATTATGCTAGAAAGAAATATGATTCAGACCTAGGTGTACTAAAATCACCAGTGAGTCTCTGCACCTACATAAGTCACTGCACCTATATAAACACTGACAGTGTACTCAAACGACAACTATAATGCTGCACCTGCGGTCATTGGAGGTCAATGAAATGTCTGCATTGCCTGGAAGCTTTGTTTTCTATCAGTCATAGGCAGACAGTGTTTGTCCTTAAGTGCTTATTCAGCAAAATATAGGTACAGACAGTAAGAGAAGCATTTAGAGAGATTGGCAAAATGAAAAAAAGAAGCAGAATTAAACAAGAAAATACCACACTGCTTTATACATGCAAATTCCCCAAAATCCTTTAGGACAAAATTATATACATAAGGGGAAAAGTCAGGATATTAAATATGTATTAATGCATGGCTAGGAACTATAAATGCACAAATACTGACATAGGTAGTTTCCCAAAAGCAAAATCCTTCTCCAGTATGCAAGGTACAAATAGCGTTTACCCAATTTGCCAAGGAAAATGTAGGAATTTCTTTCTCATGTCAAATAAATTGAATAAATCAAGAAGAACTCAGTGCTTAAGCTTTGGTTTTTATTTTATTTTGTACTTTTAAGTCTACAGACATGGCTTGGCTCAATTGTGGAGACAAAACTCTCTGGCTAATATCTAAGAGATACAGAAGAGTTCCTTACCATTTGTCCCACAAGAATCCTTTGCTAAAATGTACCTGCATTACATTTCTCAGTTACTTTTTGCAGTGGCATACAGAGCATACTTGTAGTTAAGGAATTATTTGGACTTAAGGAGACTCAAATGAAGTTCTCACTCCAATGCCACAGAACTCCTGTGTGGTCTTGGATGCTTTTCTCGATCTCTTCACATTCCAGTTGTCCATTTGTACCAGAGGGGGATGACAGACTTGGGCTCCCACCCTGACTCTGTCTTTCCTAGTTAGACTATAAAGTCATCAGGGAAAGCATTTCACTGTTTGTATGACTAATAAAATAGGGTCTTGATCTTAGTCAGGGCTGCCAGACAATATACCAGTTCATGTTATTATTACTACTATTATTATTATCATCATCATCATCATTGAGATTACTAGTATAACTACCTGGCTGTTCAGCTGGACACCACTGAGTCGTTGTTTTGCCTGTGGCGACAAATGCTTCTTCTCCCCACAACAATCCCTCTGACTTTATTAGAACAGGTCTTAAACTCACTGGACTCTGTCCATACCACTGAGATAACAAAGATGAACATGAGTTAAAGCTGGGAAACCTGTGAAGCTTGTTTGACGTTTGGCAAGAAAACCAGTAAAAAGTATTGTAGGCAATCCCTAAAAAGCTTCCTAAGTCTTTTAACAGAAAATACAAATAGATATGAGCTACACTTCCTCTTGAAAGCTGCATTAAACATGTTACCCCACATTTTAGCATTTCTTTTGTTTGCCAGTCTCGCCAATGGAGAGGAAGTGGGTTGCAGAGCTTGGAAGTTCTGCTTCTGAACCTGATCCATGAAAGTCACTGTGGATTTTCCATGGGAGTAGATCAAAAGTAGTAAAAGAAAATGATAGGCTGGCAAGATGGTGCAAAGTTAGCAATCCATTCAACCTCCAGACTGAAAACAGCCGTAGGGGAAACCCCTGTATGGATAATAGACAACATAAGGTACAGCATGCACTAGTCCTGACGTGTATCTCTATGAAATCAACAGAAAGGTTAGGCTTTGGACCTGCTTCTCAAAGGACTCAAAAACTAGAGAGCATAGTAGTAACTGGCTTTTTGTCTGAACAATCGTTGTCCATCTCAGGACACAGCAGAGGAAAGCCGGGAGAAGGATACTGAAATCTTACTAGGTCAAGGCGAAAGGAAATCTTTTTCTTAAACAAAACTCTTCAATAACTTATGGAAGCAGTCTAAGTATAAACGGCATACTGGCATAAGCAAACTGCCATATTCCTCAGATTAGTCAATGTTTAGGGCTGAAAGATAAAGATAAGTCTACAGTATGAGCTTTTCCCAGAAAAATTCACCTTTTTCCATGAAATATAAAGACATTATTGTTTTCTGTTGTTCATCCTTCTGTCACCAGAACCACTTGCTAAGGCACACCAAATCTGTCATTTTCAAAGTGTGTATCTCCGCACCAAAAGAAGTCATGAAAAGACACTGAGCAGACATTCTCTCCAGGATTAGAATACAAATACTAAATGTTGAAATATATCTCTAAAGTATTAGGTCAAGGTATGTACCTAAAGATTTTTATCTTTAGTGGATTTTTGACCACAATCCCGTTCAACAATTATTTGACAAAAGCTGGCATATGAAAGACCTAAGTTTTTCCAAATTTAAACTTCCCAGTGCTATTGGTATCACTGAATGGTCAATTTTCCATATTTTTCAACAATGAAAAAGCACAAAACATCTGAAAGAGCTGAATTATTCTCCTTCATGCCCATTATTGCATGCAGTAATTTAAAGGAGAGGCTGGTTTGGCTGCAAAGTAATGTGTAGATGTAACTTAACCATTTCACAATCCCTGTAGACCAATGTCATATATTGCCTATCTATTGAGATATCTACAGAAACAAGCATTTCATCCTAGTCCAGCCACCAGTGGGTGGAAAATATAAGGTGCTAGAGGCACAGAGAGGTTTTACTGAGGAGCAGAATTTCCTTTCTGCTTCTCTGGGGAGTGGAGAAGCTTTAATTTTTATAGTTTTTTTATTACTATTATTTGAGCTGGTGATAATTTCTTGCTGAGCGGACTACGTATACCTGCATGTGCTTTTGGAATGAGTTTCACAAAAGATTGATCTAGGATAAAGGAATGTTTTATTCAAAACTAAATATGAAATCAGTCTGTGTCTCAGAGCTTCTCCTGTGCTTCACCTTCCCGTGCTGCTGTGTACTAATGAGGCCACTATGTAAGGCCACAGGTGACTTTGTTGACACAGCTTGATACCAGACTGGGCCCTGAAAATGCAGTCACATCAAAGTACTGAGTTGCTCGGCCTTTCAGGAAAACAAATGTATGTTTCCTCATGCTTACTGTAAGTCAGTATGCTCTCTTGGTTTTCACTACATCTAACCATGGCAAGTTAATGGCATGGGTTCTGGCCTTTCAGTCATTGTCATCTGTTATTCCAAATACCCTACAACAGACTAGTCTGCCAAAAGGGATTGGTATTTGATTCTAGTTCCTGCTGTATTTGAACAGCACCAAGGAATAATATGCTTTTTCAGTAGCTAGAAGCATAGTGAGAAATATGAGGGGGTTACTATATTTATATCTCTAGCCAGAGCTCCTTTGCAACATAAGTGTCACTCTAAGGCACTGGCAGAATTTAGGCAGTATAGCTTACCTTGCTTCCAACAGCTGCATTCTGGAATCCTTGTATCATCTTGTTCATTAATAGAAGAAGACAAGAAGAGCCCTTTATTTCTACTCACACATTGCCTCCTTCACTCCAGCAAAATGTCTTTCAATTAAACAAAACATGCTGAAACAAGAAATCTGTCACTTGCTTCAGATTCCCCAAGTACACATTCAACCAGTCTTCATTAAAAATAAAAAGGGATACACACGCACACAAGCCCTCATTTACCTAAAAATTGCAATCATTTGAGCACAAGCAAAGAAGTTCCAAAATGTGTAAGTTGTAAGTTCTTCTGTAGCATGAAAATTTCATTGGCAACAGCATTTGATTCTGTGTTCGCAGCAGTTTCCTCAGGCACTGTGGAATGGAGAATAGTTCTCTCTACTGTGAACTGAATATGTGTTTCAAACCTGGGTTCTTGGAGGGAAACTCTTCATATCTTGACAAGGGAAACCAGATTTGCATTATTCATTAGAAACAGGAGGTGAAAACATTGCTCAGTTGTATTGACCAGAGGATCAGACCAAAGAAGGGAGGCTAAGTGAATGGTTGAATTTGGCTAATACATAAGAGCACTGTTTCCCAGTTTTTCAAGTACATGAGCCACATCCATAACAGAACCCTCAAAACATAATCTGAAGCTCACCAAAGACCAAAGCTGATGCAACTTTTGAAGGAAGGTCTCAAATCTAACATCCTGTCTCGTCCAGATTGTCATGGAACATTTAATTTGAAAAGGTTTTGCCTGAATTGTTATAAGCATGATTTTTTTACTACTATGCAGGTGGAGTTTTTGTTCATATTCAAGAAGCAAGCTTGTGCTAAGGTTTCTCTTCATTAGTACTCTTGCCCCTGGCTCTCTTTGCTTTCTTAGTGCTGAGTTATGTGTCTCCCCAGTCACCAGAAGCAGGGCTAAAATAATAAATCTTTTAAAATAAATCAGATAAAATAACAAAATGTGCTCTATTAAAATAACCCACAGCAGCAGGAGTGTTCATTAATTAGATGTAAACATGGACACTAGTAAATCACAGTAGAGAAAGACAGGGAGAGAAAAATTGAATAATCTCACCTGCACTTTGTAATATTATATGCTATTAAAATGGAAGAAGATGTTCCATGGGCAAGTTTATACATTTCTGATTTGTTTGATATACTTTCTTGAATTATTACTGTGCTATATATCTGTTCCTCTGGTGTGGGTAAGAACGGAAGAGGGAAAAAAAAAAAGAAAAGACTGCAGTGATCTTATTCTTTCTTTAAAACAGTTTACAAGTGAAATGGGAATGTGTTTTCTTACCAAAAGTTAGTGACATCATACTCTAGTTTCATCATGTATTCCTTAGGATCGTTCTTCTTCTGAAAAACTGTAGTAGCAGATTGCTAATATCTCCCATGCAGGACAATTCACAACCTATGCTCCCCTCTGAGAGTATGACAACATTTGGAAAGTGGCTCAGCTTACTAAATTTAAAGTTAACATTTGGCAGGTTCTACAGGACTCAAGTTTGGCAAGCGGAGTATAATAAACATAGTGGCATTATTTTTCATCATATTTTAAAATGCAACTCCCTGAAGATTAAAGGGTGCTGTGGGGAAAGAGGCCCTGCATCAGTTCTTTCCTTTATGCAGGAGGAGACCCAGTTTAATCAAATGAGTTCTGTTTTAATTAGCGTGGCAGTGGTCCCTGGTTTGACTCTAGTTTTTCAATTGTTTGCAACTCCCTTTGCTAAAACTGTCCCTAAAAAGAAAATTCCAAATGAACTCAAAGAAAACGAACCAGTCAGTTTCTTTGCTTTGAATATGAGCTTTTCCAGACAGACTCTGAAGGGATGTCCACGGGGGAGCGAGTTGTTAAGCTATTATTTCTTGAATGGTTTTCAGCCTCACTGACGTCCCCCAAGGTTAACAAGACAGTTCAATTAAAAATAACCTTAAATACAAAGGGCCGGGTATGGGGAATCCAATATTTTTTTTTTTAAAGTGTCAAGAACTGGCTTGCACTGGGAAACTCTAGGACATTCAAAGCTAAGGCTAGAGCTCCATCTCTCAAATCAAACTGTTATGAAGGACAAATAAAAGAACAATAGGACAAGTTAAGGACAAAGTTTAAGGACAAATGGGCTTTAGTGTTGATTTTCTGGCTTCAGCCACCCTATGCAATACCCTTAATGCTCATAAGCATAAGATCTATTAATGTCATTGAATAGAAAGGAATAGATACATTATTTATGTACAAAGATTTCACTTTCTAGTAAACAAGTCCAAAAATGAATACAAGAAAAAAAAGCCTTAGTGTCCATTATTCTGCAAAGTCTAGATACAGAGAGATAAATGGGACAGACGAGCCTTTTACAGCCCACATAATTGCTATCTTAAGTGAACAGTACATTGCACCAGGCTCCAGTTTGAAGGAGCAGGCACATCTACACATTCTAAGAGTGAAAGTGCCCCATGAGTCTCAACTCTATATTGCACACATAGTAAGTGCACTTACAACGTAAACGTGCACCAGATCATACTCTTCAGGCATAGTTCAGATGTAATCATTTCTGCTAGGATATGGTCCTTCATAAATCTTACATCCTCACTAGCAGTATACCATCCTCACTTACAAAACTTAAGGTACCTTAGCCCTCGGGATAGCTAAAAACAGTTCTTCTGCATGCACATATATTTTCTGTGGTTTCTGTTATTATTTGCTAAATATGCTGTGCTATGAAGGTTTTGGCAAAATTCCCTTAACTGGAAAAAAAAAAATAAGGCAAGAAGTAACTTTTTATAAAGCTTCTTAATCACAGATCCATGAAAGTTGACATTAGTTAAATTTGAATACTGGTTTCACAAGTGGGAGCATATGACCTTGAATGAATCTTTGACAATATAGCTCAGGCAAGGATGAAGGGCAAGAACCTGAGCACAAATGCAGCTCCTTAGCTTATGGTGAGAGTTCTCAGCTGGTGCTTCTTACTGTGTAGACCCAAAATCTTTGACAAAAGCTGGTTCATTTCAGTGGTTTGCTTTGCACCACATGATGAAATTAGTTTGCACATACCCCTATAAAACCAGTAGGTATATCCTTCCCCATGGAGTCTGTGGTTATAAACTTTATACTGCCTGTTCACTGCAGGTGGTAGCCGCTTTCATTTACTGAGCCCATGGAAGGTTCGAGAAGTAGAAAGTGTCTGTGTTGAGTAATAACAACACTATCTTATTTCAAGTGCCACAAATAAGCAGCATTATTATTTTTGGTAGACTAAACCATGAATCCAGCAGTCCCCAGTGTTCTGAGTACGCAGGGTGCATCATTCAGAAGGAGGAATCCTGGTTTCTGCAGGTATAGTGTCAGGCATAACCATGCCACATCACAGCCTCCTCTGCAGCAATTATTTATCAGGCTGAAGATTGTTCTACTCCAGTCTTCTTCTCTGCTTCATTTAACCACATGATAAAGCTTCCTGTTCAAGGGCCACCCGATCTTGTACTCTATTGTTAGCCCCTGTACGCTCCCTCCCAGCTTGAATCCAAGCCCTTCTTTTAGCCGTGTGTGTGCTACCTTGCCCGCATCCACAGCCAACTCCCAGTATGCTACCTCGGTCCTGCTGCTGGGATTTTTAAAGAGGGCTTCCTTCCAGAGTCATGGCTTCTGCTCTCGTCTATCAGTACCTCACTGTATACTGTCCTACAGCCCTCTACCAGCTTAGACTTGCACAAGGAGTTATCACAGAATCCAGAATAGGGCCCAAAATTCTACTGGAGCTGTGTAAACACAGGGAGAAACAAGAGCAAGAAAGGCACTAAGTCATGGGACTGGTTCTTCTTTCATTTTACTCCACTACGGATCAAGAGTATTTCCACTACAATCACTCAAATGATTAAGTAAATCATACCTAACTCATACCATACTGAGTTTTGGGAGAGGACAGTCTCTTGTTTCCACACTCCTGTTTAGTGTGCATGACAGAATGTTCTTGCAGGCTGCACCAGACATTGTTGAATAAGTAGTTTTCTCTGCCTGAAAGCTTTCTGTCATTACTATTACCAATGTCCTTCTTTCTGCTTTTGATCATATGACAAAAAGTTGGTGCTCTTCTGGGTGAAATGTATTTTAATTTCCCTATGGATTATAAGAAAAAGGCAGCTAAAGGATAATTTATCACAGCAGATTAAGTCATGAGTATCAACTGACAATTCCTTTAGACAGCACTTACTCTTTTTCTTCTTCCCTTTTCTAGATTTCTTCATCATGTAAGTTCTCAGCTAAAGTTCCTTCCAGAGATTTCTTAAGAATTCAAGCACATACAATAAACATACATAACATGAAAAACAGTGGTAAACAAACTGCACGATTTCGTTTGTTCCAACAAACTATTAATTTCATCTTCTAGAGTCTCATTGATAAAATCCATTTCTTCTATCTTATGAATCCACTTGTCCTCATAACTCATGTTGTCCCTGATTCTAACAATGATATTTCTGCTTTAAATTACTAAGTACAGTCAAAATACAAAGCATAGCTTGCTTGACTCACCAGCTGTTTGAAAAACTTTATAGTATCTCTTCAAATAGAAGTATGTTATAAGGACATTAACGTTTCAAGGATGCGCACCAGGATACAATAAAACTTTGTCTCCAGAATAACCACTATTCTGATTGTAGAGCATAAAAAATGCACTATTTGAGGATTTTTTGCTAGAATATGACACTAAGTTGGCCAGATGCACTGAATGGCCTTTATTGTCAACAAGTCTGCAGTGCTTTTGTTATGAATTTGCTGCACATGCATAAAGCACAAGTTTTACTTGGTCGTAATTCATTTAAATCAAACACTTCTTCCAGCAGAACACTCAGAAGATAGTAATCTATTAAAACAACTCCCATTCTGAATTTTATTCTTTGTTTTATTACACAAAGGCACTAAAAGTCTTTAAAAAGAACACTGCAAAACTCGGTGTATAAACAAAGAAAACGGATGCAGTTTTTTTTCTACTCTGCTCTACATAGGTAAAACTGATTTGGTTGAACTCAAGCATACATTGAAAAATTCTCCTTCAGGAAGAGAGATAGCGAGGAAATTTCGGCCACTGTCTCAATGTACATTAAGAGTACATTAAGGTCAGCTTTGTAGCAATACTTTCATAGACAGTTTTCTCTCTTNGTTCACAACATGCTTGTACCTGCCGTTATAGTCTATTGGTTCTTAACCTTTTTCATACTCTCCAATGCAAAAACTACCCATGTATTTAAAACATAAAGTTAAAAAATTTGAGCTTTCTAAGCTACTTGAGTTGACTTTAATTAGATTGGAAATCAATATGATCCTCAGTACCATAGATTTGAACGTCTCTCAGTCCAATATACCTCATGATCGAGTACAAGTTAATGATTTGCCAAAGTGTGGTGTTGCTGATTTATAAATGGGGACATTATAGCAGTACAGACTAAGCTACCTGTCCAAGCTCACAAAGGATGGTTGCAATAGCATACAGAATTGAACCCAGATCTTGCAAACTGCTGAACAATGTCTTAACTGACAGGACCACCCTTACCTATGCTCTGATTAAAGTCAAAGGATCTATGGGACAATAGGATGAGGGGAAATGGCTTCAAACTGGAAGAGGGTAGATTTAGATTAGGTATTAGGAAGAAATTTTGCACTCTGAGGGTGGTGAGGCACTGGAGCAGGTTGCCCAGAGACGTTGTTGAGGCCCCATCCCTTGAGGTGTTTAAGGCCAGGCTGGATGGGTCTTTGAGCAACCTGGTCTAGTGGGAGGTGTCCCTGCCTATGGCAGGGGGGTTGTAACTAGATGATGTTCAAGGTCCCTTCCAACCTAAACCATTCTGTGATTCTATGATCTATATACAAGCAAGCTTATTCTGCTCTTAGATGCCACAAAATGCCTTCAGTAGCATTTTCTCCACATAAAAACATTTATACATCTTTTTTAAATCTTGACTAACACTCAAGGCATGACATTCTGCAGAGGGTTGGATGGTCATGCAGGCTAGGAGGGATGCAAGAGCAGAGCAAAAGCACCTTTCAATACTGCTTTGTCTATGTGGAAGTCAGTCAAGCAGCCATCTGCTACAAGCAGGAATTTCAAGTATGTGCGTATGGGACTCTTAGCTGCCCCTCCTGCCCCAGCATCACTATAAGCAGTGGATATGGACAAGTTTCTAAACTAGGCACATCAAATTAATTCATTGTTACTTTTAAGCAGCTGAAGTCCCAGGCCTTCATTCTCAAGTTTGGAAGTTAAACTGAGACATCAACCCTGACACATACACTTCAATATCTAAAACATGGTGTCTTTGAGAAGCAGATTACTTACACGTGCAGGTTTTTCACAGCATGACAAGTGAAGAACAAGGTAGGAATTACAGAATGGCTTACTTCCCATGACCAAACCACAAGAACAAAATTACAGGAGAGGCCGTATGACATGCTGTGTCTCAGTACATACACCATCTGTGTCCCTCAGAAGAAATCCATTTGTTTTCCAGCACGCTAAAGAACATCTTTCTTCGGTTTTGGGCAACCATCTCAGCCACTGACATACATTTCCAAGGAAATGGTTGCATGCATTTTTTTTAAACATCTCACTTCTGAAATATTTTGTGTAATTATGCATAGAAATAGAATTAGCATTTCTAAACGCATTGCTTCTGGACACCATCTTGCTGAAAACTGACCTTGGTATCATTTATTCTGGATTGTTTAATTTAGTCAGCTGCATAGGATTTGTAAGGTTCACTATGGAGAAATAAAAGCACAGAGGAATTTTCAGTGAAAAGTCTAGATTCTGCTCCTCTTTAACGTTATAAATAGCATTTTTCTCCACAAGCAGCTCCACTAATAGTGAAAGTTAAAAACTGTTCAAGACTAATACAATGAACAGAAAGTTGGATCACGACATAAGAAAAAGAGGCATGGCAAACATATGGGACAAGCAAAAGGCAGAACCTAGACTGCAGCAATAAAGCTGGAATTTTCTTAAGCTGTCCTCTAGTCAAAATATACTGCCAGGTAGAGTAAGCGTCAGTGCTCCACAGGAGTTCGGGACAGGGCATTTGCTTCACAGGGTAGCAGAAAGTTTTAAAAATTGTCTAACACTGATATGCCAGAAAGGGCAGCCAAACAGGTATCTTTATCCCAAAACTTGCACACCTCCTTCAGTGAACACTACATCTGCACTCTGTCCTGAGGTGAAGGGAATATATGCTGAAACCATAAACCCAGAGGGCATCCTGAAAACAAGCTATGAGTACAAGCATATAAGCACAAGGCAGTAGTGATGGTAATTTCCAGATGAATCTGCACGTGTCCTCCAAGGGTTTCAGTGATTGCCTGTTCAGATCGGTAAAGTGTGTTGATGGAACATCACTTATATTGACACAAGCTGCAAGTGAAGTGCCTTTTTAAATGTAATGACAGCAAGCACCACTCAAAGAGGTTCTTTTACTTCTCTGTGTCCACAGCCATTGCAGGAGAGAGTCAGCTAAAGTGCAGGCACAGTTGTTCTTGTGTGCACAGAAGTATTATTCAACTCAAGAAAGAAATGGGAACTCACATCTTGCCTGGAAACCAAAATCACAGTGGTTTTCCCTGGCCTCCATGTCATCTTTCTGGAGTACTGTAAATGCTCCATTTGCTTCCAGATTACAGACCTCATAGATTGTGCAGTTAGGTCAACATGCTGTCTGTGGTTAACCTTAAGGAATGCGTAATTAAATCCATCCAGTAACAAATTCCCTGGCCAGTTGCTGAAACAGTCATTACAAGTGGAAAGAAGGTGCTCTATTGCTGCAGGTCTTCCTGGTCAATACTGCTGACCGAAAATGCAGTTGCTGGTATGAGCATACATGCACTTTGGTTTCTTTCATTAAATTGATTCAAACAACCTTTGTCTTTAGGTGGAGCTTTTCTGTTTTAAGAGTTAAACCAAGAAGCTATTAGAAAACTGTTCATCAGGAGGATTCATAGCTCCTTAGCTCCATTACAGCCTCACCTATCACAACAAATAGTAAGACCGTAAGTGTGTTAAAATATGCTAGGAAAATACATGTTAGGAATAGTTCAATTATAAGGCACAGGATATGCATAAACACAGCCACCCCATCCACAGCGGGGCCTGACCATCAGCTGATGTAAATCTGCAGAGCACTAGCAGCAATTTAGCACTTCATCTGTACCTTGCCTTGCCTTGCCTTACCTTGTGCTGTGTCCTTTGCAAATTTTCAATTGTGTGATTTCTTAAAAAGTAATAGACTGAACTTCAGATAGGGTAGAAGGCTTATTTGCCCTTTTTTTTAATTCTCATGTCAAGCTTTTTTGCAGTAATTGTGAAAACAAACTATTCTTCTAATGGATAAAAGTGGAAACTAAGTTTTTTATGTCAGTATAGGTCAAGCTTGAAGAAAATAACAAATATCACAATTCTTATTTTAAATATCAGATTACATGACCGCATTATAATTGGTATCACAATTCTAATTCTAAATATCAGGTGAAATGACCACATTATAATTGAACTTACAAGAGATATTAACAGTATTAAATCATCACACAGTGCAGTATCTGTAACAACCCTGGAAGTTTTCCAAAATTTTATATAAATGCCTATTATGTCTTTAGAGGTCTATAAAAAACAAACAGTTTTCCCTTATGTTTCACATATTTAATGTAGAGAAAAGACATGGATTGCACTGTGCTGTAGGGAAAATTCAGGATTCAAAGGTGAATCTTTTTTTCTTTTATTTTTTTTCTTTCCATTTCCTGAATTCTGTTGCCACAGAAATGCTTCCAGCTCTCTGTCACTCCTACTTCTAAGTTATGCTATGTGCAAGAAACATGGTGAAACTTGTGTCGCTAATTAATAGAGAAAAACCTCTTCTGATGACAGTTCTGAAATGATACCCAGCTATATTTTCCAGCAAAATCATATCTACATTCTTCAACTCATTCCAAAAAAAGTTGAAATTAGTATTTTGACTGAGTTCTAAAATAACAACATTCAGGATGCCTTTCATCCGTCATATGAGCTCTCTCATAGCTGGGGAGGATCCACTGATCCAGCACTCACCAAAAAATAGTTTCAAAACAAGGAAGTGAAGGGCATAGTCCCAAATCCAGGGCCCACTCCACTCCTGTTGTGGCTGTAATACCACCTCCCATAAAAGCTCCTGTCTAGATGCTATTGCAAGAAGGGGAGAGTGGCTCGACCAGGCTGATGACTCCTTGGGAGGCATCAGCAGCTGACAGAGCTTAGGGTGGCCTTGAGGTTGCTCTAAACCCAGCCGAGTTGACAAAACATCAGCTGAGGGTTTGGAGAATCAAAGCAAGCTTGATATTTCCCTCATTCCCACCTGTTCATGGTCAATGGAGACTGACTCCAGCAGACTAACTGGCTCACGTTATATAAACTGTAAAGTTAAGGATGTTAGAAATCCCAGAGGATTTGTGTATTTTGGAGGAGGTTAAAAGAGGGTACTTTCAATCTTTCTTTTTTTTTTTTTCCAGATAAAAAAATCCTGCACCTTTACTGAGAAGTAAGAGACCTTTTGTTTAAAGAAAAATGAGTCATCTCCATCTGACCTGACACAGCCTGCATATGTGAGTCTATTGTGTTGCATTCTGCTGACAAAGGACTTGATGGATGCTGGTATGAATGTAACATCCGTTGTCCTACAATACAGTAGGAACTAGGAAAAGAAGATATTTTCAAAAAGCTGTTGCCTACCATTTTGCTATCTTACTCCAATTATTTACTATATACTTTTTCTTCCTCTAGGTATGAAACATAATTCCATATGCAGAAAATATTCACCATGGCTACGTGCTACCAACTGTTTGGATGCAGTGGCCTGGGTTCATAACATCTCATCATGCTCATTAACATTTCAGAGCAACATTTTCCTTAGAGGAATATGGTACAAGAGAGAAGAAAAAGGTAAAGAAGAAGCTGTCACAGTCTTCAAACTAGCTCAAATCAACTAGTTTTTAACCTTACTATATTACGCAGAACACCAGAGGATGAAAGCATAGCCAGAATATTATGGAGGGAAGGGAGGAGAGGTTAGGAAAAATATTTGGGTGGAAAAATATTGAGAACCCAAATTCTGACAATTCTGGTAATCTTTCTCAGCTTCCTTTTTTTCTTCTTTAGAATCATAAGCAGACGTGAGAAAATACGTGTGTAAAACACTGAACTTCCACCTTAAGTAGAAGGAAAAAAGCCAAAAAAGCTAGCAAGCAGAGCCTGCAATAGCAATACTGTGAGAACAGTTTTGAGGAATTGAGAGGTTTGGATAAATTTCAGGAGAGCTTCTCAAATTTCAAGTACTTGTCTGAACAAAATCTGGTCTCCAGAACTTAAGGTACACACCTTGCAACCTCCATCTCTGTGCTAAAAGTCATTGTACGTTTAAGAGGGAAGCAAAGCTTGCAAAGTTAGCATTCTGCACTTATTCTTGAATAACTGTCAATTGTTTTTCCTCCTCAGTCCAAATAAATTTTATAGCTGAAAGCAGAATAAATTTCTCTACCATCACTACCATTGTTCAGCTTGTAGACTAAGTGAATCCACACAAGAAAAGGGGTCCAGAATAGGGGAATTTTTTCCAGCAAAGCACATTTAAACTGTATCCGGAGTTCAGAGGGGGGGTGAAAGGGGAGGAAAACAGACATACTTCCAACCATTCAAACAGGAAGACCCAAATCCCGGTCCCCTATGGGAAGCCCAATGGTTTAAAAAAAGACCAAGTAAATTTAATTTAAGCACTGCATTTAAAGGTAAGCACTGAATTGCAAAATGTGCTTCCACTGACATAATGGCTTAATTTTCCTATTCAACACTGGAGTTGCTCAGTCTGGTGATTCTGTTACGGTATTCCTTTAATTTCTCCAGAGCAAGTTAAATCTAGCAGAACATAGCTGGTAATTTTCAGGACAGAATCAACTATAAACATAGCTGCCTGTCTAAATGCAGCCCGAAGAATCAGTATTTCAGGGGAAAAGCGTGGTGAGTGCATGTACAGACATGGTGTAAAATTGCTTCATTTCACACTAACAGTTATTTTATTTTTGATTCTCAGCTGCTCAAGAAGTTTTGTTTGCAACCTATCATATCCCAGTCATGCAGCAGCAACATTTTATGAAAAAATACCAAACTGAGAGTAAACCTAAGTGTAGATCACCAGTTCCTGTAATTTGTAATATCAAACCTTTCATCTTCTTTCAAAGTCTGCATCTCCCAGAATCAAGCAGCTGCACAGGAATCTCAGCTTTCAGATGTATAAAAGTGAGTCTCTAACCTTTATAACTGCAGAAAGAAACTGAAAATATATGGCAAATCTAATTCAACTCCTCAAAGACACCAAAACAAATTTTAAAACCTCAATATGCACTCATCATATGCTTTTTGGGGAAGTCAGGAGAGTCTACCACCTGCTTGTTGGTTTTTTTTATTTATTTGATATTGGCAGTACTGCAAGTGTCTCAGCATCTCCTGCTATTGCAGTAAGTGTCATAAGTAAAAAGCTCAGTATAAAAGAAGGCGTCAATGAGTCCTACGCTGCTAAGCCCATACTGAGTCAAACACACCTGCACATACCTTCTGAATCACGGTTGTCTAGTGGTGAAGGGGAAGGACTAGAGGCACTTCTTTACCGCACAATTTGGCATCATGTCAGAGACCCCAGGTTAGCTGTGAGCACGCTCGCACAATTCTCAGGGAGGCGAGTGAGCTGAGCTATGGTGTGGGCTGATGGAGCTGCCCAGCTTGCAGGACCTTGGCTGGAGTCAGGCAGCACTTAGGTGGGTAGCTCTTGTACCCTGCTCCGTTTCACAGTACACAGGCAACCTCGAAAGTCACCATGAGAGCAGTGCTGGTCTTGCCGTGTTGGTTCAACGACAGCATTCCTGAGTGCAGCCATAGAATTCCCAGGCATAAGCATAACAACGCAATGAAAGATCTGCTGGCAGAAATGCAGTTAAAATGACCTCTGAAGGATATTCCCTAACGTTTCACCACCAGATGATTTCCCAAGCCTAATCACTGCTGGAAATCTTTCTTCCTGATAAGAAGTCTGAAGAAGAAGGAAGATGTTCATGAGGGACTACGACAATGGCTAAGAAAATGAAAGGGGCTTTTCCAGCTATTCAAGTAGCTTTGGTTCTTCTTAAGGCAACTTTTACCATCACAGGCAAGAGCTCATGAACCCTGGCCTCCATTTGAATAGATTTGGGTATTCAGGTTCTAGTCCCAATCCATAGCTATTCACTGGACTTCAGCAAGCTGTGTGTCTACCAAAGTTTCTTTATTAGTAAAATAGGCATAATGTTTACATAAATCTCGGGCATCTTTTTGCTAGTGCTAATAAGATAATTTGAGATTCTAGAATAAAACAGGTACTATGGAAAGTGCCGTTCTGCACTGTAACCCAGCCTTTCTGTTAGATGACATGGGGAGGGTCAGAAAAATCTGATAGAGACCTTCCTTCCAAGGCAGAAAAATTCAAAGATATCTGCTAGTTTCCTCAGATACCTCATAATTGCTGGGCATAAAAAAATCATACAAAAGTCTAGCAAGTAGAGTGGGAATCAGCATTAATTTGGGAAACTACAGCAACTAAAAGACTAGAGTGCAAGCTCTTTTTTCTCTTCGTTACTCCCTTAGATCCCTCCCTATTTTGTAAAAGTCCGGATCCTGGGAGTACTCTCTATCCTAACCCTACAGACTGGTGTCCATGAAGGTATAAGATTCCAGAGGCTGCAATGGTAATGCCTCTGTGCCTTTGCATCTATTTTGCTATCAAATAAGAGAGCCATGTCTTGTATATTTATAGAATCAGTGAGGCAGAAAAGCACAAGAGCAAAGGCAAGAGAGAAGTGTGTAAACAAATCCACTTAAATTTCTTGTTTGCCTTTGTTAGACGTTGTCAGAGAATTCCATACAGGAGGGTTATTTTTCACAGTTCTCAGCTGTACCTCCAATATCCCAGTAGCCCCGAAGTAGAGCAATTCACACATTTTAAGCAGCCTCAGAAAAAAACTCTGGAATTTTTTTCTCTAAAAATAGGTTAAAGGGAAATTTTCAGCCTAAAAGATCTTTTACCTGATCAAAAAAGCACAGGCAGTGCTTGGCACAATATACAGAGAACAATGGGATACAGAAGTGCCCGTCTTTTGAAAAACAGTCAGTGCAGAAGACAAGTAAAAGCAAGCTGTTGCACACAGACCAGGGTCTGCACTCACTGAATAGCTGCCAAAATAATTTATGCTGTCATGTGATCCATCCTTATAATCAACAGTGAAGAAATGGGAGCAGGGGAACAGATGAAATGTTTTAAATATGGTGGATTTTTTTAACAGAAAAAATAATCAAGCAATCTAATGAAAAATTGTAACTGTTATAAGGAGAGGACATTATCCTCTAAACGAGGAAAAGGTTCTGGAAAACAAATAGTTCACAGAGATACTTTTTCCACAAACTCTCACTTCATTATCCTCGTAAAAAACTTTAAATTGCTGAATTACCTTCAGCCATTGTGTCTGTTTATTTCCAGCTGCAAGCTCTATAGAAGTGCACAGTGTTCAAAACTTGGAATTTATTAAAAAGTGGTTAACAATAATGTGAATTCCAGCCAGCTGAAAAGAAAAAGGGAGACTATTAAACTAGAAAATATTGTTATTCTGACCTCTCTCAGCACCATAATTTCAGTCTGTTTACTTACAAAGACCTTAAAGACACATGAACTAAAAAAGATTGTGCTGTGGTACTCCTGTCAACTATGCTCATCTGGAGAACAGAATTTTATTGGGGAATATATGTCTTTCATGACTGTCACATGGTGTTCAACACTCACCTCCTCCCCAAACTCTTTTTTTTTTTTGGAGGGGGTGGTGGAGGGGAAGAAGGAGGAGAAGGGAGAAAACAGGAAGGGGGGAGGGAGGGGAAAGTTTAGAGATTAAAATCACTTACACTTTTGTTTAAATATACAGTGTGTGTATTTCCCAAGGGTAATGAGTTTACTAGGGCAGCTCCGGCACAGGAATTATAAACCAGTTTTATAGATCCAAAACCGGTATCATATAAACTTCCAGTCTGGCAGTATTTTCTTGGAACAGGCTTTACATTAGAAATGTAGCAGTAAAATCAAGACATTACAGAGATCTTCTTGCCTAAAATGCTCGTTATGTTTATGAATGGGCCCGATCCTGCAGAGTAATGGACACTTTCAATCCCACATATATCCTCTTTTTCTTTCGTATTTTCTGAGATTGTGCTTAAAAGAAATATGGTTTCTTAAACTTATCCTAGTCTGATAATTGCTTAAAATATTTCTTCATTTCAGAGATAAGCTAATGCTGTAATTAATTATATTCTATACACAGGAACTGACTTAGATATATCTTCAAAAGCCAGGTGGAGATTAAAACTGAGATCTAAGATTCCCTAAAATGCGGGTCTTCCCCAAAGACATTCACGTGTACACATGCTTTTTCCTTAGCATGGTTAATATTCTGTGAACTGCAGAAGATATCATAAATAAAAGGGAGAAAGTGTAATTAATGTTACTCTTGGAATTGTAACTTCAGCATTTTTTGACCATGTGACTTAACCCATTAACTGGGGTTATGGCAGTTTTTGTAACCTACTTACCTTCTTGTATATAACAGGAGACATTCTTCTGTTGTAATGTTTTTAATCAATTCTTACAGATAAAACCACAAAATATTTCCCACTGAAAATTCTCTCTCACTTTTATTCCTTCTTTTTCTTGCTATCCCTTTACTCCATGAGGTTTTGTACCTCTTTTCCTGGAACTGCTCTATTCCATCTTTTTTTTTTTTTTTTGACATGTTTTTGCTCTAAGCTTAACTTGTCTGTAACTTTTTCCCCCCATAATTCTCCTAATATCCTTTCTAGCCTAATCTTTCCTCTCTACTCAGCACTAGTGAGGCTGCACCTGGAGTACTGTTTTCGGTGCTGGGCTTCCCAATACAAGAGGCACATACTGGAGTGAGTCCAGAGCAGGGCCACAAAGGTGATGAATGAGCTGGATCATCTGTCATATGAGGAGAGGCTGAGAGGGCTGGGACTGTCCAGCCTGGAGAAGGGGAGGCTCAGGGTGCCCTTATCCACATGTATAAATACCTGATGGGAGGGAATGAAGAAGAGGGACAGGATAGGAGGTGATGGGCAGAAATTAAAACATATTAAATCCCACCTGTACACAGAAAAACACTTTTTTTTTTTTTACTGTGAGGACAGTCAGGCACTAGCATAGGCTGCCCAGAGAGGCCATGCAGTCTCTGTTCACAGAGGAGTTCTGGACACAGTCCTGGACAACCAGCTCTAGCCAACACTGCAGGGGCTTAGACTAGGTGAGCTCAAGGGGGTCCCTTCCCGCCCACCACCTGATTCTGTGATCCTGTAACATGTTGTAGTTCATTACACCAGTCCTTTCCTTTTCTGTCTTTTCCTCCTCCCCACCTAATCTCCATGTCCCATCTTGGTAGTCTGCTGCATTGCTTTTGGTTTCCTGCAGCTTCCTGTGGCCTTTTTCCACAGGCTTTTTGTGTGACTCTATTTAAAGCCTGGCCCCCTTGAAAGACCTGCACAGGCCCTTTGCTAAAAACTGAGGGGCAAATCCATAGATTTCTGGCTCATTCGAGTCCTTGAGTGTGTGTTCTAAACTTGAAATTATTAAACTGATTAAAAATAAAATAAAACTGAAACCATCCCAAGCATACAGATCTTTCAGCTTGAGAGTTCAGAGTTCAGTCAGAGTTTAGAAACCAAGAATGGAAATCTAAGCTGAAATTATTTTAGGACACTGTATTTTGTGGAGGCAGAATTGGAAGTTTCTGCTTCAGAGCTGAGGGTGCAATCAGTATGTTTGGTGTTGTATACAGTCGACATGGGGAGCAGCTCAAGCACTCAGCTGTTAGAGCAGGCTGTGATAGCGTTTCTTCCTCTTCATCCCTCTACCCATGCACAAAATCATTCACATGGGCTCTCTCTGCCACCCCCTCCGGAGCCAAGTGGGGAAGATCAGCTGTTCTGCTTTCATGTGTTTCAAGAGTTCAGTTGTCTCAGCTCTTGTGAGCTGGAGCCAGAACGCTGCAAGAAAATTCATTCTTGCTGTCAAGTGACCTGATCAAACAAGGAAGTTTTGGGACTCTCACAACAGAATACAAAACGCATGAAATTTCACACCTGCTTTCCAGACTGAAAAAGGTAGATGGGTTCAATTAACCTATTCCCTTCAAAATGAGCTTCTGCATTTTATTTCATCCAGCTTTATTACATAAGCAGCTGTCTACCAGAAACCCCTTAGCATATCCCTTGACCGATTCAACTCATGTGCAACCTGTTTGAAACTGTTCATACTCATTGTGCTGTCTAGAGACAACAAAATTTCACCTTATTTCACTATGCATTGTATCACTATAATTCTTTGCAATAATATTTTGCTCCAATTTTGTTTTTCCCCTACTCCTTTTTTTCCTCATCTCCACCTCACTCTTTTCTGGGCATACCATTCGGAACTCTGGGGACAACTCCATCAACACTATCTTACTTTCTAACGCCATGTCACACAAATGACTCCGCTTTGACTTGAGCATGGTGCAGTGAGTCTGAACAAGAAAAGTAAAGACATGCAAGCTGGTGCAGAGCTGAAAATATTTCCAGCAGCCTCCAAAGGTTACATAACAAACAATAAATTTCATTAAAATTCTTAATGAAGGTAAGTATTTGAAGTATCCTGATATTTTGACACATACCATGAGAAAAGAAGCAGGCGTGTGTAAACGCGTGTTTGTGTGAATGTAGGTAGCTGCACAGATCTGTGCATGTGTGTGTTTGTGTGTGTGTTTAGTTATAGAAGGAACAAGAGAAGATTTCTTTGCCAATAGACTGACTTGCTGAATCTTCCTGGAAACTGTGCTAGGGCACATCGAAAGTAAGGAGGTGACTGGTGACAGCAAACATGGCTTCACCAAGGGCAAATCGTGCCTGACAAATTTGGTGGACTTCTACAATGGCATTACAGTGTTGGTGGATAAGGGGAGAGTAACAGATGTCATCTGCTTGGACTTGTGCAAAGCATTTGACACTGTTTCACACGACATCCTGGTCTCTAAATTGGAGATACATGGATTTTACCGATGAAACACTTGGTGGACAAGGAACTGGCTGGGCGGTCATACTCAGAGAGCTGTGGTCAATGGCTCCATGTCCAAGTGGTGAGCAGTGACAAGTGTTGTTCTTCAGGGTTCAGTACTGGGACTGGTGCTGTTTAAGATCTTTGTTCATGACATGGACAGTGGGATTGAGTGCACCCTCAGCAAGTTTGACGATGATACCAAACTGTCTGGAGTGGTTGACATACTGGAGGGAAGGGATGACATCCAGAGGAACCTGGACAGGCTGGAGACGTGGGCCTGTGTAAACCTCATGAAGTTCAACAAGGCCAAGTGCAAGGTCCTGCACATGGACCAGGGTAATCCCATGCACAAATACAGGCTGCGTGGAGAATGGATTGAGAGCAGCCCTGAGGAGAAGGACTGGGGGTTGTTGGTGGATGAGAAACTCAACATAAGCCAGCAATGTGCGCTCACAGCCCAACTGTATCCTGGGCTGCATCAAAAGAAGCGTGGCCAGCAGGTTGAGGGAGGTGATTCTGCCCATCTACTCCACTCTTATGAGACCCCACCTGGAATATTGTCTCCAGCTCTGGAGCCTTCAACATAAGAAGGACGTGGACCCATTGGAGCTGGTCCAGAGGAGGACCACGAGGATAATCCGAGGGCTGGAGCACCTCTCCTTTGAAGACAGGCTGAGAGAATTGGTGTTGTTCAGCCAGGAGAAGAGAAGGCTCCAGGGAGACCTTGTAGCAGCCTTCCAGTACCTAAATGGAGCCTACAGAAAAGACAGGGAGGGACTTCTTCTCAGGGAGGGACTCCTTCTCAGGGAGTGTAGTGATAGTATGAGGGGTAATGGTTTTAAACTGAAAGAGGGTAGATTTAGATTGGATATTAGGAAGAAATTCTTTACTGTGAGGGTGATAAGGCACTGGAACAAATTGCCCAGAGAAGTTGTGGATGCCCCATCCCTGGAAGAGTTCAAGTCTAGGCTGGATGGGGCTGTGAGCAACCTGGTCTAGTGGAAGGTGTTGGAACTAGATGATCTTTAAGGTCCCTTCCGACTCTAACCATTCTACAATTCTATGATTAGAGTAGATCTGCCACAGTACACTGTACACTTGTGACTAGATCTGCCAACAAACAAAAGATGATCTGTTAATCCTACCCTGATTTTTGCCCTTGTTTTGGAACAGAGCGGTCTCTTTCACAAAGATCCTCTCACAAGTTATACAGACCTTACGAGGCACTGAAAGCTGAGGCTCTGAAGTAACTGATGAAAAAGATTAAACATTTTCTAATCAATATATATGTTAAATGTAGTTCAGCTGCAGATATTTTTCTCCAGCAGCTCCAGAGGGAGCACCATATAAAAAAGCTAGACCAATTTCCACTGGATCACCAAAATAAAAATAAAACTTGAACAGCTGAGGAAAAAGTGTATGTGAGTGAAAATTCATTTCATTGTGGAGGACAAGATGCAGCAAATGGATATAATTTCATAGAGCTCAATTTATAAATAAAAAACAGCTAAATATTTTCAGTGCTGGAGTACAAGTAGTAAAACACTTCATTTCACATTCGTGCAGCATTTAAAATAAAAGTACTTAGCTTCATGTAAAATGTAGTGAAAATTAGTCTTTGTGCTTTCACTGTACAAGTATTATGCAACAAATTTTTAATTTAGTTTTAGATAGAATATGCACAACACATGTATGCATTCATATTTGCACGTATTTTTGCATTTCCCCTCTAGCTTAAACATATAACACACAGGAAAAGATCCTTGGGTATGTGTTTCGACATATCTAATTTTGCTCAAATCTTTAGTTGCAGCATCAGAAAATTGCATCCTCTGTTTTTTATCCACAGCTTCAGGTATGGTGCCGACAGCCATAATGTGAGTTTTGTTACTTGGCCTTGTCAGTGACTCTAAGCTGACAGTAGATCATTGCCACATGGCCACACCACTCTCCAGGGGAGTGGGAGACATTAACTGAGTCAGCTTTGCTGTGCGACATTAAATAAGGCAGTCTTATAAAGCAGGCATCAGTCTCATAAGAAATGGAGTAGAAAGCAGGAATTATGTAATAACAAGCTTTAAAAAAGACAACTTCCTGGGTGGACTCCCCTTGTCTAAGGGGTGATGCAGCCATGCAATGACTGTGTCACACTGCATGGTTGCAGGCATAGTGGTTTTACGATATATAACGTTATTGGGGTTGGACTCTGATATGGTAAATTATGGGGAAAATCATGGATTAGTCACAGTAAAAATGTCAAAAGCAATAGGAATTACAGTTTAAAAAAACACATAAAGATCTATACATGAAATACGTCTGAGGTCGTTACCATTTTAGACCACCTGTGGTTACAATTATTTATTAGTATTTATGCAAGATTTTTTATGGGACTATATTGATAAATAGAAGACAATATCTATCGCAAAAATTTACAGTGTCAAATGCCAGTCTTGTCACGGGAGTCTGTTTAGCTATAAGAGGCCTAAGAGGCAGGAACATTCCTGCTAGATCCCTCCAACCCTTACATATTTCAAAGCTGGATCTCCGAAGCCCTGCAGTTGAGTACTTGGTACTGTTCTAGGGGTGCAAAGAGGACAGGAAAGTAACACAAAACAGGGGAATTGTGACACAGGCAGGAATCAGGCTGCCTTTTCTACTCTCAGAACCAAAGCAGGAAGAGGAGTAGCCCATCAGTGATCACTGCACATCTTGGCTGGTCCTGAGGCTCATCTGGGTTGCACATTAGGCCAAGTTGATACCCAGGATCAAGGTGGTGCAAAAACATTTATACTACCATCTGTAGGGACTCAGACACAGACGGCACTGCAAATAGAGCTAGAGATGATACACAACTCCTCTTTGGAAGATGAGCTACTTGTTAAGGGAGCCCATCAGTCATTCACGTCAGCTCCAACGGTGTTTTGCCGGGGGCATTAACAGATAAACTAACAGTTGTTGCTGGAAGGAATCTATCTTCCTCGTGTTTGCTAAGTCCTACTTTAAGACATCACTTAGCAAATAAAAAGCATCACTAATATAGCTTTTGGAGGAGGAAGGAAGAAGAACAGCTGAATAGGTAAATCTTGTGTGAGAGTTAGAGCTCCCAACTCTTTCTACCTTTGCATTACACTGATCACTGTGAAATCTGTGTGATTGGGAGAGTATGTGCTTTAAGAAGCATGTGAAATATCCATGTCATCGATAACTTGACAACTACAATTTGAGTGGCAGCATATGGCAAAGTCAATGTTATGACAAGCCATTCCTTGGGGTGGGAATACTAATGATTAAAGATTTTACTTAAGTGGTAGCACTAGTAGCACTGCTAGTATTCGAATCAGCTTAGAGTGTTTTCATTGCTTGAGTCAAGTGAAAATGGGCAAACAAGGAACCTGATACAATTAAATGTTTTTATTAAATGTTAAATGTTTAATTCTTTTTCCTTTATTGAAAAGGCATTTACTTCATTTAATCATCTTTAGAAGAAAAATATCTGAAGGGCTGGGAGCTATCATGATGTTGAAAAAATAACTTTGAAAAGGAAAAGTAGTAAAGAATATTTGGAAATCAGGAGAATGCACTGGATCTGTAAGATCTTTAGACTATAATGTCTCTTTTGCTCATTAAAACACCTAAATTTGGGGCAATTAGTAAAATTAAATTACTAATGCTTGAAATACACTAATATCTGAATGGCTTAGAAAACAGCACCGTTGCTTTAAGGTGTTTATAAAGAGAGGGTGGTCGGAGCACCATAAGGTCTTTGAAAAGAAACTTGCACTGTTGCCACAAAAACAAGACGAACTTTTCTCAATGCCCTGTAGGGCTGATACTCCCAAACTTTCAAAAATTACGACCTATTGCAGGGAAGCCATGACAATTTTAGGAAAAACACATTTACAATCCTATCTCTTTCCTGGGTTTTGACCTTATATTACTCACAATAGAACCATCTGCCTTTTTTCAGGACAAGGACTAGGGATTCATTCTCAAGTAGAAGTTGGACTGTCACATCACTCCAGGATATATGACTACAGGCAAAAAACATGCCAAAGTTACTGTGAGTGTGTCACAGTTCAAAAAAACAGGTTTAGCATCTGAAAAGAGAAGGAGGAAAAAAAAAATCAAATTTCCTTATTGCTTCTGGGAAGAAAGTAGACTCTATATATCCTACCATAGCACAGCTTGCAAGGTTGATGCCATTTTATGCTCAGAGTTAACACTTTGTCATACTCAGTTTGCAATAATTTTGTGCTTAACTACGTCTGTTTGTTCATTCCATCTTGTTAAAACACTGATTATTTACTCAGAAAGCATCTTCTTCAGTATGCAGTGCACCTTCCTCTGGAAATTTATATGCAGACTACTCACTCTCAGTCCTGATCTGAACAAAGCTGAAGCAAGACCATCGGTTTCTTCCCAACTTCCCCTCAAAAAGGCCTTGCTTTTCTTTTACCGTTGTTACCTGTAGAAGGTCTTTGCTCTAGCAAAGACAAAAGACTAAAATAGCACTAAATAATTAAATACTAGTAGTAGTAGTACTAACAATAGCACTAGCAAAAAGCTAAAAAGATCCTTTCCACAAGAGCTAAAGTAACACTACTCTGCCGGCTGGACCTCAAGAAACCTCTGAAGCTCACAGAAGTGCCATTGTCCAGTCTGTTACCTCTCCAGTCTGTTTTCTCTAGAAAGGTCTAGTGAATCACACTGCAAGCAGAAAAGGAATTGAGAAAAATGCATGCCCAGACTGGTTGGGAGAACTTTTTTAATTAAAGGTGGGCTAGAGATAACACGTGTATGTATTATTCTTTCTTTCTGCTAGCCACTGGGAGCCACGCAGGCCACAGGAAGGTTTAACATGGATTAAAATGAGAGAATTTCTGTATCTTTCTGTTATTCAGATACATACTCAAAAGGTCTGTTTTCTGTTAAAGCATTTTTCTTTGTCTAAAGCCTGCATTTTGGCTTGGATTTGGAAGGTTTTTGAGAGTTACTTGTAAGTATTTTCTGAGGTAGTTTACCTGTTTTGCTAGCCATCACCCTGTTTACAAGGCAAAAAAAATATTAAAAAAAAAAAAGAATCCATGTCACCCCAGAAGGAGTAAAGATACACACAGAAAAATGTCAGAAAGGTGTGGTATGTACGGTACAATATTTTTTATGCAACCCCCTTTTTTTTTCCACATATCGCTTCCTCTCCATTAACCTATATATCCATGCACTCCTGGAATACAGAGCTCAGCATTTGCTTAAAGGGATTTCATGTCACACGAGGACAATTGGGGGTCAAAGAATAAAATTAGATAGATACAGGGAAACATGCCATGAGAGAAAAATGGAACCAAAGGGGTGTCAATACAGTTTCAATTGGTCAAGTAGCAGAATTCACAGGGATAAGAACTGGGAATCTTCCTCCGTCCCCACAACCCACCCTCAAAATTTCATTCCAAAACAAACTGCTGTTTTAAATGAAAAGCATATTTTCTCATCAAGATTAATATATTACTATCAAGTTGTTTATCAAGTTCACTACTAATAAAAACATTTTGGAAACCTGCTGTGGTCCCTAGGGTTGCCTGAAGCATTCTATTCCAGGATGCTTCAGGAATGCTGGCCAGCTGCAAAACTGCAATGAGAGATGAAACTTCTGGCATGCCCACATAGACCACAGGATTTTCTCCCTAGAGAAGCTGTTTAAGAACATGGTGTATTATAAAAGCAATGCCCCAAGTGCTGTGAAATCCAACTTTTCATTAAGGACCGTAAGTGGGAGTTTTAGTTAAAAGTCATCATGTATGATTTCTAGATTGAAGACAATTGTTTCTGCTGGTTTTGATACAAAATCTGAAGTTATATTTAACAAGTGTCCTTACTGGCAGTCATAATGCTATTTGGTAATTTAAGGGAGTATGTCTGAAACTATGAAACATCACGTCAAAGTCCAAGGTATTAAAAAACACAAGTCAATTAGAAACATGACTGCATTCGTTCTTTATGGAACAGTTGTTGGAAAGACTGTGATTTCATTTTTCTACATCTAAATATACTGTAAATATAATCTTTCTCAAAGACAAATGATACAGTTTTGATGTTTACCTCAATGCATCTGTACTAGCTAGGTTTCTAGGCCAGAAAAAAATGAACTGAAAAGTTAGAAAACAAGTTTGAGATTTTTGCTACTTCCTATGTCTGAACAGTCTGATAACATGAAGCAACCCAAGCTTTCCTGGCAGTATTTCGGCACTTTAAATCCAGATCCACGGCAAACCAGAGAATAAAGAAGAGGGCAAAACATTAAAAATAATTATGACTAAAGGTCTATGATTTTGGTCTGTCTTAAAGCTGTGTAAAGTATATGTATGTAGCACACAACAGGTTTCTAAGATCTCTTCTCTTTACCATCAAGATAGATTTTGGCCACTAACTAATTTCTTGTTCTTTATCATAAAGAATCTTCTGCTTTATCATAAAATTATCTTACAGCTTTCACTTAAGAACAAATAATATTATCACCTGTATCAGGAAGGAACTGGCAAGGTAAAACTTCCTTGATACTACCTCAAGACACGGAGAGCTAGAATGTCAGCCTGAGATGAGTACAGCCAGCAAAATCCAACTCCATTTTCAAGTTACCCCAAAATTCTGGTTCAAAACCCAGGTTCTCTTTAACCCTAACAGACAGATAAGAGGCAGAAAAAATGTGCAGGCCTACACTTACCCTGAATTCAGAGGTTTTAAAAGAGGCCTCTGTCCAACACTTTTCTCAATAACAGTTTACACCATATTAGGAATAGAGAAAGAGGTCCTGTACTTACAGAGGTATGTGTGGCACTCAGAGGGTACTGTGTCATGTGCATGATAAATGGCAAAAGCTGGAAGTTAAAATTATCCCCATAGTAAACACAGAAAACACCACCTTTGGGCTGTGATGGGGAAAGGAAAAATCATCATTTCCCAGTTCAAAATTATTAGTCTACAGGAAGACTGTCGTAAATTTATTTTATGAATAGGGCTCCTTATGATGTCTGTCTCCATAAAATAATATATAGAAGTTTCAGCACTGGTGAACTTCCTAGAACTTCATTCTCTAAATATGAAAGTCTAAACAACAGTAGATTTAGTGCATGCTCATGCTTGAATCCATGGTGAGAACCCAGATCTTATATTTCTCAAACAAGTACCACTGTACCATGTAGAACCATATTTTATTCTCCTACCCCTATCTCCAACCTAAATAAATAAATAGGAGTGTCACTACTAAAAAAAGGTAAGGAAACCAGATCTTTTAGACTCCAGGCGATGATGAGTCCAGAACCCTAACCCTAGCAATGCCTCACTTTCCTAATCATTACAATGTGGGGTTTTTAAGGTCTAACCTTAATCTTCCCAGATTCAATTGTTAGCTTTGGTTTTCTGTGTTTCTGAGTGATAATAAAGGAGTTGATATATAGTCTTTTTTTCTAACACAAAGTCTGATAGTTTTTACAAGGTCCAAATGTTTATAGGAGGAAAGAAAATGGAGGAAAAGTACAACCTCCCATTTGGCTTGATGTCGTACAATCCCAACCATTAGTGAGACTATAAGGCTGTATATAAATTAAGTGTGAGAATCTGTATGTCCTGAGCAATGTTTTAAAGAATTCTGAATTTATCTTCCACCAAGATCACCTTTTTATGCGTATCAACCCTACCTCTTAACAGATATTCTTCCTCCCATCTCTTCCTCCCCACTCACCAACATGATACATCTTATCTTGTTCTTGACTTTTCTGTTAGCCAGTAGGAGTTTGGAATATTTTGGAAGGAAAACAAGAGAAGGAAATAAGAGTGGTTTTGGTTTTATGCCAACTAAAACTGAAAGTAGATTATCTTGTCCAATCAATCTGATGTCTGTGTTATGGTATTCTGTCATGACACCACACCAGAAGTCTTTACAGGTGTCTGCCGAGTGGAAGGAGGGTGCTGAAAGAAGAGAGAGTAAGCCAGAGCTGCTTTCCTTCTCAGCCTGTTCCTGAAACCCAGACTGCAATGGCATTGGGACATTACACCGTCTTTTCTCAGCATGAGTCACTTGAGTCTGCAGCTCTCACTCACTTCTTTAAAAATTCACTCATTCATTATTCTATCAGTTAAGATTACCACCTATGAAAGCCGGAATATAACAATTGCTGGTCTTTTTTAAAATAGGCTGTTTACTCATGTGTAGCTGTTCTGCAGGCAGTCATATGTATGTTCTATTTACTATATAAAAGCAGGACATGGCTCTGGAGCTGCTTCACTGAAACAACAAGAATATAGTGCAGAAGGAAAAATAATTCTGTCTTCCTCACGTGATACCCACCGGTAACTCCAGGTCATAATTATATAACATGATGTCACAATTCAGGGAAAAGCTTGTTTTCAGAAGGCAAGGGGAAAACAGTTTGCTTCTGCTTCCCTCCAAGAAGTCTATTCCTTACACCCTTCTTGGTCTGCAAATATCTTTTGCAGCCTGCACAACCAGCTTGCCAAGATTACCTTTTTTTCTATTCAGCAGTGAAACCTACTTTTTACAGTAGTGAAGCCTGCTTTTTAATGTTCTTTGTTAACAGAGACCTAAAATATAGAATCTGTGCAGTAAATACTGCAGAAAAAAAGGACTCAAGAATTTAGGGTTCTCCTCCCTCCTTTATCAGCAGCCTGATGGGTTAACTCTAATCACCTTACCTACCCATGACTTTGTTTCTCTGTAGTTTGATGGTACTTTGTAAAATACTTTGAGAGCTATTGATAAAAAATATCTACAAAAACCAATCAGTATTGTGCTTATGGTAGAAGTTATTTGCATTAATCACTCCTAATATTTGCTGCTTAAAGGTATCTTATTGTTTACAGATCCCCCTTTGTCTGAACATTTTTACCTCCTATTGCTCCAGACAGCACCTTTGTGCCTTTGATGGTTCTAGTAATTATCACAGATTCCCACTTCTAGCCAACTAGCCCCGTTGTTTATGTGAAAATTTGCTCTCACATGAAAAAGAAACAGGGTTTCTTTGGAAAGAAAATTTGACCGCAAGACTGCATTGATTGACTTAAGACTTGGAAGTAAGTTTAATTGTTAAACTGAAACTTTTTTCCTGGGTTTCTTTTTTCAGTTGATGTGTCTAATTGTATGTAAACTTTAAGTGGCCATTTAGGTAGGCAACAAAATATTTAAGACTGGAACCTGTCCATACTGAAGTCATTAGGAGATTTGTGCTGATGTTACTGGCAACATGAATCTCACTCTGAAATTTTATCTGAAAATCTTGGGTATTCTGATTTCTCAGACATAAAGCTTTCCTCTGATTTCTGATGTTCATTTTTCTATTCTTCTAGCTGCATCCTAGCATCCTACTTTTTTCTACCCTGCACAGCTCCGTTGGAGGGAAGGAAAAGAACAAACTCTTTAGTTTCTAAAGTCCAAAAGGCTTTTCTGTGAAGAAAATAACCAGTATTCTGGTATGGTATCTGGATAGCCTTGTTTGTCTTTTGAGGTAAGGATGGTTCCTCGGGGAACATACAAATGCATGCTTACACTGGCAAGAGATGGTCGAGGGTGCTGCACTCACCAAAGTCGCTAAATGACTTCAAGTGACCGACTAGAGTGCACAATATTATCAGGAACACATATTATATTCAGGCAGAAGCAATACGTCTTCTGAGAACCACTGTAGCACAGTAAAAAAGAAAGATGGGGTACAACCATAATCCCATAGCCCAGTGTTGTCACCCAAGCTGCAGTCAGTTCTGTGTTCTTATGATGATACCAGATATTGAGGAATCCATGAAAATATCATATCCATGAAAATATAATTTCCTTGCGCAGAATCTCACACTGTGACTTGCTCCTCAAAAACCAGGGCGTTGTCTAAATGGTAAAGCATTATTAACATAGCAGAATTCTTTCACCTCAACAGTTAATTCTTTCTGAATATCCCTAGTGTAATTACATCAATCAATGCTCACTAGTGATTAATTTGTTTCATTAATGTTAACAACTCCAAGTGTTCTACTGGCAGGCTGTCCACTGTCCTGGTGATCTTCAGGAAGAGGCTGCTCCTCTGGATATCTGGCTTTAATCTTTTGTCCTTTACTTCCTCTTATAACCATCTCACTTTTGGATGTTATGGGTTTGAATTTTTTGGCGTATGTGTGTAACTATCACTTGTTAATAAATTACTAAAACAAATGTGTACAGGACATCTGAAAAAACCTACTAAGAATTGGCCAGCTTCTACTTAAAATTCAAGTGCAGCAGCAATTTAATAAAACTAACTCCTCCAGAATGTGGCCATAAGGAAAGAGTTTGCACAATCTGTTCATCTGCATAATTAGTAATTGAGGACCTGAGAACAGTTGGAACATTGCTGTGGGCAACCCAGGTCAGATCACTGATAACATAAATAACAAAGATTCAGATTTCCAAAAACTACAAACATCAGAATGGAGCTAACAGCAACCCTAATAAGAGCACACAAAACAAACAGAAAGAGGGATAATTCAGAAAGCCATGAAAGGCCATAATGCTACAGCAAAAAACAGTATGATATAAATTCCGTCTGAGGCTTAAAGGAATCATGAAAAGAAAACGGGAAAAAAAAAATAAAAAAAGAGAAGATACATGAGAAAACACAGTAAATTATTTTGGTTATCATTTGCATAATGGTACAAGTATATGAAAACTTCTGCCAGACACGTATTTACAAGTATTCCACTTAAGCATTAGAGAAAATAATAAATCCAATTATTTATACGATGTAGTAGTATGACTAATCATCTCAGGAGCAAAAATTCTTGTAGCCACAATACAATCCTTTGCTTTCACCAGATCATGTTGAAAAAACACAGAGTGCACAAGGCACTGCAGCTGTTCTGCTTTAGGAGATGAAGAGTAACACAGGAGAAGTAGTGATGCACTAATCAGCTGTGGATTATTTCTCTCCAGTGATTTAGTTTGCTGCATATTCATTGGATACAGACGTGCATCAGGACACCAACCTTCCTCAAGTCGAAACAATGAAAAGGACTTCAGACCTTTGCCAAAAGCAGTTTGGCAAAAAAAAAAAAATTCAACCAAGAGGGCTTTGATCATCTTGAGACACTACTTGAAGGTAGACCCTTGCTAGATCCAAATCTTTTATGCAATGGCTTCAGTTTGTCAGCTTCACTTCTTATTAAAACTACAAAAGCATTATCCAAATGAACTGACTATCAACATTGTCGTGGTTTAGGTCAAATTGGCTACTGGGGACCTAGGGGACCCCAGATGGGACCGACAGATGCTCCCCTCTACCCCTCTTCAGAGAGAGAGGCAGAGGAGGAAAAAGAGACTTATGAGTTTAGAAAGAACTAAACTACTTTAATGAAATATTAATAATAAAATAAAAAGAAATAATGAAAAATATATACAAAACCGTATCAAGCTCCCAAGATGACAATCACGACACCAGCTGGCACTGGGCCAGTCCCAGGCTGGACTCGGTGACGGACGGGAACCGGATTCCGGATCTGGATTCAGGATTGGGATCACAGGCAGACGAACAGGGTCCTCCTCAGACATCGGCCATTGAAGGAAGAGCCAAGAGAGCTGACCCTTTGATCCATTAGCTTTTATACTGAGCATGATGCAGATGGGATGGAATACCCTGTTGGTCAGTTTTGGGTCACCTGTCCTGTCCGCTCCTCCCTGCAGGTGGGGACCCCACTACGCTTTTCCACTTCCGACCCTCCAACGGGGCAAACAACAAAGTTGGTTGGCCTTGGGTGTTATAGCAACAAGTATAAGCAGGAGCCTCTCTGCATACCATGTCTGGACATCAACTATAAACATAGGTCTTATCACTCTGAGAAAGTGAACATTGTCTGCACAATATGCTGTTAATTTCAGTAGTTAGAAGAGGCCCAGCTAAGAAGCGAAGTTACTGAACAAAATTGGTTCTGTTTTACCTCAAACCAGGACAAACATGTAGTTTATGTGCATTTATTTTTTTCACACTCCTGGCAGGTCACAAGTGATAATGACACAGAATTCTGTTGATTTGTATTGGCAGAAGGCCAGAATTTTGCCATATGATACTAGACCACAAGATAGTTTTTTGTCAAAAATATGAAAAGTAGCCTATCTGCTTGGGTGTTCACCAATGTTTGATTAATATAAATGCTTGAAGACCCAAAATATCAAATAAAGCAAAAGGGGACTAGGTTCTCTGCATTTACAAAAATCAAGGTTGATTTATCTCAAACTCACATGACATAAGAAATAATACCTGGAGGCAGAACTATGTTTACAGTTCTGTCCCTTGTAGGAACATTGTATTATTTGCAATGGGATTAACATAATGGTTGGAACTGTAATGCTTTTGTCCCTTGGGTATGTAAGGTAAAAGATTAGGGTAAAGGATGAACACAGAAATAAAAAATGCCAGAAACAGGAATACAAAAATGTGACAGCAATGAAATCAGTTGCACAGAATATAAATACCATCTATCAAATAATTACTGAAAAGGACAATTGTTTTTATTTTAATTACATTTAGTAATCTTAAAGATATGTACTTACTGGACATGAAAATACTATCAGGTGGGATCTGCAAAAACCTATTCTTCAGATCTTCATTCTCCCAAACCCAAGCCCGATGGGTTGATACCCCAGTCTTTTTGTCAGAGTCTAGAAACAGGCATATAAAAACTATGGAAATGGCTGAACATAGAAAACCATACAATACACAAATGAAATGCAGATAGGAGGAAGACTTGAAATTCTTTCTAATGGAGGTAAAACCAATTATCAATAACACTGAGAGAAATAAAACTGGTACAGACAAATAGAACAAAGCTTTTCCCCAGCTTCACTATGCCCTGCAAAATTAGCTTAACACACGTGGCCTATTGAATTTCCCCTTTTTGAGCTAAAAAGCAGTTACAGACTGCAGTCTGAAATACAGAATAAGTGAAACAATCAAGCTGCAGATTACTTTTAATAGGAGAAAACCTATGGCTGATACCATTTTTTACAACAGTAATGTGGAAATAATGAAGTATCTATCAGACATACCTCTCGCTCTTGCTTAAAATTAACCACTTACTTACTTAAAAAATAAACTCTCCTGGACCCTCAAGATCCTCAGCTCATTCTGTTGAAGGAAAAGATCTGAAATAATTTAACAGGTCAATAATCCAAACCCTAACTACAAATTAAATTCTTTAAGCAGGTCTCATCTGACTTTTGAAGCATAAGATTTGTCAAAGTAGCTTCCAATTTAATTATCATTAATGTCACTCTCGTATGATTTTTTAGGGTCATTCTATAACAGTACAGTTTTACAAGCACCAACTATGTCCATACACTTTTCTTTACTTCACCACACCAGTGGTGGCATGAAGTCTGATGTTGCTTGACCAACTTGTTAACCTTCTATGATGAAACGACCATCTGGATAGAAAAGGGAACAGTGGATATTGTCTACATGGACTTCAGTAAGGTTTTTCACACTCTCTCCCATAAGATCCTTGTAGACAAGATGTAGATGTATGGGCTGGATGAGCACATAGTGAGGTGGATTGAAAACTGGCTGAACCAAGGTAGGTTGGCAGAAAATTACCCGCTACAGTTCTAATCTAACTTCAAAACTGGAGTCACCACCAGGTCCAAAAGATCTTGTCTCTTTGGTCTCAACAAAATTTTCAGAAAGATCATAAAGGCATAACTGGTGCCTTGAGACAATTCTCTTGTATGTCACATTCCTTTAACAAGAGGAATAAAGGCCACCTGCAACTTCTCTGAAACTCTTTTCACTTTCCAGGAATATAACACACAGCCAGAAAGGGCACTGCTAAGCAGCTTTTAACAAGGATTATGTAACAGTTTTTCAAAAGACTTGGTTTACAAGAAAGATAGTTCCTAAAATACCCAGGATATGTCATGCCCTATATCACCTTCAGAAGGCAAAAACTGCATACACAGTCACTGTGCACAGCAATGGGTTCTTTTTTGTTCCATTGTGCAACTGACCACCTAAATCAGGTTTCTGCTTCCCTACTAAATTGTCTAGATTTTAAACAGATGAATACTAACGAAAATCAATGCACACTTGCAATTTTTACATATATTTTGTGTTAAATCTCATTAATATTTCATGAGTTTCAAAATCTATTCCTGAGTACCCAAGGATAGTCTGTACTCTTCTCAATAACTTGCCTCAGTGAATCAGAATACACTGAACTCAGCACTTTTATTCATGAACACAGTCATCGGTCTGGTTTTAGTTTTGGAGATCATTTGTTTGTTACAATTCTGTCAGATCCATTCATCTGTGATCAAGAAAAGCCATCTGTCTGGATGGATAGATGTGATGGTACACACATATATCTCTCAAGACCCATATGCGTGCAGTATACACAGTGCAGATCGTGGACCAGCTTACCGTTAATTCGTAACATACAATTGCTGGGTCCAAGCCCAGGAAGGATAGAAAGCAAATGAGAATATGGGACTACTGCACCTTATGTAACTCCTCTTTTCAGTCACCACGTTTAATTTTTTTCTCTTCTTCCTACATTGTGGGCTTTATTCCCAATTAACAGGGAACTTTAAATTAACTGGAAGGGATTTCTTTAGTAGAGACAGTGGGAAACCATAATGACAAGTTCATACTGGTTTGGAAATGCCATCAAAATCCCAATTTAAAAGAAAGCCAAATTTACATTAAACATTTAAGATATTGGAGGTAGACTAGGGGGACTTGGTCCTGTTGGTCTCTTTGGTGAACAGTTTCTCCCATGAATAGCCTAAACTACCAATAACTGTATTGTTCTTCTGAGTGACTTTGCACTGGTAGGAGCAAGGGTCCATCACCTGGCCTTGCACTATAATACAGATACTGTGGGGTAGGAAATGCTGGAGATACCTGGCATTCTACCTAAAGGAGAGGAAAAGTTTTGTCACGTATGTCAGCAAATGCTTTTTGAACTTGACACAAACTTGAGGTATTGAGCACCTGTGATTGCTAAAGATCCCCTGACACATTTTCCGGGAGAGGAGAACGTTAGCTCCAGTCACTCGGCCAACTTTCAATGAGGGTGATTATATTCTGCCAGCAAAATTTCCCTTGAAACTGCAGTTGGAGCAGTTATTTTTTACTTCCTCCTCCTAAAAGCAGTGTTTTGCTTTTTCTGGAATGGAGGAGTTGCTGTGTTCCACCCCAGAGATGGTTGCATTTCAGTGGTGGTTGAATTGATCTTTAAGTGCATACAGCTGGCAACACACTTGGAGTCCCTTATGGAATAGAAGGCATCTTGTAAGTATAGTCTTCAGAAGGTAGCACATGATGAGATGTTATACACCAAAAACCTGACTCATTTCTTAGTCTCTCAATTTGAGTAGACCAGCCCTTGAATCAGATTAGTATGAAAACATATTTTGGTCTGAATAGTTAGGATGATTACTGAAAAAAATACAGATTTTTTTTTGCTTATAAGATGTAGGATGCTACATGTCACTTGGTAAAAATATGTGAACTTAATGCACCTTCCTTCTGCCTCTCACAAATACACACACTGCATATTAAATAAGAATGACCTCCTTGATATAAGAAACAGGCTTGGTGGGTGGCGATTTTTAAAGTAACTTAACACAAAACACACAATAGAACTATGAAAAATGCTCTGGTTACACTGTTTGGTACTTAATGGTTTGGATCAATCCCAAAGCCAAGCCACTGAAAAAATCCTCCCACTCCAAGGGCTGTGCAAGGTGACAACGCCTCCTCTCAGAAGCATAAACTTTACTCACATGGTTTAGCTTGCCAATTGTTCTCATCTAGTAAATCACATATTCTCTGAATGTGTTTTGGGACTAGTAGGGGGAGGAGGTGTGAGAAGTTAAACTGTGTGGCTGATGAGGGAAGAGCTGGCTCTTTGACCAACAGGCTGAGCACACAATAGAGTAAATACCCTTTCGATATTTTGCTCATTTCAGCAAGCAGCACCAGGAAAAATCATTTTCCAATTAGTCAGCAGGTTTCAGCATCATTAGCTTCTATATCAGATTTGCTACCATTCAAAAATGCATCAGGAGACAAAGCAGGAAGAGTTAAGTATCTTTACTGGAATCTGAGGTCTGTAAGGAGGTGAAATTAGATTAGCTCTGTGGAAATGGGGACAGTTTACATTACCAGAGGGGCCCTACCTGTCTCTAGGCTTGACAATGAACAACGCCTTTAGCATATGGCATTACAATGGATTAGTGATCAAGTGCAATTAATCCTAATATATCCTCTCTTGAACCTCAGTGGCTTGTTAGTTGGAGGAAAAAAAAAATCTGCTGTCCTCAAAGTGTCAGGTGAAACTCTCATTTGAGGTAAGGCTACCATGTGGAGCTGTGCCTCCATCTGGTGACTCCCTTTTGTGATATTCAAACAGAAGGTGTTTTAATGAGGCTTTTATAGTAGGCACCACCTGCCACTGATCTTCCTCTCTAAAAAGGTATAATTGAGGGTTGGTGTTACAGTATGGCTTGAATCTTAACCTTGGGAATTCATCAGGAGATGCAAATCTGGGAGGGATGTTGTAATTCTAAAATGCCATTTTGGCTTTTGGTTTAGAGTGAATTGGTTAGAGAAAATTGTGGTTTGGCTAATTGCAACCAGTTATATGGTAGCTTCCCCCTTTTCAGATGGATTAATAGAAGTGTCATCTCAAAATTAAATATCCAAGCTGATGGTGACCATATGTCTCCATTCAGACCCTTGTATATTAGCGATACAGCTAAACTACAGGCAGCTCCTAGAACCAAATGGTTTCAGCACTACTAATATTTACATGGTTTTGATTTTATGACCCCTTATAATGCTACTAAGTCTGTATTAAAAAAATGGTTATGTCACATAACTGTGTGGAAAGCTGAACGAACTCTACTTTTATCTAAAAAATAAATTAGAGTTACAAGAAAAGCAGTGTCTATCTTCCACCACCATGCATTTATTTGTGAATTTTGGACCTGCTAATGCCCATTCATTAATTCTTCAATGACTGCACAAGTTATTTTACTGAGGTACATACAACACTCTTTTGTAGTATTCTGTATTGAAACTCTTGCTGGCAGCTGACAGCGTGGCACAATCACTATCGCTTCATGCTATTCTTGAAAGGGCTGCTGACTACCCTCCCTCCAAACTGAGTGCTTACCTTAATGCTATGCCTGTGGAATTAGCAATGAATCCCAAAGGAGGGCCACAAGATTAAATCAGAATTATTTTGTGAAGCATGGCGTCAACATCACTCCTACTTCCGTCTTTTCTCCAGAATACTCTAACCTCTTCAATGACAGAGACGTGGACTCCCCGTGCTATTTCACGGGTACTGATTAGTCCTTGCCTTACTTGTTTTTCATTCTTGTCCACTCATCTGCTCAGAAGTTGAAGGGTAAATCATTTTCCCTTTAAACTGGGTGCCAGAGCGTCGACAAGTTATTTAACATGACTTTGAATAAACATGCTTCAGAAAACCTGTGTTGGGATAGGGGGGAGGGAAAGCATGGCATTAAAAAAACTTTTGCAACTAAGAGAATAATGACATTTTAACCGTGCATGAGCTTCAACAAATCTGAAAATAATCACTATGACAGTAACAATGGGACAGCAATTCTGTGATGTTTGAACTTTTTTAAGGCAAATTTAACTTTTTTAAGGCAAATTTAAACTACAGACTTAAATGAAGAAGAAACTTTTACTCCAAAGTAAAGTAAAAAATAACTTCTTTTGTATCATGGTGCCTTCAAGTCATAGCCTGGGTACAATTTAGCCTGAAGGGTGCAGCAGTCTTTCCTACCATGCCCTCGGGAATGAACAAGATGAAGGTCCTGGCTTGGCCTCACAGAACTTCTTTGCACTTTCACTACCCAGCTAAATTGGCTTCACATGTATGCCCAGCTCAGCACTCCTCAGATGCACACAGTGTGAGCTGACTGGGAACCGTGCATACAACAAGCAGCGCTGAATGCTATTCTCAGAGCTTCAGAGTTCGCTCAAATCAAAGCCCATTTTTATCTTCAAACCCCCACTGGTCCTTCCACAGAGGCTGTTTCCATGCCTAAGGTTTGTGACAGAAAAAAGTAGTTTCTTCCATATACATACAGCTCTCCCCTCTGATGCATGTGCTTTTCAGAAGAATTGGGGGCTGGGGAGCAAAGGCAGCAGGCAGATTTTCCAGGCAAAGCCAGAAAAGTTAAAAGATGAATGTTTCATCAAAGTAGTAAGTGACGGAAACAGGAGTTTGGAGCAGAAAATATTACTCAGTCTTAGCTGTGGAAGTAATGAGTGCCTACAGGACACGCATTTGTGCATGTCACAGAATTACTGTATTCAGATGATGCTCTGTGAAGAGAGAAAGGGAGAGTAAGGCATAGACTGCAGGAAGGGTGAGCTGCCTGGCCTGTGCTCTCAGCTCTTTAGTTCTCAGTGTCTGACAGCTATTAACGGTCCTCATCAAATCATAGGCCAGAAAATAAGATTTTATCAGAATCTTTGTTGTACATTTCATAAAAGGTATACCTTGGTATAAAAATGCCAAGTCTTTAGAAGTGAATTCATTACCCATAACATGGGATAGTAGATAACTGTCCCCTAAGCCAGTGTAACATTTAAGTTTCCCTCTAGAAAACAAAGGCAAGAATTACTTTGAATAAGACTTGTTTCTGTGATACGTTGCCCAAAAGGCAAGAATTTGCATAGCTTTAGCACTGGATTTAGCCCGAACCTTCAGCAATAGGAAGTTAGCCAACTACACCATGGAGCAAAGCAAATTACTTTCACAAGGCTCGTAATATGTCATTCATTAAGATGACTCTGTTGGCATCCAGTGTGGTGTCCGCTTGCTCTACCATAGAGCCTGAGGGAATATGAAAGATGCCAAGCCACTAAAAGAGCTGAGCAATAGAAGCCACTGTGGTCACAGGGCTATTGCCAGCACCAAAGGCATGTACCAACCAAACTGCAGATGTTAACTCTGGCTATGTAGCTCGGTATGTGGGCCTTTCAGATCAAATGAGCTGAAAAATTACAAAAGTTTCATCCTCTAGCTCATGTGCATATGTCTAAGTAGGCCTATAATTCACTGTTGCTCAATATAATCTTTAAAATTTTTCTCCCCTTCACATTCACTTTTTCTTCCAAACTTCTTTTAAGCCCACTGATTTTTTTAATGACTAATGTGAATTCCAGAAATGCTGTGTTAGGAATAATCTCCTGTTTGTGTGAGCAAATATTCTTACACACGGATAGGTGAAAATCTATAGATATGGTCAGCAATGCTGACCATAATTATGACAAAATTATTTTCTGTGTCTTTACGTACGAAACACTTCAGACACACTGAAAATAATCTGCTGTATTGAGTCTAAAGAAACTAAAAAAACCTGATTGCTAAAGAAGTTAGCATTCAGATGCCTGAACTGCTTTCCGGAAAACAACCAATCTAACTTTTTCACTTTCATGCTGTTACTTGAGGCCAATGTAAAACAGGAGTATTTCTTCTAAATGCAGTGGATAGCATCAAAGTAAAGGCTGAATGAGACAAATCAACCCCTTCATCTCTAGAGTTTGACTAAGCAGTTTTTAAAAATCCTCAAATCAATTGAACAGTTTTCAACCCGTTATATACATTTAGAAATTTAGACTGTTAAGCTAGGTAAGGAGAGGGGAGAGAAGAGATAAGGGGTTTACAGCTGAATTTTATTTATGCAGTACAACTCAAGCTCATCAGCTGTATTTGTTAGGATGCACTACCAAGTGCTGATCCCGTTCTTTGACTGGATGAACACACCTACATATCTGTCATCAATTGTCTCTTATGTGAACTCAGAATCTGATTTCTGTAAGTGTCTCTGTTTCTACATATAACCCTAAGCCTGGTGACGTAAAAGTGAACACACAAATGTTGTGGACTTTAACATTGGAAAGCGCACTTTTTGTGACAGCTTAGAAAGAAACTGTTCCCTAGCATAACAGTTGACAGTATATATCAGAGCACAAGTAGAGTAGATAGGACCCGAGGATTACACCCAACACACTCGCTGATAAGCTGTATCTGCAGGATAACCTCATGGTGTCCCCTGTTTACAAGCTAACAATTGCAAACTGGGAAAACAGACTTCAAGGCTGAACACTGGGCTGGTTTTGAAGCCAGACTAGAATTATTTCTGTGGAACACCTATGAGAAACTATTAACCTAAGTGTTCTCTGCATTTCAACTTGCATCAGGCAGTCTCTCCATATCTGAATATCTGTCTCCTCTTCTTCCACCAACCCCCCCATACAAAAGCTTTCAGGCCTAGAAGTCTTTCCCTGCAACTTGGTACTCACAGGCTGAAACCCCTCAGTGCTTCACTCCAGGAGCCTATGTGCCCTGCGCTGTGATTCTTCTCTGTTTGCTGCCAACTATTGCACTGCTAGGGATATGAGCTGCTGGTAGCATAAATCCAACCAGCCTTGCCAACTCCCACAGTTTTATTAAGAATGTTGCAATATGTATTCTTAATTAAAGTTTCATATGATACTATAATTCCTGACTTTGAATGTCCTAATTTTCCCTCATTCAAAACATCACTGTCTATTTCTGTTAATGAGGCCAAATTTAATGTGGTTTCCTTCTTCACAACTTTATGAGTATTAGTGGGGCTACACTACATAGAGGTGGCCACTGGCTCCCTCTGCTTTCAGATTCGGTGTGACCAGGACTAACTGAGGATGCCCAAAGAAAAGTGATAATCTGCCTTATCTCAGGAAGCCTGATAAGAGGCAGACAATGCGAACAGCTGGCAAGAGTCTTGAAGCTTAGGCTAAAAACATTGGAGGTGGTTGAAAATAGGGAGTGGAGAAAATATCATCAAAGAAAGTAGCACCAGGACAGTCTGCATATGGCCACATTACAGAGATCCAGTACTGATGAAGGGCTAAACCCTACCCTATCCCAGAGCTCTTCTCTTTTCCCACCCCTTACTTTTTGCATAACCTTGTTATGCTGTTCCTCTGTTATGCCAGGCAAGGAGGTCCAGAAAAAGTTGTCTGTGAACAACTTCCAGGACCCACTGATGAAATGTGGCAAGCAGCCGTATGAGCTGGAACCATGCCCTTGCCCCTGAAGACCCTCCAGATGTACTCAGAGGTAGCAAAGGCTTCTCCCACTACCCTTTTTTCTTCTTCCAGAAAGGACATGGGAAACGGGCTGAGTGGGTCAAATCCACCGTTCACCTTAATTTCTGCTTGAAATGTAGGGAATGTTTGCAAAGACAATGGTCCCACTGCTTAGGAAAATAGGTTGGGTGAGCTCCAGAGCATCTGCCACCTCTGGTTTCTACAAATCTGTTACTGAGATTTTCTATTTCTTTCCTACAATTCCTTTCTATATCTGGAACTGAAATCTTTGTGCAAACTGGTGTCAGCTGTTTCATATCTGGACATTTCATAATGGCCATTAATTTGTTGTCATTTTCTTTTGTATCCTACCCCCTTCCTTGTGTTCAGAAATAAATCTGCTACCTTTTCCCTTTGTGCTCTTTTTCTTGCAGCTCCTGTTCCCCACCTGTCTCGTGCTGCATCAGGGCATTCTGTTGCCTCAGAACAGGGGCTTCCCCAGCTGGTCCTGTATATTTTCCCCACATGGCATAGAGGAGTCGAGTGATAAAGCTTCATTTCTGTTTCCAGTGGCAAGCATCCAGCACCAACACGAGGCTGAGAATGAGAGTCACAGGGCTGTCAAAGCACTGTTCAGTTGGGTTACTGCATACAGTAGTGCAACTGGAAAGAGTTTTCTCGCTGTTGTGCCCTGGAACTGCGGTTGGACTCAAATTCCTCAAAACGTAACTGAAAAATGTTTGCATTCTAGCCATGATATCCAACACATATTATACTCCACTATTGATCTCCAACACTGAAAAGCTCCAAACCCCAACTGGAGAGCCCAAACCCAGATGGCAAAGGGTTCCTTCCTAACGAGGAGCACTCAGTCACTGCAAGCAAATGTCTCCTCAAACCTGTTGCAACATTTGCAGTATCTGGGGGTAGGAGAGAGAGAAGGAAAGGGCTGGGGGTTGTTTGTTTGCTGGAGGAAATTTTTTGAAGTGGGGGAGGAAGGGAAGGGTTCTCCTCCTCTAAGGGATGTGCTTGAATATTCAGCCTGAGAGCAGGAGCTGAGGAATCCCCTTAAAAGGGTCTGTGAGACTGTCCACACACTGGGGGTTAGATTAACCCAAATGCAGAGGGCCAGCACCATATCTGCAAACTCATTTATTTAATTAAGCTCTTAAAATAAGGTTTTTGTGGTACTTGAGTGCTGCACATATGCTTTGTGCCTTCATCCTTTTCTGAGTGCCGATATTTCAGTGAGAAAAATAACATGTGACTCACCATAAAGAATTAGCTGTTGAGCACGGTCACTTGGTAAGCGTATTAACAAGTCACAGCACCAGTTAGGGAAAAAAAAATCTCATGTCCAACATTGCTTTTCCTTTCTTTTATAAAACTTTTATCTGTTCTTGAGTCACCTTGAAGAAAAGCACTGATACAGTAAGGAAGAAATTCTTACTGGATACCAAATATAAAATTCATTTGAATAAGCTTTAAGAGAAACATCCCTTCTTTTTTTCTTTCACTAGGTAGTAAATAAATACATTAAATACAATTAAACAAGCTGATGGTATTCAGGTCATTTTTGTGGAGCATGAAACTATAATGGCTGTGATAACTGTGTCATTATTGCTACTTTAATGTCCGACAAATTCTTCCCATCCTAGCCATTATATGTCCCTTATCACCATAACATCTAACCACCTACTGTATTTATCACACCAACAGCCATGCTACCTTTTCAGGGTAGACAGAACTGGTGGGAGGTGAGGGGATGCCACTGAGGCAGTGGGGCTGGAGCCCTTGTCTTGCAAGGAGAGGCTGTAGGACCAGGGCTGGTTCAATTGGGAGAAGGGATGGCTTTGGAGGCACCCAGCAGCATCCCCATCATCAGCAGGAGAGGATGGAGGAGACATAGCCATGCTCCTCACAGCAGTGTGTGGTGGGAGGGTGGGAGGCAGCAGCACAAGCTGAAACATGGGAGGCTCAGGCTGGAGATAAGGAGAAACCTTTTTCCCATCAGGACAGCCCAGCAGTAGGGCCAGAGCCCAGGGAAGTTGGGCTGTTTCCAGCCTTGGGAGATTTCCTGCCCTGACTGAGTGAATTCCTGAGTAGCCTGGCCTGAGGCCACAGCTGAGCCTGCTCTGGACAGCAGCTGGGGCTGGAGACCTCCTCTCCTGCCAGTCTCCATTGTCCTGTGATTTCTGTGCACTGTTTTCCCCATCATTTTTGAAGGAATGGAAGCACAGAGAAACAGGGTGACTCATCCCATGATCCAAGTTTGCGCAGAAAGCCAATGGCCAAGCAAGGAATTTATTTCCAGTCTCCACTGAATCACGAACCTTTGGATTCCAGAGAATCCAGGGACACAGTTTTCAAGACGCCAAGACATAATTGCAGCTGGAGTTGTGTTGAAGGCAGTGATGTCCAAAGTACTGAAAAGAAAAAACACTTCTCCTTTTAGTCCCCAGTCATTTATGCTGTTCACGGAAGTCAATTTTGTGGGAGAGAATATGCAAAAGTATGACCAGTAGGAACTGATTACTCAAGGGGCCAAAACTATTCATGTGAGGAGCACCTCTGTTATCAGGCTGTATGTGCTTCATATAACTTGCCTGACTAGAGCTGTTTGGAGGATGAAGGGCTGCTACATGCAGAGTTTATATCTTGGGTCAGGTTAGCACAGTGTCCTGTAGGCAACAAAGGCTAGACCCTGTACTCCTGCCTTGTAAATGTACTTTGGTTATGTAAGTTGACACTGAAGAGTACCAGACTGAAAAGCTACAGCAGTTAGCTTTTACACGTGACTTACCAACTGGATTCAATTTGATTAAAAGCAGGACTGGATGTAACACAGCACAGAGTTAAGAAATCCACAACATAAAACTCCCAAAACATTTATGCTTAAATCAAAGGGTAAGGATTCAAAATTACAGGGGAAGATGGAAATGAGGGAAAGATACTGTAAGAGGAAACTTTGGAGCTGTGACAGATGTGGTTGATGTAAATGGAGAAGTTATACAGCAGAGGATCTAATCCAAGGACCACTCCCACAGTGAACAGGACCGTAGCGAGCAATCTCCTACCCCCTTCCTGTGACCCTGGAACAAGCTAATATTAAACAGCCAATAGGCCAAAAACTTCAGACAAAAAGAAAGGCTTATGGCTTGACTGAGATTTCTAAGAACTGAAAGACTAAAGAACTACCACTTGTTCGATGCCAATGTGAAAACTGGATAAAAAATTAGTATCTCAGTTTGTTCCACCCAGCACTTTCCTCTAATACTGAATCATAGGCTTCCCAAAAAATGTGTTAACATCTGGGATGCACACACAGAGTTCAGAAAAATAATGTTTGGATGCCTCTACACCTAAGAGTTTTTTGGAGCTTGAAGAGTACAGTAAGGTTATTTTTCTTAGGAATCTTGTAATTAGCGGCTCACTGTAACAGCTGATTTCATTTTCTGTTGACACTTTCATTTTTTCAAAGGTTGTTATTTTGTTCCAGCTAGTCATCAGACTTACTGAAAAGACAACACTGGCATGTTCTATTCAGAAAGCAGTTTTTGTTTTAGTTTGACCAATGGTCCTACAAAGCATTTTTTGTTGTTCAGATTTGTTCCAGAGCTATATGTAATTGAATGGTGTCTTATGCCCTAGCCCTGTGGCTCCCTTAAAGCAGGTGAATAAAATATTTCAGAAGTCCCTCATTTCTGACACACCAGCTAGCATCAAGTGCACTAATACTAGTGACAATATACCCTGTGTATTAATAAATGGCTCCATGGCTGGTGTCGCCACCAAAATTTTGGGGGTTTTGATAACAGTAAGGTCTACACATCACCAGGCCTCCTTGCATCAGATGGTATTCACCTTTGCCAAAGGGGGAAACGGGTCTTTGCCCATGAGTTAACAGGGCTCATTGACAGAGATTTGAACTAGACATGAAGGTGGGAGGGGACAATATCAAGTTTGACAATGACAAGCTGTGGGATGACATGCCAAGGTTAGAGGGATGGGGTGCTAGCGAGACCCCTCAGCCTGTTACCCTGAAATGTGCAGGCTATACTGCAGCACACATGAAGACTTATGGAGATAAGCCAGGGGCTTCTAAGGTAACACACCAGTGAAATACCTCAAATGAATTAAGGTGTGTTCCTCTAAATAGGTGACACTGCCGACAGACCAGCTGAAATACCTCTACACCAAGGCACTTAGCATGGACGAAAAACAGGAGGAGCTGGAAGCCACCATGCTGCTAGAAAACTACAACTTAGTGGCCATTAATGAAACCTGGTGGGACTAATCTCATGACTGAAGTGCAGCTATCGATAGCTACAGGCTGTTCAGAAGGGACAGGCGAGGAAGGAGGAGCAGAGGGGTTACCCTCCATGTCAAGAAATGGAGTGTGAAGAGCTGTCTCTGAAGAATAGTCATGAGGAGGTTGAAAGCCTATGGGTAAGAATTAGAGACAGAGGCAACAAAGGGAACCTTGGTGGTGGTGTCTACTACAGGCCGCCCAATCAAGGGGAGCCTATTGACGAAGCTTTCTTGCTCCAGCTACAGGAGGTATCGTGCCTGCAGGCTCTCGTCCTGGTGGAGGACTCCAACCACCCCAAAACCTTCTGGAAAAGTGGAAGGGTGAGCTGTAGGCAATCCAGGAGACTCCTGGAGTGCATCATGGATAACTTCTTAAGCCAGGTGAGAGACAGCCCTGCCAGAGGGGATGAGATACTGGACCTGTTGGTCACCAACACAAGTGAGCTCATCTGTGATGTCAAGACTGGAGGCAGCCTGGGCGGCAGCGATCGTGCACTGGTGGAGTTCGCAGTCTGAGGGATATAGGTCAGGCAAAGAGTAAGGTCAGGACCCTGAATTTTAGGAAAGCAAACTTCCAGCTCTTCCAGGAGTTAGTCCATAGGACCCCATGGGAAACTGCCCACAAGGACAAGAGAGAACAGAATTGGCAGATCTTTAAGGACGCTTTCTATAGAGTGCAAGAGCTCTCAATCCCCAGGTGCATGAAATCAGGAAAGGAAGGCAAGAGACTAGAATGAATGAATGAATCAAGACCTGCTGGTCAAACTAAAGGGCAAGAAGGAAAAGCACATGCAGTGGAAGCAGGGACAGGTATCCTGGGAAGAGTATAGGGATGCTGCCTGGTTGTGTGGGGATGGGGTCAGGAAGGCCAAGGTGCAGCTGGAGCTGAACTAGTCAAGGGATGCAAAGAGTAATAAGAAGGGCTTCCATAGGTATGTCAGCCAGAAAAGGAAGGTCAAAGAAAGTGTATCGCCCCTGTGAACAGAATTGGCAAACTGGTAACAAAGGGAGAGGAGAAGGCTGAGGTATTCAGCAATATTTTTGCCTCAGTCTTCACTGGCAACGTCTCTAGCCGCAC